>JAJPUD010002561.1:141867-243215 GCA_023553655.1 Myrmecobius fasciatus
TGTGTGTGTGTGTGTGTGTGTGTGTGTGTGTGTGTGTGTGTGTGTGTATGTGGATTTTTTTGGGGGGGAAAGATAACAAATTCTCTTTTGCATGTATTGAGTTTGAAATGCCAATGGTATATCTAAGTAGAGATGTTAACTAGGCAGTTGGAGGACTCTTAGAGGTCATTAAAATAGTTGCTGTTGCAGTAATTGGAATGAGGCTTCTATGTGTTTGAGAAATTTAAAAACAAGGAAATCATGATCAGTTGCTTCCATCCATTTTAATTTCTTTATTTGGCCAGGAAATGCCTTTCCAAATGAGTGATTATGTGGTAACTCTGCATTCTCTCGGGAGTGGTGATGGTGGAGGGGACTCAAAATCATACCTAAGATTTATGTCCAAAGGAGATTTATTAAAGGATATTTTTTACATCTGGCTGGAGACAGGAATAATATACTATGGACATCCAAATCTGTCCAGATTGGAATAATGGAGTGGCAGTTCCCTAAATTGATGTATCGCAGGTCCAAAAATGACTTTTTTTTTTCAAAGGAAAAGTTCCATTTATGACATTTTAGATGTACTCTTTATAATAGTTTTAGGTTTGGTACTGCTAGCCCACTGTCCTTTGCATTTTTTTTATTAGTTCCTTTGATATTCTTGACCTTTTCTTTTTCCAGATGAATTTTGTTATTATTTTTTCTAGTTCTTTTTATAAAATATAAAATATTGACTGATATGGTACTGAACAGATAGATTAATTTAGGTAGAATTGCCATCTTTATTTTATTAATTTGGCCTGTCACGGGCAATTGATATTTTTCCAGTTGTTTATATCTGACTTTATTTGTGTGAAAAGTATTTTATAATTGTGTTCCTGTAGTTCCTAGATTTGTCTTGGCAGGTAGACACCCAAATATTTTGTCTACAGTGATTTTAAATGGAATTTCTCTTTCTATCTCTTGCTGCTTAAGCATATAGAAATGCTGATGATTTGGGGAAGTTTATTTTATATCCTATCCTGCAACTTTTTTTTTAAAGCAAAGTTAGTTGTTTCAAGTTGTTTTTGGTTGATTCTTTTAAGTATACCATTACCTGCAAGGAATGATAGTTTTATCTGCTCATTACCTTCTCTAATTTCTTTAATTTTTTTCGTTTCTTATTGCTAAAGCCTTTTAGTACAATATTGAATAATAATGGTGACAATGGGCATCCTTGTTTCACCCTTGATTTTAGTGGGAATGCATCTAGTTTCTCCCCATTACAAATTATGTTTGCTGCTGGTTTTAGATGCTGCTTATCATTTTAAGGAAAACTCCATTTATTCCTATGTTCTCTAGTGTTTTTAATAGGAATGGGTGACATATTTTCTTTTTGAGGAGTGCTGGATAGGGAGCAAGGTGTTATCTCTACCTTTGCTTTTAGAGTTAAGCTTTGGGAGCTTTAAACACAGCAATTTTTTAAAAAATGGATTTTATTGAAGCTTTTTAATTGCAAAACATATGTATGGCTAATTCTTCAACAATGACCCTTACAAAGCTTTTCTGTTACAAATTTTTCCCCCCTAGTCCCCACCCCTCCCCTAGATGGTAGGAAGTCCACTACATGTTAATTATGTTAATGTCAAATCGAATATATGTATGCATATTTCCACACTTATCTTGCTGTGCAAGAAAAATGTCTACAAGGAAAAAATCTGAGAAAGGAAACACAATGCAAACAAACATCAATAGAGAGCATGAAAATGTTATGTTGTAGTCCACATTTCATATCCCTCTCTCAGGGCTTTCTTCACTGACCAAATGGAACTGGTTTGAAGCATTTCATTGTTGAAGAGAACCATGTCCATCAGAATTGATCATCATATAGTATTGTTGTTGCCGTGTATAATGATCTCCTGGTTCTGTTCATTTCACTCAGCATCAGTTCATGCAAGTCTCTCCAGGCCTCTCTGAAATCATCCTGCTGGTCGTTTCTTACGGAACAATAATATTCCATAACATTCATATACCATAATTATTCAGCCATTCTCCAATTGATGGGCATCCATTCAGTTTCCAGTTTCTAGCCACTACAAAAAGGGCTGCCACAAACATTCTTGCACACGTGGGTCCCTTTCCTTCCTTTAAGATCTCTTTGGGATATAAGCCCAATAGAAACACTGCTGTGGGTCAAAGGGTATGCACAGTTTGATAACTTTTTTGAGCATAGCTCCAGATTGCTCTCCAGAATGGTTGGATCCGTTCACAGTTCCACCAACAATGTAGCAGTGTCCCAGTTTTCCCACATCCCCTCCAACATTCGTCTTTATCTTTTCCTGTCATTTTGGCCAGTCTGACAGGTGTGCAATGAATGGTATCTCAGAGTAGTCTTAATTTGCATTTCTCTGATCAGTAGTGATTTGGAGCACCTTTTCATATGACTGGAAATGTAAACACAGCAATTTGTTGAGGAGAATACAGATAATAGTGAATATTCCCTGCTATGCTTATCGGTTCATTGAGAGATATAAAGAGTCTAATCTTTGATGTTAGATATAATTTGTCCATCAACACTGAGAATGACACATTATACAATTATTAAATCAGAGTGGGTATTTGTCTAGCCTGGGTTGGCATAGAGAGACAGAGATCTTAAGAATTGGGGATGAGATCTAGTCAGGAGCATGCTGGACTTGGAGCACTCTCATGCCCAAGAAGAGGCTGTGTACCAGGGAAGAGAAGGTCTAAGATCTGCATGAGGCACTATTGTAAGATTAGACTTGGTGGTCTTGAGACTCAGATCTTTTAGAATCAATTAGCAAAGTGGAATATAAAGAATCTTCCAATCACTGCTTGAAAAAACCCCCAAATGAAAATTCCCAGAAATGTTATAGACAAAATCCTGGATTTCAAGGTAAATGAAATAATACTGCAAGCAGCCAGAAAGAAAGAATTCAAGAGGATACATGGTCAGAATCATACGTGATTTAGCAACCACCATTATAAAGGAGCAGTGAGCTTAGACTATGGTATTCTACAAGTCAAAGGATGGCTTATAATCAAGAATAACACACCCTGGAAAACTGAGTAAAATTCTACAGATTAGTTAAGTAAAGAATTTCTAGGCACTCTTGAAGAAAAGACCAGAGCTGCATAAAAAATGAATTTCAAACACAGGAGTTAAGAGAAACAGGAAAAGGTAAATTTGAATGAACAATGATAAATGATTAAACAAGGACAAACTGCTTATGTTGATATATGTGTTCCTTTTGAACCCTATCATTATTAGGCATCATAAAATCTAATTAGACAAGGTGTGGGAGAAATTCTTTCATATCTTGATGAGAAGAAGGGAATAATAATACACTGAATATGGGGTTGGGGAGGAGAAGGTAAGGTTAAGGAAAATTCTCTCACATAATAAAATAATACAAAGATGGGGTTGGGAGAAACAGCAAGCATGTGACCCTCATTCACATCTGAAGTAGTCAGAGGAAGAAAGAATAAATAGATATCATGGCTGAGTACAGAAATAATCTTTCACTTAATAGGGAAATAGGGAGAACAGTGAAGAAGGGAGAAGCAGGAGAAATTAATCTTAAGAAAAACAAATTCTAAGGATGCACAAAAATATTTATAGCAACTCTAAGGGAATGCCCATAAAATAGGGAATGGATAAACATATGGTGTGTGTGTGTGTGTGTGTGTGTGTGTGTGATGGAATTCAACTCTTATTAGTGTGATGACGAATCATGATTTCAGGAGAATAATGATGGATCATGCTATCCACTTGACTATATTTGTAACAGGGGTTTTGTTTTTCTTACATCCTTATTTGGAGGTAGAGATGGAGTTGGGGTGAGAGAATGAGATAGGTTTTTTCTGATTGAAAAAAAGTAGCTCATTTTTAAAATGCCTAGGATTATAGAATTTCAAGCTATAAAGGACCAATAATTATCTAATCTGGTTGTCTGATTTTACAGATGAAGAAAGAGGCTCAGAGAAGAAAGTGACTTAAGTCATATAGATAGCAAGATCAAAGTAGCAGTTGAACTTAATTCTTCTAATTTTAAGTCCCGTGTTCCCTTACAAATTATTCAGTGACCCACAAAAATTTGTGGTTACTTGAAACCAAAGTTGGAGATCCTTGAGACTCAGTTAGAAAATGGGGCTGCTGACCTGCTTAAGAGAAAGGGAACTAAAATACTTTTGAGACTCGGAGGGACTACATAAACAAATAGGGTGAACCTGGAATCATGGGCTCTAGGTAACATGATGGACTTACTTGGACCTAAAGTTGTATAGGGATCTGCTTAGCCACATATTTGTACTCTTTGGATTAGAACCTCAAAAGTTCATTAGTTTATTCTTTGTAATTTCTTTCCCAGTCCTCTCAACCAGTTCTCACATATTATAGTATTCATTTTTTTTCCCTACTTATAGTTCCTAATCTGGGGGCCCACTCCACTTTTTTTCTGTGTCCTTCCCGAAGTATGACATTTAGAATTAAATGTAGTACTTGAAATCAATAAGATTAAGTTTGAACCAGTCTGTTCCTACTTTTCCTGCAGTTTTCTCTTCTCTAGGGAGGCAGGAACCAAGGGTGAATCTCTGGGGACAGAAATATCTGAGAGCAGAGCTCATTAGAAACACTGTGTTGCTCTGGTTAGTTTTCAGGGTCACTGAGTTTGGAAAATACTATCATAAGAGGTTGAGGAGATTAGATTCTCTTCTGCTCCTCTTCCTCTTCCCACTCTAGCTTTAATAACCCAGCATGACATACTAAGAGGATTTGAATCTTTTGGAATAAGCACTTAGTGTCCATTTAAAAGCCACTTAATATTCTCATTACAGCGATTTGGTAAAGGATCAACTTCTTAGACTTTATACTTCTAAAAGAGCCAATGACCCAGCATGAACAAGTTTTCTTCCCAGAGATATTGTTAAGTATCATTAGATGAAAAAGTCAGTATAGGACTGGAGAAAAGGTTTTAGCTAGCTTGTGAGAGAAGACTGACAGGGATGGGGACTAGAAATATATATTGTAGAAATAGGTGCTGATTGTCTAGCACCAGAGTTGGCTGTCTCACCTCTTTCTCTACATCCTGCTTTCCTGAGGAATGGTTTAAGATGGAGAGCAGGTGTCAAGGAATGAAAGGAGAGCTTCTCTTAATTATGTATGCCTTGTTTAGGGGAAGTATAAGGAAAATGGGTACATTTGGGCTTCTGTAGGGTCAGTGGCTTTGAGAACCCTCCCCAAACTATCAGTGCATGGATTTGCATTTGTGACTGAATGCTTTCTAAAAACTGTTTTATAAGGTAAACTATGTGATCTGTAATATAAGATCTTTGCCAATCCTTTGATCTTAGGATTCTTTACAGTGCGTTGATGAATTTTAGTTTTATATTTACTATGAAGTACTCTAGGTAACTCTTCACATACAGTAACCTAGTAGGGACTTGAGATATTTAATTGAATTGCTTTATTTCTCTCTTTGTATCATATATTCTCAAGCCCAAGGAAGAAGTGCAGGGTAGGGTTGTATAGTGGGAGAGGATTCTGGGCTTAGAATCAGGAAACTTGGCATTGAGTCTTCTCTCCAATTCTTAGGATATGCTTGTGTACAAGGGCTAGTCATTCATTTCTCTGAGCCTTGGCTTCTCTTCATGGGGGATAATATGACTATTCTACCTCAGAACAATATTGTGAGAAAAGCACTTGTGAGGTGTGGTGCTGTGGTGCACTTTAGATTTTTTTGATAGCTATTATTTTTATATCACCTACATTTCAATGTCTCTGTCTCCTTTTCTTTCTCTCCTCTTATATCAAGGAATTAAAAAAAGGGGGGAGGAAATCTGAAATATACATTATTTCACCCCTATATAGTCCTCCATCTCTGTAAAGAATCAAGTAAAGAAGATAACCTTTTTCTATTTTTATTTTTGGTGTCAAGCTCAATAATTTTTATTTTGTAATTTCAATTGTTTATTTTTGTTTATATTATAATCATCATATATGTTGTATTTGTAGTTCTACTTATTTTACTTTGTAGCAGTTTATATATTGTCCATATTTCTTTGTATTTCTCACATTCATTGTTTTCTAAATAATATTTTATTTCCCCTCAATTATATGTAAAAAATTTGTAATATTTTTTATTTAAAAGTTGGATTCCAAATTCTATCCCTCCCTTTTCCCCTCTCTGAGATGATAATAAGCAATCTGATATAGATTATATGTGTGCATATCATATAAAATATTTCCATATTAGTCATTTTGTACAAGAAGACTAGAACAAAAAAGGAGAATGTAAAAAGTAGTATACTTCAGTCTGTATTCAGATATTATCAATTTTTTCCCTAAAGGAGATAACATGTTTCATCATGAATTCTTTGGAATTGTCTTAGAGCATTGTGTTGCTGAGAATAGCTAAGTCATTTATAGTAGTATTGCTGTTACTATATACAATGGTCTTCTGATTATGCTTACTTCACTTCAATATAGTATTGCTGTTACTATATACAATGTTCTTCTGATTGTGCTTACTTCACTTTGCAGTAATTCATGTGATTTTCTAGATTTTTTTGAAAGTCTGCTTGTCATTTCTTAGAGCACAATAATATTCTGTCAAAATCATATAACACAATCTGTTTAGTCATTCCCCAATTGATATTCAATTTCCAATTCTTTGCCACCATAGAAAGAGCTACTATAAATATTTTTGTGCAAGTGGATCTAAAAGGTGTGGGTGTAGGGGATTAGGGTGTAGGGTGTAGAATATTGTGCCAGACACAGTACTAAGCACTTTACAAATAATATCTCATTTGTGAGATAGTAAAGATGGTAAAGGAATTAGAATCTGTTATATGAAGAGGAATGGAGAGAATTTGGGACTATTAGTCTACAGAGAAAAAGATTCATGGATTTAACCCCAAAGATTCATTGGGGTTAAGTGACTTGCCCAGGGTCACACAGCTAGGAAGTGTTACGTGTCTGAGGCTATATATGAACTCAGATCCTCCTGACTTCAGGGCTGATGTTCTATTCACTGTGCCACCTAGCTGCCCCTATAGATTCTTATCTAGAGCATAAATATTCTATGTAGCCCTAAGGGACCCATGGATAGAACTTTAGGGAGGAAGATTTCAGCTCATTATAAGGAAGAACTTCCTAATAATTTGAGCTCTCCTACAATGGAACAGGCTACTTCTGGGATAGTGACCTCCCAGAGGTCTTCAGGCAGATCAGCCTAGATTTACTTTGGGGAGGTTGAAGAGATATTGGACAATCTGTTCTGAGAGTCCCTTCCAGAATTCCTAATACTCCATGATTTTCAAGACTCTTCCAAATGAAAAATTCTGTGACTATTTCATCAGCATTCATTCATGTGGTTCCAGGTTGGTGCTATGATTTCAGAGGTTTACATTATTTTTACCTGTTTAATCTCCCTTACACTACTATTTTCCTTGTAAATTATAACAATTATACAACCTTCCACTTGCATTTTTATAGAGCATCCATATCTATCACTCATGGTCCTTATAAAACCCCTGTGAGATGAATAGGGTTTGATTCTGTTTAAGAAATGAGAATATCTAGTAATACCACTACTAGGTCTATGTCCCAAAGAGATCAAAAAAGGGGAGGAGGATGTATTTGTATAAAAATATAGCAGCTGTTTTTGTGGTGGCAAAAAAATTGAGAATTGAGGGAATGCCCATGAACTGGGGATTGGCTGAATAAGTTGTGGCATATGATTGGAATGGAATGCTATTGTACTATAAGAAATGCTGAGCAGAATGATTTCAGAAAAACCTGTGGAGAATTGCATGAACTGATATGAAGTGAAGTGAGTAGAACCAGTAGAATGTTGTACACAGTAACAGTTTTGTACAATGATCAATTGTGAATGACTTAGCTATTTTTAGTAATCTAGTGATCCAAGACAATTCCAAAGAACTCATGATGAAATGTGCTGTCTGCTTATAGAGAAAAAAACTAATGGAGTCTTAATAAAGATTGAAGCATATTGTTTTTTACTCTGTATATATATATATGTGTGTGTGTGTGTATGTGTGTGTGTGTGTGTGATTGTGGGTTTTCCTTCGAGTCTGTGTGTGTTTGTTTTTTTTATTTATAGTATACCTAATACAGAAGGTGTTTTATGTGATTGCACATGTATACCCATATCAAATTGCTTACTCTCTCAGGGAAGGGAGGGAGGGAGCTGAAGGAAGGAAGAAGAAAATTTGGAATTCAAAATTTTTTTCAAAATGAATGTCAAAAATTGTCTTTACATGTATTTGGGGAAAAATAAAATATTTTTTAAAAAAGAAATGAGGTTATTGAAACTATGATAGGTTGAATTGCCAGGTCCTTTTATCATATTTCAACTTTGTCTAGTTTTATCTACTTGAAAAAGATATATATATATATATATATATATATTAAAACTTTTTATTTGCAAAACATACATATGGGTAATTCTTCAACATTAACCCTTACAAAGCTTTCTGTTATAAATTTTTCCTCTCTAGTCCCCACCTCTCCCCTAGATGGAGGAAATCCACTACATGTTAATTATTTGAAGAAGACTTTTCTAAGAGCTCTTAGGAGGTTAGTGCTTAGGCTTTTCTTCTTATGTCATCCTGTTTCAAAGCTGATATTGGCATTCACTCTTGGAAATGTGTGGTCTCTATAAGAAATGGAGGAAGGGAAGGCACATCCCTCTACCCACTGGCATTCTTTTCTTATGAGGGTTTGCTTCCCTTGGTGCCAACAGTGACTCACCAACTTAATATGTGGGTTTTCTGGAGCTTAGCAGGTTTTTTCCTCAACTTAAAAAAATGAGTTTTGTGTGATTTGAAGCATAATAGTTGAATACTTTCTCTTAACATTATGCAGAAGGTAAGCTTGAATGAAATGGTTTTATCCTTGATAGTAGAGCAGAAGATCGTGGCATCTCAGTATTGGAAAAGACCTCAGAGGATCTTTTCTATACTTAACCAGGAACCTCCTCTGAAGTATCCTGACATTCTATAGAAATTTCTGTGTTATTAGCTTGACAATGGAGAAAGTTATTAGGAGGCAGCTCTCTGTTTGATAAAAGGTTTTCTAATACTCAGAACTTGTCAAAAGTGTACATGGCAGGTAGTGAGTTTTTCTATCACTGGTGATAAAGTAGAGACAAGATGATCTTTAATTAGGGATGTCAGAGACTATTCCTACCAGAGGGTTGGACTGAATCTCACCTTCTGCATGAGATCTTTCCTGATTCTCCTCCCCCAACTACTAGTGCCTCTTCCACAAAATTACCTTGTTATTAGTTGTATCTTCTTATGGGTATATGTGTTGTCATCTCCCCATATAGAATGTTAGCTCCTTGAGATAGGTAGGAACTGATGATTTATGTCTTTTTGTATCCCTAGCACAGTTCCTGGCACATAGTAGCTATTTAATAAATACTTGTAGCTTGATAACCAGATACTTAGGTCCCTTCCAACTATGACATTCTATCAATCTACTTCTTCCTCTAAGTATATCTCTGTTGAAATCTTTGGTGGACCAGCTCCAGACTTGCTGCCAGAGCCAAATACTCCTGTCATAGTCTCTTTCTGCTTTGGGTATAAGGAAATCCACCTTATTTTGCTGCCCAAGATGGCAACTGTGCTCTATGGTATGTTGCTCCAACTAAGACCAAGGACTTCTCAAGAGATCATTGGTCCTTGCATAAGGGAATAGAGGTCCTGGTCACATATCCAGTCAGGCAGAATTTCATTCCAAATAATACAGGCTGGATTACAGTTCAGTATTGTAGTAATTGGTAAGATCAGTTATATTAAAATCAAGCATTCAGCAAATATGGACTGGATGTCTTCATCTGTTCTACATTGAAGTAAAAATTATTTTTGAAGTGCAGTACATGTTAAGAGTTTACAATCCTTTTGGAGAGATGAAACCCTATAAAAACAATAATGATAAAAACAGTATATTTGGGACTGAGGAAAACTCAAATATTCTGATTTTAGTGTCTAGGATGAGGGGAGTGAAAGTCCTGTTGTATTGTTCTTCCCTAATTAGACCACAACTGAAGTTTGTTTCTATCCCTTTGCATTTTAATAAGGGCTTAACAAACTGGAGCTTCTCTAGAAGACAGCAACTTAAGTAGGAAGGGCTTTTTCAAGATCCACTGAAGGAAACTGAGTTGCTTAGTCTGGAAAGAAGACTTGAGAGTGGGCAGTTATTTCTGTCTTGGAAATTAGAGTTGTCTTCGCAGAGAAGGATTTGCTTTGTTCTATCTGCTCCAGAAGGAAAAATAAGGAACAGTAGAAAGTTATAAGAAAAGTATTTCTTTTTTTTTAAATGAAGATTAAAAAAAATTTGAATTTAACAAATGTCAGGTAAAATGGGTATTTTCCTATACACAATAGAACAGAAAAGGTTGTGGATGAAACTGTGTATTTTTTTAAAAACCCACAACTTGCTTTTCTTTTCAAGTATATAAAAAGTTTATGATATTATTTTCAAAGTTACTCTACTTGTCTATAATTTCTTTTGGCTTTTCTTCTGCTCCCTTTTATGCAATTCAAAAATATGTTTTAGTAACCTACCTTTTTCTCTTTTTAGCAACCTTATTTTCTAATCTTCTCCCACTCTATATTTTTATTCCCTTTCTTTCCAAATTGAGAAAAACATAAAAACCTTTATAACAAATACACTTAACCAAGCAAAATAAATTCCCACACACTGACCATGTCTTCAAAGGTTTATCTCATTTGTAATTTGAGGCCATTAGTTCTTGGTAGGGAAGTGTTTAGCATGATTTACCATTAATCTTCGTGAATTACAGTTGATTTTTGAGTTATCATAGTTCTTGTGTCTTTCAAAAATGTTTTTCTTCATAATGTCGTTAATTGTTTTGTAACTGTATTTTATTATTCTGATTCTGCTCACTTCATTCTGCATCAAGTTTTTCCAGATTTCTTTCAAACCATTCCTTTAGTTATTTTTTATGACACAATAATATTTCTGTTTTTTAAATTCATGTATGGTTATTTGTTTGGGCAGCTTATGGTCAATCATTTTGTTTCCAGTCCTTTGCCTCCACAAAAAGAGCTACTGTAAATATTTTGTTACATATGATTTCTTTTCCTTTGATACCTTTGTATTATAGGCCTAATAGTGTTATCACTGAGTCAAAAAGTAGGCAACAATTCAGTAACTTTTGTGTTTAATTCCATTCACTTCTCTGCCAAAAGGTGGATAGCATACTTTAATCAGTTCCCTAGAAATACATTTGGTCATTGGATTGAACAAAATTTTGAAATGTTTTAAAGTTGTATTTACAATGTTATTATTATATATAAATTGTTTTCCTTACTTTATTCTGTATCAATTTAACTCTTCCCCAGTTTTTCTGAAACCACTGCTTTTATTATTTCTTACAACACTATAGTGTTCCATTAAATTAATATATGGTAATTCAGTCATTTTCAAGTATATAGGCAATCCCTTTACTTACTAGCTCTTCACACCACTTTTTTTTTTTTTAAGAGTTATTGTCAACATTTTGCATACATATGGGGTTTTTTCCTTTTTGGTCTCTTTGAAGTATAGGTCAAGTAGTGGTATCACTGGGTCAAAGGGAATGCATGTTTAGTGAGTATTTTTTGAGGCATCATTCCAAATGGTTTTCCAGAATGACTATACCAGTTTCCAGTTTTACCAATAGTGCATCAATGTGCATATTTTTTTTTGCTTTTTAATAGGTTTTTTTTTATTTTACCAAATGCATACAAAGAGTTTTAACAGTCACTTTTGCAAAACCTTGTGTTCCAACTTTTTCTCCCTCCCTCCTCTCCACCCAGTCAGTAAGCAGTCTTATAAGTTATAGGTTAAACATGTGCAGTTCTTCTAAACATATTTCCATATTCATCATGCTGTGCAAGAAAGATCAAAAGACAAAAGGAAGGAAAAAAAGGTGAGAAAAAAAGCAAACAACAAAATAAGATGAAAATACTATACTCTGATCCATATTTAATATTTATAGTTCTCTCTCTAGATGTGGATGGCACTTTCTATTCCAAGTCTATTAGGATTGCTTTGAATCACCTCATTGTTGAAAAGAGCCAAGTTCATCATAGTTGTTCATCATATAATCTTGTTGCTGTATACAATGTTCTCTTGGTTCTACTCAATTAAAATCAGTTCATGTAAG
Source organism: Myrmecobius fasciatus (assembly GCA_023553655.1). Lineage (NCBI taxonomy): Eukaryota > Metazoa > Chordata > Mammalia > Dasyuromorphia > Myrmecobiidae > Myrmecobius > Myrmecobius fasciatus. The sequence continues at coordinate 154,050 of JAJPUD010002561.1, forward strand.
TCTTGTCAGGCTTTTCTGAAATCATTCTGCTTGTCATGTCTTAGATAGTACAATAATATTCCATTACCTTCATATACCATAACTTATTCAACCATTCCCTAACTGATGGGCATCCATTCAATTTCCAATTTCCTACCACTACACAAAGGACTGCTACAAACATTTTTGCACATGTGGGTTCTTTTCCCTTTTTTATTATCTCTTTGGGATACAGATCCAGGAAAGATCCTGCTGGCTCAGAGAATATGATGTGCCTATTTTTGAGCAGCTGTTCCAACATTTTGTTATTTTCCTTTTTTGTCAGCTTTTCCAAATGAAGGATATGAGGCAGAATAGAGTTGTTTTAATTTACATGTTTCTAATTATTTGTGATTTGTAGCATTTTCCTTTAATATTACTGTTGGTAGTTTGAATTTATTATTTTTTTTTTTTAGAAAATTTCATGTTTTTTAACCATTTGCCAGTTAGGAAATGACTTATTTTTTATAAATTTGTATCAGTTCTTATATATCTTGGAAATGAAATTCTTATCAGAGAAACTAACTGCAAACTAGTTCCCTTTTCCTCTTTTGATTTTAATTGCACTTTTTTTGGGCAAAATTTTTAAAATTTATGTAATCAAAATAGTCCACTTTCTATTTTGTGATCAATTCTTCTCCTAGCTATAGTTGGGAAAAGTACTTTCTTCCTTGTTCTTATTTATGATGACCTTTTATTTTTTAAGTCAGGTATCTATTTGATGCTTCTCCTTTTATAAGACATGAGATGTTGTTTTGTACCCTACTCTTATTTTTCAGTATTCCTAGCAATTTTTATTGACTACTGAGTCTTACCTCAAGACAGGAAGAAGTATGTTAATTTGAATGTAAGGCAAAACTTTTAGCAGAGCTATTCAAAGATTGAAGGAACTGCCCTTTTAGGTAATGAGTTCACTATCAATAAAGGTCTTTAGGTATGTGCATGCAATCTGTGGATAGCTATATATTGCGATCTTGTACATTCTGAGCACCCTTTCAGCTTAGAGATTATGTTCCATAATTCATGTTTATATAGTATTTTTACTTTTACGGTATGTTTTTATCATAATGAACTGGTGAGGTAGAGATCAAAATGAGGGTTTTAAAGAGAAGAAAATGGAAACAAAAAGAACTCCTCAATTATTTTGTCCAATGCCACCTTGCCAGTATGTATTAGAACCTGGGCTTGAACTCAGTTGATAGGTCTTGAAGTTGGAATGGATTGGTCTAAAGAAGACATTAGAACATTTACAGAGGGAGAAACTCATATTTAAATTTTTTTTTTATTTTATTTGCGTAACATATGTGTGGGTAATTCTTCAACAATAACCCTTACATAGCTTTCCGTTACAAATTTTTCCCCCCAACTCCCCACCCCTCCCCTAGATGGCAGGATATCCACTACATGTTAATTATGTTAAAATATTGGCAAATCGAATATATGTATACATATTTCCAAACTTATCATTGGTGTGCAAGAAAAATCTTATCTACACAAACGATATATCAGATAAAGGAAACACAATGTAAGCAAACATCAATCAAGGAGTATGAGAATGTTATGTTGTGGTCCACATTTCGCATCCCTCTCTCTGGGTGTATATGGCTTTCTTCAGTGAACAATTGGAGGTGGTTTGAAACATTTCATTGTTGAAGAGAGCCATGTCCATCAGAATTGATCGTCATATAGTACTGTTGTTGCCGTGTATAATGATCTCCTGGTTCTGCTCATTTCACTCAGCATCAGTTCATGTAAGTCTCTCCAGGCCTCTCTGAAATCATCTTGCTGGTCATTTCTTACAGAACAATAATATTCCATAACATTCATATACCATAATTTATTCAGCCATTCTCCAATTGAAGGGCATCTATTCAATTTCCAGTTTCTAGCCACTACAAAAAGGGCTGCCACAAACATTCTTGCACATGTGGGGCCTTTTCCTTCCTTTATGATTTCTTTGGGATATAAGCCCAATAGAAATGCTGCTGGGTCAAAGGGTATGCACAGTTTGATAACTTTTTGAGCATAGCTCCAAATTGTTCTCCAGAATGGCTGTATCCGTTCACAGCTCCACCAACAATGCATCAGTGTCCCAGCCCTCCCACAACCCCTCCAACATTCATCATTAACTTTTCCTGTCATTTTAGCCAATCTGACAGGTGTGAAGTGGTATCTCAGGGTTGTCTTGATTTGCATTTCTCTGATCAATAGTGATTTGGAGCACCTTTTCATATGACTATAAATAGTTTTAATTTCATCCTCTGAAAATTGTCTGTTCATATCCTTTGACCATTTATTGATTGGAGAATGGCTTGAATTTTTATAAATATGAGACAATTCTCTATATATTTTAGAGATGAGACCTTTATCAGAACCCTTAAATGTAAAGATGATTTCCCAATTTATTGCTTCCCTCCTAATCTTGTCTGCATTGATTTTGTTTGTACAAAAACTTTTTAACTTAATATAGTCAAAGTTATCTATCTGGTTTTCAATTAAAAGTTCCAGTTCTTCTTTGGACATAAATTTATTCCATCTCCACAGGTCTGAGAGGTAAACTATATTATGTTCCTCTAACTTGTTTACAAAATCACTCTTTATATCCAGATCATGAACCCATTTAGATCTTATCTTGGTATGTGGTGTTAGATGTGGGTCAAGCCCTAATTTCTTCCACACTAGTTTCCAGTTTTCCCAGCAGTTTTTGTCAAATAGTGAATACTTATCCCAAAAGCTGGGGTCTTTGGGTTTATCAAAAACCAAATTGCTATAGTTATTGCCTAGTTTGTCTTGTGATTCTATCCTATTCCACTGATCGACTACTCTATTTCTTAGCCAGTACCAAATGGTTTTGATGACCGCTGCTTTATAATATAGTTTTAGATCTGGTACAGCAAGTCCACCATCTTCAGCCTTTTTTTTCATTAATCCCCTTGAAATTCTAGACCTTTTGTTTTTCCAAATGAACTTTGCTACTATTTTTTCTAGATCTGTAAGATAATTTCTTGGGAGTTTGATTGGTATGGCACTAAATAAGTAAATTAGTTTGGGTAGTATTGTCATTTTTATTATATTCGCTCGTCCTACCCATGAGCATTTTAAGTTTTTCCAATTGACTAGGTCTGATTTGATTTGTGTGGAAAGTGTTTTGTAATTTAGTTCATATAGTTCCTGACTATCCCTTGGCAGATAAATTCCCAAATATTTTATACTATCAACAGTTATTTTGAATGGAATTTCTTTTTGTATCTCTTGCTGCTGAACTTTATTGGTAATATATAAAAATGCTGATGATTTATGTGGATTTATTTTGTATCCTGCCACTTTGCTAAAGGTGTGAATTGGAGAAACTCATATTTAGAAGGAAATGAAATGACATGTCCCAAACCATATGGTGGCTGACCTGGGACCTAGACCCAGGTCCTTTGACTCTCACTGTGTCACTATGTTCTGCTGTTTGAGCCTTGTTTTAGGATGATTAATTAAGTGTAGTGTTGTTTCTGCTCTTCATCTAGAACTCATAAGGGAACTCATTGTGAGCATAAACAGCATTCATTCTGCTTGTGTAGCATAATTTAAAAAAATTTCTCCCTCAGTGCTTAGCTCGGTGCATTAACACACTAGTCTTTCATACCACTTGGAGTAGAATTAAAACAGGAACCAATCAAAAATGGCATTAGAATGAAGCAATGAATTTATGCTCCAACCTCATCCTGAATTTGTATCTGGAATCTGCCTGATAAATCACCAGGGAAGTTGCATCTAAATTAGAATTCTTAATAATTCTCCACATTTTCAAAAATGCAGGCCAAGCTTTCTCTAATAATAATGATGATATTATTAAGTAAATAAATAATAGTGCTTTAAGTTTTGGAAAATGCTTTACATTTATTATTTCATTTGATCCTCACTATACCCTTTGAGGTAGGCACTATTATTAGACCCATTATACAGATGTGGAAACTGAAGTTTAGATGGATCAAGTAACTTCCCTGGGCTCACAATATCTAATAAGTATATGAGAATAGATTTAAACTCAAGTCTTCCTTCCTAGGTTCAGTACTCTGTTTACTGTACTACCTACCTACCTCTCTCTTTTTACTTATCCCTGCAAGATATGTACTTCCCATCTCCCAAACCATTTTTCATCTGTTGAAGTTTTTTCTGTTGTAGAAGGCCTAACTCAGATCATGCTTCCTTCAGCAATCTGTATATATCTTCCTCAAAATTCATAGTTTTAAGATTTCTCATTGTACTTTCCCTGGCTTTTATTTGCCCTTACCACACATTCTTTATTTTATTATGCTTATTTCTTTGTATTTCACATCTACCTGATTAGATGAAGAACATTAGATCCAGAACATTTCTGGAGTAGGCAGTTAATAAGTGTTTGTTGAATTGGATGTTCTGTTTTAATGGTTTATTGTAGATGAAATGTACTTGTTAAGAAGCAAGGTGCAGTTTGATTCATTAACTTGAGGTTTGCTTTAGGTGTACAGAGTTATCCTCTTAATTTACTTGGCAAACATTTATTTAGCAGTGCTCTGCATAGTCAATATTTAATCAGTGTTTTGAATTGTATTAGGCCACACCTGTTTAGGAGACTGAGTGAAGCCTAAGGAGGAGAAAACTTCAATCTCCCCATGATTGGGACAGAAAAAAAAAAAAAAAAAAACCAGGGAAAAGGAAGGACCAGTTGAGCAGATCATTGCATTGAAACCAGCATTGTGGTAATTAAGGGCAGAATTCTTTGGAGCTCAGCACAGTGTAACTTTCCTGGATAAGACAGAGTTCTGTGCCACTTGTGATCTTATACAAGAAAAATTATTCAAAGGATATCAGGGTATATGGTTCCTGTTCCCAGTCAGCTTTCAGGGCCTTCATAAGAATTCCTGCTGGAAGTGGCTCATATGGATCTAGATACATATGGGATCTTCTTGTCCAAGTGAAGTCAGACATAGTGTATGGATAGCTGGAATAGGGCATAATGCCAACCGCCTTTTGCAAATGCTAGTCTTAATAGAAGGCAAGCAGAACATGGTAGGCTCAATTCTGGGACTCAGTGATTCTATCCCTCTGCTCTTTTATTAACAATGCTGTGATTAGAAAAACCTCTACAGCTGGTGCCCTTTTGTGCTGTAAGCCATGATTTTTGGAGCTGGGTGAGCATAGTACATAGAACCCTGGGTATCAAGTGCTCCAACATCTCTTAATGACAGTGATTACTCAAGGCTACTAAGAATATTACTGAGATTTAAACTCAGTGTATAAGACAAATTTTGTTGCTATTGCATCCCCCTTCCTAGGCAGCTTAACTCTTCTCCAGATTTCTTAATGAAATGGGCAAAACTTTAGGGATTTTTACTAGATCTGCCATTTTCTTTATATTCTAAAGTTTCTCTAAGCTCCAACACCTAAAGGACCTTTCTTCTAACTCTTAACAGTCAGTGATCTAAGGTTCCTCTCATTCCTAACATTACATACTTTTTAAGTCTAGGAAAGTCTTAGCAACACAGACTTCTAGCATAAAAGAACTTTGGAGTTGAAGGGAACTTCAGGTTATCTATCCTCTATCCCATCATGAATCTCTTCTTGGCTTTGCTGGGGGGAGGGAATGCTTGGGGAGGGTCTGTATATTGGAGTTTGTTTGACAAGGGCTATATTATGTAAGCTTATTGAGGGCAGTGGCTGTCTCACTTTTGGCTTTGTGTCTCTATTAACTAGCATATTAATAGATGGTAAATATTTAATAACTATTTGTTAGTTAATTGAAGAAAACCAGTGTGGGAAAGCTCTGATCATAAGCTTTTCCTTCTTCCTTTTTTTTTTTTTTCCTGCTTCCCTATAAGGCTCCTTAGGTCCTATTTCTTCACTCTAGAGCCACACAAAATACATCAGCTTTCTCTAAACCAGAAGGCTGCTATTATGTTTTCCCTAAGTCCTTACTTCTTTAGCTCCTCAATTACAGTGTTATCCACAAGTGACATAATCAACATGATGGATGTTGGGACAAGTTTTTTTTTTTTTTGAGGTAAACTATCCTGTATTTATATATTGACTTATGCTTTTAAAAGATCTTTTTTTTCTCTCTTTTTTGATCCTCACACAAATCCTATGAAGGTAGACACTTCAAATGGGAAATTTTTTCCATTTGTGATATTTTTACTCTCTAGAACAAAGCAGAATACATGGATTTTCTGTGTCTTTTTGGGGACTGGTGGTCTGTAATGGTAAATTTTAGCAGTCAGAAGACCTGAGTTTGAATCCAAACTTAGTAGCTATGTGACAGTGGGTATCTTTCTTTGCCTTTCTGGGACTCAATTTCCTCATTTGTAAAAGGAAGGGATTGAATTAGCTTCTAAAGTGCTTTTGTGAGGTGTTATATTAATGAAGAAAAGAGAGTCCATTTATGTGGAGGCAGTACAGTGTAAGGAATGATCATCTAAAAGTCCCTAGACTAGGCTTCAATGCTTTGATTGGCCTTTTTGAAATGTGATAGAAAAGTGTTGTTTTCTAACTTGGAGAATTTTTCCTCTCTGACATCATAATTTTAGTTTCCTTATTCTAGTGAATAGGGAGGAGATGGCTCAGTTGCTTATGCTTCCATGGTTACAAAATATTTCTAATTTGTTTCATTTATTTATTTGGTGGAGGGAGTTACTTTTTGAAAATCTGGGATAGGAATGTGTTCACAACCTTTTCTCAACAGTCCACTCAAAACCACTTTCTGTGCTCTGCTTGTGTTCTGAGGATTTACAGTCAATTGTAGCCCCATGGATAGTTTTAAGTTTCAATCTGAATGGTTTACCTGTGTACATGGGAATTAAACCATTGGACTGAATGAACTAGGAATATTTAGCTTAGAGAACATTTCAGACAGATGTTTTTGCCTTCTTTAATATGTTTGAAGGGTTATCATATGAAAGAAGTATTTGAATTGTTCTGTTTTTCTTTAGATTGGATCAAGTAGAAAGAACTAGGAGTAATGAAAGGAAATTGCAGAGAAACAGATTTCAGTTCAACAGCAAGAAAAAGGTGTTCTGTGGTGTTTGTGTGTGTGTGTGTGTGTTTAAACAATATGGTATATATAGCAATGGAATGGACTGCTTTATTAGGTAGTGAGTTCCCTGTTGTTGGGGTTGTTTAAGCAAACTTGATAGAATATTATAAAGGATATTCCCACTGTAGACAGGATTTGTTTGAATTAGACATTCTCACAAGGTCTCCTTTTTTTTGTCTCTAGAGAAAAGAAAAGAGTTTTGTGCATCTAACCTCTCACCAAGCAAGGGCTTGAATTTGATTTCTTTTCCTTTGTGTCCTGCAGAGTTTGAGGCAGCCTTGCATTCCTCTGCCTTTCCTTTTTCAGAAATCCCCTTGCTTGGTGATGCTGATGTGAAGATATGTGTGCTATGGCTGAGTTGTTTGTGAGGAATGTTTCCCTAAGGACACATTGTGGTGTCTAATGGCAGCTAGGGTTTGGTGGCCATTTTAATGATTGATGGAATAACTTAATTACAGAGATCACAGCTGAGGGAACTGGGCTATGTGTAGGCAGGCCACTGGGACAGCCAGAGACTGGTCCTCTGCTGCTCTGGTGTTTAATTTGTTATCTTTCTGACCTAGCAGCAGATGTGTTGGGAGGAGGGGGAAAGAACACTCACTTTGGGTAGTAAAATGACTTTGCCTCTGACTTGCTTTGGGATTTCATGGATGTCACTTCCCCTCTCTGGGCCTCACTGTCTTGATATGACAAATGAGAAGAATAATCCCTGCCTGGTTTACTGGCCAAAATTACTGTGCAAACCATATAAAGAAAATTTATCAAGAGTATCCCTTGAAAGTAAATGGAAAGGATTATTATTTTTCTTCACCAATAGGTACATACACACTCACCTTTGCTCTTCAAAATCTTCCTATTTGGGGGGAAAAGCAGCTGTTACAACCAAACCCTGAAAAATCATTGAGTTTATATACCTTAAAAAGTTTTCCTCATTTAATAGGTTTAATAAATTTGTTTATATAACAGATTTCTATGAAGTAAATTCTCTATTTGGTGCTATAAGTATCCCAAGGAGGTAAATGAAGACTGGGTTGGGGTTAGAGGTCCTGGTTTGGTGTTTATTACTCATATGACCTTGGGCAAGTCATTTAACTTCCATGAGCTTTAATTTTCTCATCTATAGAGGCCAAGACTAAATAACTTTCACAAGGCCCTTTCTACCTCAAATCTGTTGTCCCACATTGGATCAGGGCTGCCTGAGAAAAGTAAGCTCCTTGTTACTTGAAGTGTAGAGACAGGCTGGCCACGTCAGGATGGTTGTAGAAGAAATTAATACTTTTGGGCAGAGGTTGGATTGGCCCAAATACTGAGGTACCTTTCAGCTCTGAGATTCTAAGATTCTGTGTGTCCATTGCTTCCTATAATAAATTACATACCTTTGGGAAAAAATATTTACCAGTGTCAGCCAGCTTGGAATGCAAGACATTGTAGCTTGTCACCATGTATGCCAGTACTGGTATGCCTACTGGGAATCCTTGTCCTTGCAGCATGCCTATTAGATGATGCTGGATGGGGCCGGCTGCATTTATATGTTTAGGGTTGAGATAAGAGGGAGAGAAGTAGGTCTTCAATATTTTGTTCTGTGCTTTTAACCTTTTATTGGTCCTGTAGTTCACAAAATTACAGAATCTCTTAAGGTGCAAGGAACCTTGAAGGGCATCCAATTAAATTCCTGGAATCTTTCTTCAATATCCAGTTCTTGCTTGAAGATCCCCATTGATGGGGTACTCACAATAATTTGTTAAAAAGCTCTTACTTACCTTGAATAGAAATCTGTCTTTTTGCAATTTCTGCTCATTGTTCCTGGTTCTGTCCTCTCAGGTCAAATAAAATTATTCTAGCTAGGCCTCATAGTACCAGAGAGACTAGATCTGAAGTTAGAAAACTTGATTTGGTCTTAGATTTGCCACTTAATAGCTTGGTGTCCTTAGGCAAGTCATTCCCCCTCCCCTTTTGGCCCTTATTTTCCTCATCTTCAAAATGATGTTATTAAATTAGATAATCCCTTCTAGCTAGAGCTCTCCATGTTCTATATGACCACTTCAAATACTTGAAGACAGTTATCATGTTCCTATAAGCTTTATAATCTGTATGGGTGTATATGAAAATGTATATCTCAATCTATACCTATAGTTTATCACCTTTAACATCAAGGCAAATCTTAGAATCTATAGGTTAAATATCCCCAGTGCCTTCAATTGATCTTTGTATGTTATATGATGTATTAACCAGTTCTTTAGTTGCTTTTCCTGTACATGCTCCTTCCTAAAAAGTGATGCACAGTACTAGACACAGTGATTTACATGAAAGCTGACAGAGTAAATGATTGTGTTTTTCCTTGTAAAGATGTAGTCTCTTTGCCAAAATGTACTCCTTCTTGAGAGCATTAGCTGAAAACCACAGGGTTGGCTCAGTTTTGTTGGTGTCATTCTTAGCTCTCAGAACCTTCTTACCACTCTCTGGCCTATCAAGCTATCCAAAGCCAACAAATCTTCCAGTGTAGTCAGCTCTTTTAACATCACTGAGATCTGACTTCCCCAGTATACCAGTAATAGCTCGTTGCTGTGGGTGGAAAGTCATTGTTCCATCTGCCTCTTTACACTCTTCTTATGTCATTTACAACCTTGGAGCCTTTGGAAAGGTTGAGCAGCAGAAGTAGTATTTACTAAATATGAATTCTCTCTGCATTATGCTTTTTATAATGTATGGTAAGAAAAAGAACATCCGCATGTAAGTCCAAAAAAGTAGGTTCTAGTCTTGACTATGGAATTAACTAGGTCCGTGTCCTGCATCTGGATTTTAGTTTCTTCATCTGTAGAGTGTAGGGGAAATAACTGTTTTCAGCTCATCTCTTGAGTTCCTTTTAGCTCTGTATCCCATGATCTTTTCTGAAAGACTGGACTGTCTGAGGGGAAGAAGGAATAAGACTTAGTGACTTTTTCTGCTTGCCTTCAGATGGATCAGAATTAGGATAAAACTAGAATGAAATTCTAGGAATTTGGAGAAGTGGAAAAAGGCAAGGGGAGATTAATTTCAGCACCTTGTCAGGAAAAAGCTGCTTAACTATTAGAGCTGTTCTAAAGTGGAACAGGTTATCTCAGGAAGTGGTGAGTTCCTCATTATTGGAGTTCTTCCAGTGGGAGGCTTGATGATCACTTGTTGGGTATTACAGAAATTTCTGCATAGGTATAGACTGAAATAGATGGCTTCCCAAGGCTATTTGAGAGCCTCTGATCTGAAGGCAATGCTCTCTAAATTCAGTCCTTCCTCCAATTTTCACTCATTGTAGTTCTCTTCACTTTCACCCTCCAGGGTCTGCTTCTTCTTCATACTGGGAGGGACTTAGGGAATCTCTTCTTCCATTTCCCTTATAAAATAAGTGGGTTAGAAGAAGAAAACCAAATATTTCCTTTGAGGCCTATGCACAGGTAGGAGTAGATAGGTTTGTCGTAACTTCTGAATTCCCAAATCAAGATAATGCCCTTTCTGCAGAGAACCAGATCTTCCCTCTTTGTGCACTTAATTTTGTGAAGATTTGTATTCAACAAGTGTTCATTGAACACTGTGCCTGGCCTTAGGCTTAGTGGTAGGAGGAGGTAGGGAAGAGGTTGTGAAGGAGAGAACCACAAATGATTTCTTTCAATTGATCAGATTGACTTTGCTTGAGGGCAGAATTAGAAATAAACTGTAGAAAATCATAAAGAAGCAGATTTTTGGCTACTCCCTAGACCTGAGAGGTCTTGAAGAAAAGATTGAATGATTTGTCTTAAGAAACTGTGGAAAAGTTTTTCTATTAAGGTATGGTTTAATTTCGTTTTCCTCTTAGGTCTGTCCCTTTCAGTTCTAAGATTTTATGATGTTATGACACGTGAAGGCTAGATTTTTGAATGTATGTTCTCTGTGTTTTATCCTTTAGAGTGTCCGATTCTGTTGCACCTGAAGACTAGAAGATTTGTAGTAGTATTTTTAGATTCACAAAGCAATTTGGTGCCAAGGAGATGATGCAACTGCTATTATTCTCTGTTGTTTTGTATACTTGTTTATTCTAATAGAGTGTATGCTTCTTGAGGGTTAGTTGATTTTTGTCTGTGTAAACTTAGCACCTAACAAACAGTACCTGGTGCATAAGAAAGATTTAATAATACTTATTATTGATTTTTTATTTCTCATTGATTTTTTCCCCTGAGGCAATTGGGGTTAAGTGTGACTTGCCCAGGGTCACACAGCTAGGCAGTATTAAGTGTCTGAGATCAAATTTGAACTCAGGTCCTCTTGACTTCAGGGCTGATGCTCTATCTACTGCGCCACCTAGCTGCCCTCTGATTTTTGATTTCTGTTTTCAAAACAGATTTAAGTTGATGGTTAATGATTTGTTTAAAGTCATAAGGTATCCTGGGATTTGAACCCAACTATCATGGTACAGGCAAGCAGCAATAATATTCATTGTTTTGGTCTTGTCTTGTTTTGCTCAATATCTGAGATTGTTAGTGAGCCTTATATGTCAAGTCTCCATTAATATCCTTGGAAACCAGAATTGGCCTTGTTTCCTAGTTCACATCATAGTTCCAGCAAAAACTTGTTTGTGTATTAGTAGTGTTTCTCCAGCACTGTTTGAAGTGGTGTTATTGTATAGTGGACAGAAGACTGGGCTTTGAGTCAGGTGGTGTAGATTTATAATTTACTAGCTGTTTGAACCTGAACAAATTACTCATTTACCTAGCTTAATTTAACTCTCTTTAAAATGGGCATAATTATACTTATATAGGGTTGCTATGGCAGGAAACCTTAAAGTTAATAATTTATTATATATATACATATATGAAAATATAAATATATGTATGTTGTTGCCATTGTCATTATTATTCAGTCTTCTCAGTTGTGTCTGACTCTTTGTGACCCTATTTAGGTTTTCATGGAAAAGATATTGATTTGCCATGTCCTTTTCCAATCTCATTTTACAAATGAGGAGATTGAAAGCAAACAGGATTAAAGTGTCTTGTTCAGGGTCATACATATATAAACATCTGAGGCTGAATTTGAGACTTTAAGGCAGAGAATTTCAGGGAAATTCTGCTGTCAGTCTTTTTAATGTAAACACTGATAAAAAGTTTTTGTACAAATAAAACTAATGCAGACAAGATTAGGAGGGAAGCAATAAATTGGGAAATCATCTTTACATTTAAGGGTTCTGATAAAGGCCTCATTTCTAAAATATATAGAGAATTGTGTCATATTTATGAGAATTCAAGACATTCTCCAATCGATAAATGGTCAAAGGACAAGAACAGAATTTTCAGATGATGAAATTAAAACTATTTTTAGTCATATGAAAAGGTGCTCCAAATCACTATTGATCAGAGAAATGAAAATTAAGACAACTCTGAGATACCACTACACACCTGTCAGATTGGCTAAAATGACAGGAAAAGATAATGACGAATGTTGGAGGGGATGTGGGAAAACTGGGACACTGATACATTGTTGGTGGAACTGTGAACGGATCCAACCATTTTGGAGAGCAATTTGGAACTATGCTCAAAAAGTTATCAAATTGTGCATACCCTTTGACCCAGCAGTGTTTCTATTGGGCTTATATCCCAAAGAGATCTTAAAGGAAGGAAAGGGACCCACATGTGCAAGAATGTTTGTGGCAGCCCTTTTTGTAGTAGCTAGAAACTGGAAACTGAATGAATGTCCATCAGTTGGAGAATGGCTGAGCAAATTATGGTATATGAATGTTATGGAATATTATTGTTCTATAAGAAACGACCAGCAGAACGATTTCAGAGAGGCCTGGAGAGACTTGCATGGACTGATGCTGAGTGAAATGAGCAGAACCAGGAGATCATTATACACGGCAACAACAATACTATATGATCAATTCTGATGGACATGGCTCTCTTCAACAATGAAATGTTTCAAACCAGTTCCAACTGTTCAGTGAAGAAAGCCATATACACCCAGAGAGAGGGATGTGAAATGTGGATCACAATATAACATTTTCATGCTCTCTATTGGTTTGCTTCCATTGTGTTTCTTTCTCCAATTTTTTTTCTTGTAGATCCGATTTTTCTTGCACAGCAAGATAACTGTAAAAATATGTACACACATATTTGATTTGTCAAGTATTTTAACATGTCAAGTATTTTGATCTAATTAACATGTGATAGACTTCCTGCCATCTAGGGGAGGGGTGAGGGCTAGTGGGGAAAATTTGTAACAGAAAGCTTTGCAAGGGTCAGTGTTGAAAAATTACCCATATATATGTTTTGTAAATAAAAAGCTTTAATAAGAAAAATAATGTAAGCACACAAAAAGAGCACAAGTCTGTAGACATAACAATGCAAAAAGAGCATGCTCTGTAAAGCCACGAATTCCTATTTAACTGCTATCTTTTAAAAAAAAGTGTATTATAAATTCTACACTTTTTTTTTCAAAATTGTCTTGCTCATCTGTGCGTCCTTCTGAACTGTCTTCAGTCTTTTGTGCATTTAAAAATGTTACAGTAGATCTCTTAATTTTATTATCATAATTTTATGAAGATATGGTTGGTCTTTGTTCTAAAGTGTTTCAGGTTTTTTTTAATGACATAATTGTCTCTCTATATAAATTGTCCTGGATTTTGTACCCTTCACTCTGGGTCAATTCCATTTATCCAGGTATTCTCTGAAATCATTGCTTTTATTATTTATGACAGTGTAATAATATTCCATCACATCCATTTACTATAATTCATCTATTCCCAATTATCTAAGCAGAAAGGCTGGAGAAAATCATTAGCATAAAGATGGCAAACTGTCCATGGAAGCTGTCCAAAGGAAGTGACATAAGAGATAGAAGAGGGCCTACAACCAAACTTGAGGGGTGATCTCGAAGAGGATCTTACAAAGGAGACTGAAAAAGAGCAGTCAGATAGGTAGGAGGAAAGCCAAAAGATCCTGGTATCCCAACAACCTAAAGAGAAAAAGTATTAAAGAGGAAAAGATTATCAAATGTCAAAGAATTTTAGAATCTAATTCCTTTTTTCCCCTTTTTATAATTGCCACTTTTAGAATCAGCAAGTTATTTTTGTCTGAAGCTACTCCTTCCTCATATTATTCTCCTCTCCCCCCGAAGATTAATGTATTTCTATACCACCTGTCCTCTCTCAGTGTGCGAGCATGTGTGTATGATCAACTTTTTCATATCACTTAGCTTTCAGGGCGACTTATTCTTATTTGGAAGCCTAATATCTTTAACTTTTTGGAATAGTGTGTTCTAATATTTCTCATTTTTAGTGTATACTTCCAGATCTTGTATAATTCTGACTGTGGAATGTTTATTCACCCTTGCAAAGCTTTCTGTTACAAATTTTTCCTTCCTCGCCCCCACCCCTCCCCTAGATGGCAGAAAGTCTATTACATGTTAATTAGGTTAATTTCTTTTTAGATATTTCCAGTATTTTTTTTCTTTGACACGGAGGCTCTAGATTTTGGCTATGACATTCTTGATACTTTTTTTTTTTTGGAGGCTTTTTTTTTTTTCCCCTTCACTTGAGTTTAGGTGGATCAATTCTATTGTTACCCTAATAATAGTTCTAATATAGACAACTAAGTGATATGGTGGATAAAACACTGGACCCAGAGTCAGGAAATGCTGAGGACTCACCTGGCCTTTGCTTAACTGTGTGATCTTGGACAAGTTACTTTTAATTAAGTTTCCTCAACTGTAAAATGGTAATAATAGCACAGGGTTGTGAGCATCAAATGAGATATTTGTAAATGTGTTTAGCATAGTGCCTGACCATATAATAGGTGCTTAATAAATGTTTATTTCCTTTCCTTCCTTCCAAATAGGTTTGGGGTGGTTTTCATATGTGATTTTTTTGAAATATAATATCCTAGAATTTTTTCTTCAAGGTTTTAGGGAGTTCTGTGATTCTTCTATTACTTCTCCTTGGCTTGTTTTTCAGATCAGTTGTTTTTCATGTCAGATATCTTATATTTTATTCTACTTTTTAATCTTTTGATTTTGTTTTCATTTCTTGCTGTTTAATGGAGAAGCTGATTTTTGTTTGTTCTGTTCTAGTTTTCAGGGAGTCTGTTACTTGAGCAAGGTTTACGTTTTTCCCCCTTATTCTATTTATTCTCCTTTCACTTCTTTCCTCAGGAGCTATTATTTCTTTTTTTCATTTTCTTTTTTTTTTTGTCTCTTGCTTCATTTCTTCTAGGTATTCATGTAGCCCTTGTGGAAAAATATACTTTTCCCTTTGAGAGGCAACTCTAGAATTCCACTAATTTTGATTCTACTATTATCTCCTTCACCTATCTTACATTATGAACTGGCTTACTTTTTCTTTGTCAAGGCCAGTTCCTCTATATATTCAAGTAACCCCATTTCATCCCATCTCCTCCATCAGTTTGTTCTATGATCCCCACTGTATCATTTGTTTTTAATCTCACTAGCTCATTTCCTAGTGCCTAGAAATATATTCATGTCTCCCCTATAGTGAAAAAAAAACTCACTTGAACATCCCCTCTAATTATTGTTCTGTATCTTTTCTGCCCTTTGTAGTTAAACTTCTTGAAAAGACCATCCACATTAGGTGCTTTCACTTTCTCCCTTCTCATTCTTTTTTTTAACCCCTTATGAACCATCTTCCAACATTATCATTTCACCAAAACTGTTCTAAAGTTACCAATGATCTCTTAATGTCCAACTCCGATAGCTTTTTCTCAGTCTTCATTCTCCTTGATCTCCCTGCAGCCTTTGACATTGGATCATCTTTTGCTCCTTAATACTTTTTCTCTTTAGATTTTGGGACTTAAAAATCCCAGAGGTCTTTTGGTCCCAAAGGTCAAAGGATCTCCTGGTTTTCCTCCTACCTATCTGATTGCTCTCTCACCTTTGTTGGATCCTCATCTAGATCATCCCTCAGGGTTTAGTTGTAGGTCCTCTTCTCTCTCTTATATTACTTCATTTGGACAGCTTCCTTAGTTTGCCATCTTTATGCTGATGATTTTCAAATTTATCCGTCCTCTAATTTTTATACTTATCTACAAGCTCATATTTACAGTCGCCTTTCAGACTTCTTGGATTAGGTATCCAATGGATAGCTTAAACTCTGCAGAGTGCCCAGAACAGAAGTCATAATATTTTCCCCCAAGCCCTTTTTCCTTTCTGTTTTCCTTTTATTATAGAGGGTGACACCATCCTCTCAGGACCTGAGGCTCAATGCCTAGGAGTCCTTGATTTCTCTCTGTCTCATCACAAGATTTCAAATGTGAAACCCTCTGTTGTTAAGAGACAGTTTAGGTCTCTCACCCCTCATGCGCCCAGCACTTTGCAGACCCCCATCTAATCATGCCTGGATTATTAATAGTAGTCTGCTGTTTGGGTGTGCTTACTTTCTTTCCCTTCTCCATTCTATTCTTCATTTATCACTAAAGTGACTTTCCTAAAGCAGAAGCCCAGTTGTGTCACTCCCCATATTCAATAAATTCCAGTGACTCCTCAAAACCATTAGGTGTGGAGGTCCAGCCTCCGTGGGGAACTAGGTTCTTGAATGGAGGGTTGGAGTCGGCGAAGTAGAACAAGAGAGACAGCACACTCTATGGCGGGGTCATCAAGTTCGATTTATTGGCAAAAGCTTGTTCAAATTATTCAAGAAAGCTTGTGATTTTTATAGTCTTACAAAGTTAGGGTTGATTAGAGATAGGGCAATTATTTGGCTAGGATTACAAGATTTTCTTGGGGCCCAGAAATTCCCGGGATCCCAGGTGTAATGCTTTTTAGAAAAAAAGAATGTACAGAATAAATTCATCAAACAATATAACAGTAGTGAAACTTTAACTAAAGGTAAATGTACCTTGTGGTCATCACGTCATATCTGGCAGAACATGAGCTTCTCTAAAAATATCACATTTACTTATTCCAAGACTTATACAATGCTTTTTAATTTTTTTAACATGGTCATAAGATTTTTTAGAATAGAAACATTTTTTCTCAAGAACTTATTTCCCTCAGCCCATTTATTAATCACTCATACAATAGCTTGTTTTTGTGTAGGGGTCAGTAAACCATGCAATGGCCTACTTTTCTTACTTTTTTCCCATGACTTGCTACCAATGTGTCCATCTATCACTGATGTTTACTGTTCTTTTCATCATATCATTATTTATGTAAGCTCTGCATAAGGGAGTGAAGAACCAGGTTGATTGAATTTGGAATTGTTTCATGAATTTGGAATTGTTTCAAACAAGAGGGGGTAACTGGAGATTTCTTTTGGAGTTTTTGGGGAAAGCTATCAATTTCCCAAGTTTCCCAGTCTCTAAGTTTGTTTAACGCTTCACTAGTAAAGAAACCTTTCATGTTTAGGCAGAAAGTACAAAGGGGCTTTTTTGGGGGTGAAGGGCTTCGTGCTCACCTCATTGTGATGGATGGGTATATACATACAGTTATGCTAAGAATTCCTAGGACAGAAATTAAGCAAATAATTATTAACCAAATGTATCCCTGAATGCTTAGTTCTGTAGGGGCTTCTTCATGTTGCCTTGCACATGAGGGTCAAGACCCTGTGGAGACCTTGTCATTCCATGCAGGGTCCTTGACTCCCAGCATGCTCCCAGCATTTAGGCACAAAGTGCAAAATGCTTAGTTTGACATTGAAAACTGTTCATAACGTAACCTCCTCCTACTTTCCTAGTCTTCTTCCACTTTACTCTTTGATCCAGTGACACTGGCTTCCAGACTGTTCTTTAAATAAGTCGTTCTATCTCTTAGCTTTGGACATTTTTTCTAGCTGTCCCTCATTCCTGGAATGCTCTTCTTCTTCAACCTACAGACTTCCCTTGCTTTAAGTTCAAACTAAAATAGCAGCTTTTACTGGATATGTATTTTCCAACCTTTCTTAATTCTTAATCCTTCTTCATTCTAGTGCCTTCCTTCCTGTTAAATAATTTCTTCTATCTTGTATATAGTTTGCTTTGTATATATTTGTTTGCTTGCTGTCTCTATTAGTTTGTTATCTGCTTGAGGGTAGGGATTGTCTTTGCCTTTTTTTTTTTTGGTATCCCTAGTACTTAGCACAGTGCTAGGAACATAGTAGGTATTTAAGAAATATTGATTTATTTGTTTATTGATGCTAGCTGGTGTTTAGTTTGATTTATTCATATCTCTCTTAGTTCCTGAATTAGGGTTTTGTTCCTTAGGCCTTGCTTTGCCCTCTTGCTTTTGGGTGATGTAGTTGCCTCTGTTTGATCTTGACTTGGGTGCCCTTGATTCCTGTGCTGATTTACACTTTCGTGGTTTAGGCTCTTCTGGATTTTTGAGGTTCAAAGGACTTCATTTTCAAAGGTCCCTATTTTTGTTTCTGGGCAAAATGCTAGGGATTTGAAATCTTAAGATCTGACTTCTGGTCTTTTTCCACTCTGATCACAGCTCCTTCCCAAGGTCCCTGCTAAGACTTTATAAGCACTGTTGGTGTTTCTTTCTTGCTGCCTCCAGATAGAGAAGTGGGCATGTTTCTGGCCCTTCTCTAGTTGTGATTGAAAGGTACAGATTTATTTGCCTGTACTGGTGATAGCTTTGCTTCGCTTTGCTGTTGACCCCTTTTCTTAATACCCATGGGTTTCTGAATGCTTTCCTGTGCAGTTCTGGAGTAGAAGTGATTTATTGTAAATCAAATAGTTGCTTGATTATTATGCTGTCATTTGGGAACTCTAGGATTTTGCTGGAGTAAGTATGTGGGAGCTAGGCAGTTTGCTGGAGCCTTTTCTACAGAGAATTTTCCTCTCCTTATCAGGCTGAGGGCAATAAATTCAGGTCTCACCTCAAAAATCCAGAAGAGCCTAAACCATGGAAGTGTAAGTCAGCACAGGAATCAAGGACACCCAGGGCAAGATGAAACAGAGACAACCACATTTCAGGGTCTTGTCTTTCCATCCTCATGGAGACTTTTCTGCAGAAAAGCCTGATTTACAGTAGCTATATTTTCTGGTAGTTTTCACATTGTCTCTAGTAAGGGCTGGGGGGTTGTTGTTGATAATGTTTTCTTTTTCTTTTCTTTCTTTTTTTTTTTCTTTTTGCTGAGGCAATTGGGATTAAGTGATTTGCCCAGGGGTCACACAGTTTAGGAGGTGTTAAGTGTCTTAGAACAAATTTGAATTCAGGTCCTTTTGAATTCAGGGCTGGTGCTCTATGCACTGCGCCACCTAGCTACCCCCTGATAATGCTTTCTTGAAGAGGACTGATGACATCAAGAGGGTGATATTTTGATTTGTAAGTGGATTAAGTGAGACAGAACTGTGCAGAGTCATTAGCCTCATTCTCTCTTCCAGAATTATTGGAGTCTAGTGGCAAGACATAGGTCAAAATGACTGGAATTGGCCCCCATGAGGGCTGGATTAGGCATTGGTCTAACTCTGAAACTGGTATAGAATTTCATTCAGCCTGAGGTGATTTAATCTTTGAGGAAGAAAAGTGGGTAGGTGAGTTAGAAGGGTTTCAGTATTACTGATAAAGACACATTCAAATGGCAAAAGCCATCACTGCAAAACATATATGCTCTGTGGTATAGATGTCTGTATTGAAAAAAAGTTCCCAATTTTGAAAGATATGCCAGATAGGAACATTCAGTTCAGGACCTACTATGTTCCTTGGATCATGTTAGGAACTAATTATGAGGAAAGGCAGAGAAACAGAGGTTTCAACTCTTGCTTTCAAAGTGGTTAAATTTATTGGTTTTCTTGTTGTTGTCATATCTCACTCTTTGTGACACCATTTGGAGTTTTCTTGGCAATGATCTTGGAATGGTTGTCTTCCTGATTCCAAGCCTGGTGTTGTCTTGCCTGCACCACCTAACAGCCCTCTGTAGTGGTTTAAAAGTTGAACAAATACTTTACTCATAATTCACCTAGGAGGTCTTACTGTCCATGTTCTACAGAGGAGGTTCAGAGAGGCTCATCAGCTACGTGACTTTGGACAAATTGCAAATCTAGTTGGAAATAGTTGGCAAACCCAGTAAACAATATGTAGTTAAATCACAAAAGCTATGCTTGGTTATTATCTCTATTACTTATTGTTTGACCTTGGGGAAAGCTTCTAACTTTCTGCATCTTAGTTTCCTCATCTGTAGAATGTAGGGGTTTGTCAGAGCAGCATTTCATAAACTCATCTGACTATGGACTACTTTGAGGCTTAAAACTCCAGAGAACCCATAAAATGCTGGTCTGGGGCTGAAATTCCCCAGGAATTTTACCACGTTAGGGTAATTTGAAAGCAAAATGCAAAAAAATCAAACCCATTCATCTACTTAAAAATCGTCAAACACCACAAATGTTTCTGATAAATATAGAATATATAGTGGGAAGAATACTTATTTAGGAGTCAGAGAGTGGTCTTAAATATTGTCTCTGTTGTCTCTTGGCTGTGTGACTTTGGAAAAGTTATTTCTCTTTTTTTTGGCTTCAGTTTCTCATTTTTAAAATGAAGTAGTTGACATAAAGGCCACCTTTTATCTATGACTAACTGCCCAATATTTTAGAGGGTCAAAGAATACTGACAACAGCTTTTCTTTTCTTTTCTTTTTTAAAGCTTTTTATTTGCATAACACGTGAATGGGTAGTTCTTCAACATTGATTCTTACAAAGCTTTCCTTTACAAATTTTCCCCCTAGTCCCCTCCCCTTCCCTAGTTGGCAGGAAGTCCACTACATGTTAATTATATTAAAATACTTGACAAGTCGAATATATGTATACATATGTCCATACTTATCTTGCTGTGCAAGGAAAATCGTATCTACATGAACGAAAAAAATCAGAAAAAGGAAACAATGCAAGCAAACATCAATATAATTGAGCATAAAAATGTTATGTTGTAGTCCACATTTCGTATCCCTCTCTCTGGGTGTATATGGCTTTCTTCACTGAGCAATTGGAACTGGTTTGAAACATTTCATTGTTGGAAAGAGCCATGTCCTTCAGAATTGATCATCATATAGTCTTGTTGCTGTGTATAATGATTTCCTGGTTCTGCTCATCTCACTCAGCATCAGTTCATGCAAGTCTCACCAGGCCTCTCTGAAATCATCCTGCTGGTCGTTTCTTACAGAACAATAATATTCCATAACATTCATATACCATAATTTATTCAGCCATTCTCCAATTGATGGGCATCCATTCAGTTTCCAGTTTCTAGCCACTATAAAAAGGGCTGCCACAAACATTCTTGCACATGTGGGGTCCTTTCCTTCCTTTAAGATCTCTTTGGGATATAAGCCCAATAGAAACACTGCTGACAACAGCTTTTCTTATTTATATTAGGATTTTGTAATAACCCTAGTATAAGATCCACAATTCCATAGTTAACTGGAGCATATTTATGGAAAACACTGGGATAAATGATCTATAAGTTTCCTTTTAAGTTTGATATTTCATGATTATAAGAATGTGTAGTAGCACAGACCATAAGAAGTATTATTGGCCATTAAAAAAAAAAAAAGACTGATTAGAATTACAGATGAAGGTGACTAGAATTTGTTCATTCTCTGTGTCCTGGACCTTAACAGTTAATAGGATTCAGTAGGAAGAAATTTGAATGTTGGTCATGATAGGTCATAGAAAAGTTACAATTTTAATTGTCAAAATGTGGAATTTCTTTAGGAAGCACTAATTTTGTCATCACTGGAAGCTTTTAACAGGAGCACGTATAAAATGCTTGTCGATAGTGTAGAGGATTCCTGTTCCAGCTAAATAAATGTTGGAGTAGATACCCTCTTAAGTCCCTTATAATTCTTAGATGCTAGAAGGTAGTAAGTTAATTGGAATACTAAAACTAGAAAGGTAGGGGTCAGATTATTAAGGACTTTGAGTGTCAAGGTAAGGAGTTTGAACTTTATCCTAGAAGAATTTTGATTGAGAGAGTGACATCAATGAAAGAAGTGGTTTAGGAATGTTAACCTGGGTCCCTAATCAATGGTCTCTCCATTAAATCACATTGCCTGTCCTTATAGATTTTGTGTAGGTTCTTATTCACTTCCAATTCCATTTCCATTTCACTCGTGTGTCATGATCATCTTGTGAGAAAGAAGGACAAACAATAACAAGGTTCTTAGTACCAGAATAATTGGTAACTAGGATGTTTCCCCTGTATTTTTGGTATAACAAGTTCAACCATGTAATACTCCTAAATATCCTTATTTCAGCTTTCGGTATGTCTTTGTTCTCTATAGTGTCAAAGGATCTTAGATTTAGAAGGAATCTTAGGTGTCATCTAGATTAGGGCTTCTTAAACTTTTTCTACTCATGATCCTTTTTTCTCTGATAATTTTTTAAAGTAGTTGGCCTGAGAAATTTTAGTGCAACCCCAGTTACATAGATAGAAATTGAACATTTACTGATAATAAATCATGACTTCACAGTTACTACTCCTTGACTCACAATTTGAGAAGCTGGGATCTAGACTAACCTTCTTACTTTTGTTTTAGATTTGAGCAAACTGAAGGCCAAAGAGTCTGTGATCAGTTCAAGATTGTTATAGGTTCTTAGTGGACCAAGTTTCAAAGTTAGATCCTTTGACTCCAAAACCAATTCTCCTTTCCCCTCTTATCTTGTTGGGAAAAAAAAAGTTTTTAGTCTGTCATTCAAGGCTCTCCATATCTGACTTCAGGCTTCTTTTTTGGCCTTATTTTATACTTTGTTTCCCAATTTCCTTCTGTTCTATTCTCTTCCTTCAAGCCTATTTTAAGTGCCACCATTTCCTGAGTGCTTTCCTGAGTCTTTTAAGTAAAAGTAATCCTTTACTACTTGCCCTTTTGTTTGACATCTCTTAGTCATTTTCCAACTTGGATAAATGTTTCAACTCCTTTGAACTTATTTTTCAGTGTCATATTATACATAGTAGGTTTTTGTAAATTTTTTTGGATCAAATTGAACATATCTCAAGTCTTTGAATCAGTTTTTCTCCAAACAGCATCTCAACATGCCTCCATGTTTTAGAACTACCTCCTTCTACTTGTTCTTCTTCCTATAACAAAGGGCAGGTGACTCCAGTTCTAGAAATTAAAAAGCCCTAGAGTGTATTGGTAGTAGTGGGTTTCCATTGATTGTTGTGCCCTATAAGTACAGCTGGCTCTGTATGAGATAGATGAGAACACCACTCCATGGAAAGAGGATTGGTCATTTGCCAAACCACAAACCACCAACACACACAGTCCAATAGACTTATGATGGAAAGTACTATCCGCATCTTGAGAGGGAATTGTGGAGACTGAATGTGGATTGATGTTGGTTTGATTTTTTTTCTTTCTCATGGTTTTTTCCCTTTGATTTTATTTTTCTTGTGCAGCATGATGAATATGGAAATACGTTTAGAAAAATTGTATGTTTAATCTTTATGGGCTTGATTGCTGTTTTGGGGGAGGGGAAAGGAAGGAGAGAGAAAAAATGGTAACAAGGTTTTGCAAAGGGGAATGTTGAAAACTATCTTTGTATGTATTTGAAAAAAGAAAATACTATTAAAATTTTTTTTAAAAATGAATGTTGAGGGGGCAGCTAGGTGGCGAAGTGGTTAGAGCACCAGCCCTGAAGTCAGGAGGACCTGAGTTCAAATCTGGTCTCAGACACTTAACATTCCCTAGCTGTGTGACCCTGGGCAAGTCACTTAACCCCAATTGCCTCAGCAAAAAGCAAAAAAAAAAAAAAAAAAATGAATGTTGAAAACTATTTTCACATGTAATTAGAGAAATGCTATTGAAATTAAAAAAAAAGAATGCAGTTTTTTTTTTGTTTTTTTTTTTAAAGCCCCAACTTAGCAATTGGGGCTAAATGACTTGCTGAGGGTCACACAGCCAGGAAGTGTTAAATGTCTGAAGCCAGATTTGAACTCAGGTCCTCCTGACTTCAGGGCTGGTGCTGTATCCACTGCACCACCTATCTGCCCCAGAATACAAAGTTTTTGAGGACATGAACTGTTTCATTTTTATTCACACAATCCCTTCTACAGATTAGACACAAAATCCTTGATGATTGGCAAAGTAAAATCAGTTTCCAGTTTAGGTTATCTAGAGATGGATAGGAGTTTCTTGGCAGATTATCAGATTTCCTCAGGTCTTATGAGAAGTTCATTCTCTTTCTCTTTCTATATTTATTTCCAGAGATTTCTTCCTGTTTTCCCTGGAACTGATGAAATTTTAGAAGGTTATGTCTTTTAAGCCCACAGCTTGGGAAGATGATCTTGGGGAAGCAGTGTTTGTGTGAGGTGTCTGCGTGAGAGTGTAGAAGCAGCAGCACTGGATTTAGAATCAGAAGCTATGGATTTGTAGTTCATCTCTGAAATTACTAGCTTTGTGATGGTGATGGACAACTCTTGTCTCAGTTTCCTAATTTGTAAAATGGGCTGAGGTAGTATCTATTTCATAGGATTATTATGGGGAAAAGCACAATGTAAACTTTAATGGGCTGTTAATTCAAGTTTTAATATGTGAGTAACTTACTCAAGGTCTCCAAAATAATAATAAACAGACTTAAGGAATTGGATTCAGGTTAGTTGACTCCAAATCCAGTGTTTTTTCCATTGTATCACATTGACTTCTAGAAATGGAGCTAGGAAACTATTGATAGAAACAGATTAACCTTTACACAAAGATGGAGAGATCCCATGTTTGACCATGGCTTCAAAGCCCGCTAGCTTTTATGAGAGCTTATTGACACTAGTCTTAAGGTTCTCTTGATGGAATTGATCTTTGAACTAGGATTTAATAGTTTTGTAACTCCCCAGAGATTATTGGACAACACTGACTTGCTTTTTCTACCTAGTCTGTTTTCTATTGTGATATATTAGCTTCCAGGCTTTCTCTTTAGTCAAAACCTCCCCGTGAGTTGAGAACCATCTTTCTAAGAAGATTTTCTCATCTCGTGCAGGTTTTATGAATCCTTCTTTAATAATCCCTGACAGCAACATTCATAGTTAATACCACAATTTATTACTTGATCTCTGTTTCTTTGATTATATGCCCCCCCCCATGCTTTTTGTAACTGGATTATGCTCTCTGAGGGCAGGGCACCCAGTTTTCTTCCTCCTATTTCTTCAGCAGATAACCAGGTAATTAAAACAAAAATACTTATGGTATGGCCAGTATTAGTGTGTGTCTCACTTGAATAAGCAAAGTAGCCTTATCAATGAGTCTTTTTACTCTGTCCTCTTTTTATTATCACTGCTATTCATATACTTACAGGCCAGCTTTTATGTCTCATACTTTTCTTTCGTGGTTCTTCTTGATCCTGAGAATAAAGTCTGTACACTTTAATCTGGCATTTGAGGCCCTTTCTGATCTGGCTTTATCTTTGTCTACTCTCCCCTGATCTGGTTGTTTCACTCAGGCTAATCACACATGCCATGGTGGCTTCTGATTTGCTCACACTACTTTCTCTTGGAAAGCTCACTTTGCTTCTTTTCTTTTCTCTCCTACATATACCTTATGAGAAGAATCTTGTCCCCATTTCAATGCCTAACACAAGTATCACTTGTTTTCTTCTTCTGCACATACATAGCAGTAACTGTTCAATTAGGCAACAAATTCAACAGATGTTCCACAAATATATTATACTGTATGTTGCAAATTTTTGTACAATATTAACTCTACTACTAGAACATAAACTCTTTGAGAACAAAAAAACAGTCTTATCATGACCTCATGTGGAAAAGGGATTATATTTGTCCTGTTTGACAGAATAAGCCTCAAAAACCAGAACTAGGAACAGTGAGTAGACATTTCAAAGAGGCAGAGTTCATGTGGCTTAAAGAAAAATTTCTTCGTAATGTGAATTGTACAAAAGTACAATGAATGGCCTCAAAACAGGTTTCTTCTCTTTGTAGGTACTGAAGCTGAGGCTTGAACATATCAGAGGTATTGATTGGACTAAATAATCTTAAGAATCCTTCCAACTCTTAGCATTACTTGATTCTGTGTTCTCTACTAAAAAACCTTCATTGCTTCCCAATTTCTTATTGACTAAAGAATATACTCTTGGGCTTGATTTTCAAGACTTTCTACTTAACACTATCTGCAATTCTTCAAAACTTATATCAAAGCTTCTTAAACTGTGGGAAACAACCCCATATGGAGGTCCCATAACTGAATGTGGGGGTTGCTGAAAACTTGGCAGCAGCAAAAGGTATCAAATATTTATTGATTTAATTCTTTATATAAAAATAATGCATATCATCTCATTAGTATGCAAATATGCTTTTGTTTTTAATAAATGGTAAAATTATATCTACCAAAATTGTTTCAGAATAATATTTTTATGATTTATTATCAGTAAATGTTTGATTTACATACCCATTTTTTTTAAATTTTATTTTATTTGCATAACATATGTGTGGGTAATTCTTCAACAATAACCCTTACATGGCTTTCCGTTACAAATTTTCCCCCCAACTCCCCACCCCTCCCCTAGATGGCAGGATATCCACTACATGTTAGTTATGTTAAAATATTGGCAAATCGAATATATGTATACATATTTCCAAACTTATCATTGTTGTGCAAGAAAAATCTTATCTACACAAACGATATATCAGATAAAGGAAACATAATGTAAGCAAACATCAATCAAGGAGTTATATACCCATTTTTAATGTAACTGGGGTCACATAAAATTTTTTGGGCAAAAAGGGGTCATGAATGGAAAAAGTTTAAGAAGCCCTA
Source organism: Myrmecobius fasciatus (assembly GCA_023553655.1). Lineage (NCBI taxonomy): Eukaryota > Metazoa > Chordata > Mammalia > Dasyuromorphia > Myrmecobiidae > Myrmecobius > Myrmecobius fasciatus. The sequence goes on from JAJPUD010002561.1 coordinate 180,815, forward strand.
CCTTATTTGATATCACACACACACACACACACACACACACACACGCATGTCTGTTTCCCAACCAAACAACTATTTTCTATTCCTTGTTCATTTTTTTTAAAAAAGTTTTTACCTATATTGGATTGCTTGATGTCTATGAGAGGGCATTGGGGTGAAGGAGGGAGAAAAATTTGGAACACAAGGTTTTGCAAAGGTGAGTGTTAAACTATCTTTGCATGTATTTGGAAAAATAAAAAGCTACTGAAATAAGTTTTTATTGATTTTTTTAAAAGATATCATAGTTTTCCTCAATATTCCTCTCTCTCCAACTCTGAGAATCACCCTATATAACAAAGGATATATATATATATTTTTTTTTTCCTGAGGCAAATGGGATTATTAAGTGTCTGAGATCAGATTTGAACTCAGGTTCTCCTGACTTCAGAGCTGGTGCTCTATCCACTGTGCCACCTAGCTGCCCCAATAAAGGATTTTTTTTTCTTTTTGCTGAGGCAGTGAGGTTAAGTGACTTGCCCAGGGTCACACAGCTAGGGAATGTTAACTGTCTGAAACCAGATTTGAACTCAGGTCTTCCTGACTTCAGGGCTGGAGCTCTATCCACTGAGCCACCTAGCTGCCCCTAAAGGATATTTTTAAAGACCAAAAAAAAAAAAAAAAAAAAAGAGGAAAAAAATCAGCACAACTCTTTAAAGCACTGAAAAAGGCTGAAAACATATAGGATGTGCAATTCCTGTGGAGTTCTAACCTTCACTAAGCCTATCCCCTATTCTTATCCTTCCATCTGCCATCATAGTTCCTTGCCTTATTTCAAGAATAATTTCCCTCATTTCAGACTTTTGAAGTTCTTCTGTCTTTCTAACTTTGGCTTAGATGCCAAGAAGAGTTAGAATTCTTGATCTATTTCCCTTTATCTTTTTCCTTTTGACTCAGGTGGTCTCTTCCTCCACCCCACCCCATTTCTTAGAGCACTTTTTGTAGACTTTCCCTTTGCACTTATTACTCTCATGTATTATAATTGTTTGTGTACATGCCTTTGATTTCCCTTATTAGATTGCCAGTCTTTGAGTAGGGTCATATATTGTCTTTGAATCCCTAATATTAAGAAATGGAATTTGGAGGTATACTTTGCTCATTAAATCTTGGTAGAATGAATCGTGTTAATGACTAATCCAGTTGAAAGTGATGTCTCAGAGTTTACATGACAGGTTATTTGTCATGGTTCCATTTGGTAAGAAGATATTTCAAGTTTTCCTAAATTCTTGTTCCCCTGCAGAGAGAGCTAAGCCGAGCTGTAGGTTATGAAGGACCTGTGCCTTGTGGTGAAATGGGGACGTGCTGTTCTGAGAACATTCTTGCTAATAGGCTACTTCTCAAGAGTTGCCCCTTGCTGCTCTTTGAGGCCTGTGCCAGGAGCATGCTGGCAGCAGGGACATTTGATTCAGGCCTTAAGTTCCTAACTTTCCCAATCCCAGGGCCAGCCAGTTGCTCCTTACCCCAGAATTCAGGAAGTGCTCTAAATGAACATTTTAACTGTGCCAGTAGAAAGGGACAAACTGCAGGAAATGTATCTCTAATTTATTTAGACATTTTCATTTATTCCATAGATATTAAGTAACCTGATGTAAAGCTAGTGACTCATTTCTATAACACCTTAAGGTTTACAAAGTATTTTTCCTCCTCACAACCCAATTTTAGATAATTAGCACAAGCTCAAGGAGCACCAGACCAGTACATTTATTTTCATGAAGATTGTGACTCGTTTCAGTTCAGACAGCCAGTAAATATATAGACACTGGGATTCAAACCCAAGGTGCACCAACTTCCCAGTCTAGTGGTCTTTTCACCATTGTATAGGAGACTCTCAATTGTTACGGTGTTGTGCTGTAACAGTCTTCGGCATATCTCCACACTAATAATCTGTAGTACTCACTATTTCTCCTTAGCTAAAAATGCCCGTCCTCTCTTTGGCACCTTTTTGAATTGCTTTCTCTGTTCAACTCAGATTTTGTGTTTTCTAAGAAACTTTCCTTAACTGTCATAGCCTATGCCATCAGTCAGGCAATAAACATTAAATGCCTATTGTATGCTAGGCACTGTACAAAGCATTGGAGATTTAAATCAAGGCAAAAAATAATTTGCTCTCAAGAAGCTCACAGTTTATTGAAGAATACATGTAAACAACTATGTTTATACAAGCTATATACAAGATAAGTAGGAAATAATTGATAGATGGAATATACTGTAATTAAGGGGGGTGGTTAGGAGGGGCTTATAGAAAGTGAGATTTTAATTGGGATTTGAAGAAAGTCAAGAGATGGAGATTTGGAGGGAGAGAATTCTAAGCATGATGGATAACTAGTGAAAATGCCTATAGTTTATAGAATACGCTTCTTGTTTGAAGAATAGCAAGGAAGCCTGTGTTATAGGATTGCAGATTGGAAGCATAGTGTGGGGCAAAAGGTGAAAGAAGATTGGAATGGCAGAGGTGGAGACTAGGTTATAAAGCGATTTAAAGGCCATATAGAGGATTTTATACTTGATCTGGAGGTGATGGGAGGACACTACAATTATTGATTGGGGAGGGGGTGACATGGTCAGATGCTGACTTCTTCTTTTCTGACTTTCCACAGAACTCATTGTAATTCATTTGGCATTTATCATTACTTGCTGCTAATTATCTTTTCATTATGAATTTCAGGTAGTAACTTAAAAGGCAAGATTATGTTTTCTGTATTTCCCCACATAATTTAGTATATATATAGAAGTCTTGCATATTTTAAATGCTAGGTATACATGTAGATATTAATCTTATCTACATCTGCTTTTTAAAAAAATTATATTTTAGGTTATATATATATTTTTATAGATATAGATATATTGTTTTTTATGTATTTTCAAATGAGTCATGTTAGGAGAGGAAGATCAGACCAAAAGGGAAAAGTTCGAGAGAAAAAAAAACAGAAGAAAAAGGTGAAAACAATATTCTTCGATCTGTATTCAGTCTCCATAGTTCTTTCTCTGAATGCAAATGGAATTTTCTATCCAAAGTTTATTGAAATTGCCTTGGATAATTGGATTGCTGAGAAGAGCTATCTTAGTTGATAATCTTACTATTGCTGTGAACAATGTATTTTCTTGGTTTGGCTTGCTTCACTCAGCATCAGTTCATTTACAGATACTTCTGCATGTACACAAAGGGTCTTGCATATTGTGGATGGACTAGTGTTTGATATGATAAAGTAATTTTTCAGAAAGCAAACTAATCTAAAAGTTTTTTCTAATTTTTTTCACAGTCCTATAAAGTTTTCTAGAGAGATAGTGGTGGAGTTATAGTTCCATGTCAGTAAATTCAGATGAGATACTTATAAAGTACTTAACCAGTGCCTGGCCCATAGTAGCACCTCAATAAATGTATCTTTCTTCCCTCCTCCCCAAATTTCCTATTGAGAAGGCCAGCAAGGGTCATGTGATAGATTTAAAGCTTCAGACATGGAAAGGATCTTAAATTAAATTAAATGTTTAATAAGTGGATCATATTTATGTGATAATTTTAAGTTTGCAAAGCACTTTATACATTATCTCATTTGATTCTCATAGCAACCCTGTGAAATAAGTGTTTTTATTATCCTTATTTTTATAGATGAGAAAATTGAGACTTAAGAGGTCAAAGGATTTCCCCAGGATCATGTAGGGAATTAGTGTCTGAAAATGGATTCAAACTCAATTCTTTCTGACTTCCTAGGTGTGTGTGTATACTTATATATATATATAGATATACATATATATATGACTACATACTTAGAGGGGTATATGTATGTGTAGATCTCTGTTTATATGTGTGTATGTATAAAGACCTTAGAAATCAGGTAGTGTACTCCTGTACTTTATAATAGGAGAAGGAAGCCTAGAGGGAGGAAGGAGCACTAAATTTGGAGTTAAAAACCTGGCTTCAGATCCTAGAGATGCCACTTACAGCTGTATGAGTCTGGGCAAATCACTTCACTTCTTAGAGTTTCTGCTTTCTCATTTGTAAAATGAGAATAATAATATCTGTATTTTTATTGTCATTAGAAGAATCGTGAGAAGAATCAAATGAGATGATATATGCAAAGTCCTTTATCAGTCTTGCTGTCAGAATAGATTAATTCTAACTGTGGAATAAACTTTGATGTGTTCTTCCATGGAAGTTTTCATTTCAAGAACAGGCTAAGTGACTCTTTGTCATGGATCTTTTGGATTCTTTTCACAGCTAGTGGAAAGTGCTTGGAATCAGGAAATGGAATGTCTTGTGAGAGAAAGACCTAGGAGGGCAGTGACCCTATTATGCAGTATGTAAGGAGAGGGACCTGTAAGGTATAAGAAAATGGGAAAGGTAGGAAGTGATCAAGTTATTAAAGGATTTAAATGTGAGCAGATTTTATATTTGATCTTGGAAGCAATCAGGAGTCACCAGAATTGATTGAGTCAAGGTAGGGTGGGGTGATGTGGTTAGATATGGTCTTTAGGAAGATCAGCTTGACAGCTGAGAATAGGATAGACTGAAGTAGGTAGAGGCTTGCAGCAGGTGGGCCCCCCAAGCAGGGCATTGCAGTAGTTCTGAGTAGTCCAATGAGGGCTTGTACCAGGATGGATGCAATGGCAGGGGAGAGAATGGAGCATGATGTATATGGTCAATTTTAAGAAGATGACTTATTTAATTAGATTTACTAATTAAATATAAGGGATAGTGAGAGAGAATTAGGAAATTAGGAAAAGTGGAGGATTTGGATTGGAGAAGAAGGAAAATGATGAGTTCAGTTTGGGATGTTGAAAAGGCAGAGTTGTGAGCCAGGAGGTCAAGAGAGAAGTAAGGATTAGACAGATAGATCTCAGATCATCTTCTTGGAGCTGATAATTGGATCCCCAGGGAACTGATGAGATCACCAAATGATATAGCATAGAGGGAGAAAAGAGGAGGTCTAGGACAGAATCTAGTTTTGTAAACCACAAAGTAGTACATAAATGGTAATTAATAGTTGTTATTGTCAAGGTCATACAGTGAGTTAGTGTGAGTTAGGTCTAGGACTCTGGTCTCCAAACTCCCAGTGCAGTATATCATTTAAAATTTAAACTAATTTACTAATAATAGGCTTCAAGGCCTTCTGTTAATTGCTTCTCTCTCTTCCTCCCACCCCTTCTTTAAGTGACTGCTTTTTCACTCATTGCTCTAAGTCCTGAACTCTGCTCCACCATCCCCCATATCTGCTTTTGGCTGCCCCAGGTGCCTGCCAAGGAGTCATTACCCTTCTTGCCATCAGTCACTGTGCTGTCTTGCCTGTCTCCTGATGCCAAGAATCAAAATGTCCAAATGCTAGAATCAGAATTGAAAATTGGAGGTGAAGTCTGATTAATTTTAAAGTGCAGAGAAGCAAAGTAAGTTGTCCAGTGGTACATATCTAGTAAATAGCAAGAGCTGGGTTTTTGGCCTCCAAAATATGTGCACTACACTGCCTAAGAACTTTCCTGGGCGGTCATTTCTGCTTAATGCCAGCTAGAAACTAAAAGTCTTAGGGAAAAGATACACTTTCAGTACTCATGTGTGAGCCCATTTGATTGAGGGATTTGATGATAATTCTGATGATAGTTTAAAGACTAGTTTTGTTTTTTGAGCTTCCGTTTTAACACAGAAATGCAGATAATACCAACAAAGCTGCTCTCCAGGCTGTTGCTTCTGGCACTCCCTTGTGCAAATGGAAGCAGTATGGGTATGTGGGAGGCTCCTAGGAGTTAGGAGACCCCCAAGTATTTGCCCAGTTTTTTTTTTTTGAGGGATATGATTTGAAGTAAATTTTAGTTGTTTCAGCCTTGCAAGAAGACCAATTGCTCACTAACCCAGAGTGAATGGTTAATTTGGTTGGATAAATTTGATTCCCTGTGGTTCTTAGGTTTCCTAACAAATAGAACTGTATCACCTTGGAATGGACTTTGATGTGGTCCCCTTCCATGGAGATATTTGTTTCAAGAGAAGACTAACTAACTACTTGTCATGGATCCTCTAGAGGGAATTCTTATTTGGGTATAGGTTGGACTGGAAACTTTTTGAAGTTTATGATTCAAAGAGTCCTAAGCAAGGGATAGAAATGGCTATTTGGGAGCATTGACAAGGCAATGGATGTGCTTTGGGGAAGACCTGGCCAAGAGAATGTCCCCAGCTCTCTGGGTTTTATTATTAATACTTACTTCAAAAGATCAGTACCTAGTTTTCATACACTGGTGGTCAGTATTCCCAAGATGAGTACTTTCATAGTTAGATTTTTATTGCACAGACAAATAGGTTTTCTCTGGGCTGTTCTTTGTTAAAAGCTTAAATTCTCATTGTAGAGTCTTATGGAATTGATAAGGAGACACTGAAGGATATCAACTGAGGCTGATAACAGTAGCATTTTAGAAGTTGCAGACCATTTTCACACACATTATCTTGGTTGACCTAAGTTGGCAGTGTAAATTCCTTTGCCCCCCAGCCCCCTTTTTATAGAAGAAGATGAGACTCTCTGGGACTTGAACCAAAGACTTCTGAAGGGCTATTTCTATTCTCTCACTCTGCTTCTAAGAACTAGTTAGATCCCCTCAAACTGATCTTTTCCCTTTCTCATCAGCTAAGATGCTGTGATGAAGATGGATTACATTAATATGTTGTTACATACCTTTTTTTATCTTCTCCTGCTTCCTTTCACATCTGTGATAAAATACAAAACTTCACGAAACTTGACATTTAAACCCCTTTATAGACTTGTTCCAACCATTTTCTAGACTTAATTCACCTTACTCCTTCATACAATTGGTATTTTAGTCAGAATAGATATTTTTTTGCTCTTTCCTAAACTTGGCATTTTATTTCCTTTTTTTGTGTATTTGCACAAGCTGTGCCTCACTTCATGGACTCCTTCATTTTCTCCAGATCTGGCTCAAAGTTCAGATTCTACTTCCTAAAAAGCCTTTCCTGTTCCCAGCAGTTGTTAGTGCTCTACTTGTCATGAAATAACTTTAATTTTACTTCATACATTTGTTTTTATGTATATAACAGCTAGTATCTATATTGTACTTTAAAGGGCCTTGCATATGTTATCTTAATAAAACATAAACATCTTGAAGTAGAAACCATTTTTTAGTTTTTATCTTTTGTGTCCATAGCTCTTGATGCAGTCAGCACTTAATAATGCTTCTTCAATAAATGAATGAATTCACCATTTGACAGCTTTTTTTGTCAGTGAATTTGTTCATTTATTTTAGACTGAGGCCTGTAAGTCAACAATGAATCAGATTAATGCTGATTAATCTGTTATTATTGACTGGGTCTTCAGTGCCCAAACTGTAACATACCTAGAGTGATTAGAAATGACAGTGTTCTTGCATTAGATCAATGGCCAATATACTAAGTAAAAGATATGAAATGTCTTTAGGATATTTTATTGTTTAATTGTATCGGGCTGGCTGTAAAACCAACCTGAGGTCTCTAGAGGGCCTCTCATTGTAGACCAGATAAGTTCAAAATGGATTCCCAGAGGAGGAAGAAATTCCTGGGCATGTCTGACCATATCCTTCCCCTGCGCAAAGACACACATCATAATCTGGTATTAATCAGGGTTCAACATAACTTTCAAATGGGGATTAGATGATACCTTGTTGGGATTGATTTCCTGCTCAGGCACAAGTTTGGCACAAGAAACACTCCTGAAGGCCCTTCCAACTTTGGAATTCTCTGATTCATTCCAGCTTTATTTTCTACTGTTGTCCATCCACTGCATTCTAGTGTAATTAGTCTATTGACTATTCTCCAATCTCATTCTGCCATCTCCTGTCTCCATCCAGTCAAACATGTCATTTTCTTCCTTAGAAGGCATTCCTTACTTCTTTATTTTTATGTATTGATAGTCTTTTATTCCTTTAAGGCTTAGTTTAGGTGCTACTTTCTTCATGAAACTTCTTTCATCTCATTCCTGTTTCCTTCCACCCCACATTAAAAATTATTATCTCTTCCTTATAGTTCTCATAACATTTTGCTGGTCTCTCTATTTTCTTCTTATCACATTCTACTTCAGATGAAACTTGCATCTATGCAGTATCACTTTTCATCTTTGTTATTCCAGCACCAGGTACACAGGTACTTTAGTTAAAAGTCTATTGAGTTGAATCCCAAGAATACCAGGAAGACTATCTTGAGTTTGAGTTTGCTCCAGGTGATGTACCATTGGAGGCAGAAGAGAAGCAGACAAATACATGAAGTAACTTGGAGGCTGAGCATAGAGCTGGAGTCTCAGGCATAATGATTTTATTTGATGTGTTACTCAGAAAACTAGCTATTTTATTTTTCTTAATACAGACTTAAGAAATAGGAATATTTCAATATGACAAGTACAGAAAATGAAGATTATATATGAAATTAGCAACTCAGATTACTTTGTTTTTTGAAATGTATATTTAGGACAGTAGTAAAAAAACAAAACAACAAAAAAAAAACCCATTCCGTTCATTTGCATCTCTTTCTGAACTTCCTTCTGCATAATTTTAATGTTTTATTGATGATTTTCCCTTTTTTGTGCCATTCATCACCCATTTTTTCCTCCCTGATAATTCATTTGCCTCTCCTTCAAATAAAAACTCTTCCATAGAGGACTCAATGAAGCAAGACAGATTCTCAAATTGGCCATATTTAAAAATGTGTATCTCATTCGTCTCAAATCCATTACCTCTGGCATTTTTCCTGTTAGCTACCTTGTTTGCTTTTAGCTCACTCAGTACTAAAACCCATTCTTCTGACTTCCTTGAACCAGAGGGAACAGAAGGAAGGCCCTGCTTCTCTGATAATTCTCACTGGCACATGTGCTTACAGAAATAAGCCAGATGGAAACTGGCCACTTGATACCAGACTCAAGGAGTTACCCTAAATTCAGAGATGGAAATGACTCACTCCCTTTCCTTTTTTCTTTCTCATGAAGGAAAGAAACTTGTTTAGAGTCATACAATGAAATTAGCAGAAGAGCTGAAATATAGGCAAGGGTGTATACTGGCAATATTTAACAACCAGTTCTCTGGGGAGAAAAATGTGCCTACAATACATTTGTAAATATAATTTCTGCATTATTTTGAGTTTCTCCATCTTAAGTCTAGATAATCAACAAAATACTGATTTAGCCCAGATTTATAGTTTGCTAATTTTCAAGGGTAAATGCTCACACTAAAAATTTAACAATTGTGTCTCTGAGCAGTTATAATCTTGTACAGATATGTCTTTGATATAGGTCTCCTGAATATCAGTCTAGTGCTTCATGCCCTGGTAGTTTCTTCTCACCACTGATGAGATTATTTCTAATCAATCTGCTATTAGGGCATCATCTAATACCAGTTTTCTTCAATCACTAAGTATTGAACAGTGTACAAAATGTGTAAGATTTAGTACAAGACACTGAAACTCATGGATATCTTATTCCAGTAGTCAGAATGGGAATCTATAGGGAAAGCCTGGTATAGCAGAAAATAAAAAAATCTCAATCAGGTCATCTGCAATCTAGTCTCAAATGTACTAAAATATAAATAGTAGCCTTGGATGAATATTTCCTGCTCTGTAGGTATCAGATTCCTTCTCTATAAAACAGATTACAAACTACAAACGAGTAGACGCTTTAAGGGTTGTTGTAAGAATGAGATGTGTAAGATTTTTTTTTTTTTTGAAAATTATGAAGTGCTATATGTGCACTGAAGATCAATGAACTTAAGCCCAATTATGACCTAATTATATAATAGGAACAAATTTCCCAAGATAGATATAAATTTGGAAGTCATTTTTTCCTTCGTTTAATTGAATTCTCATATATCACCAATAATATATAACTACAAAATAAACTAGAATTGTAACAGCATATAGAAGAGAAGTACAAAAGTTTTCTTGACAGATATGAAGAGGTGAAAAATTGCTTTTGCTGAGGAGGACTTTTCCTATGCTTTGCCTCCAACATTTTTCCTTCTTATAATTTGAGAGAAACCTGGCCTAGTTCAAAATAAAGAATAGGGGTTAAGTTTTAGCATTGTGCCCAGTCTTGGGCTCTGCTGTGCTATGGGAGAGATTTAAAAAATTAGATATAGTCTTAGTCTTTGAGGGGCTTAGAAGCCCAATGATGAGATAAAACTGTTCAGTTGTTTTTCAGTCGTATCCAACTCTTCATGACCTTTTTGGGGGTTTTCTTGGCAAAGATATTGGTGTAGTTTGCCATTTCCTTCTCCAGCTTGTTTTACAGAGAAGATAAACTGAGGCAAAGACATGACTTGCCCAGTCACTCAGCTAGTATGTGTCTGAGACCTGATTTGAACTTAGGAAAAGGAGTCTTCCTAACCCCAGGCCCAAAACTCTGTCCATTGAGTTGGCTGGTGTCAGGTGTTTTGTGGGTAGAATGGGCTGTTCTGAAGAGCTGGTAATTATTGGAAATATTCAGTAGAAAATGTATGACAGCTCATCAGGGATGGCGTGAAGAAGATTCCCATTCACATTCCAGTTGTATTTGTTCTTTTAAAATCTGCAAGTCAGTGACAGAAAATAATTGTGAGGAGGGAGTCCTCTGTTGTTGTAGTAAGTAGTCTAGAGAGATCTGCATCCTGCTTTTGGTTCATGTGGGTATGATCATGGCCTCTTTCTTTCCTTCTGACAGAATTCTGCAGGATTGACAAGCCCTTGTGCCACAATGAGGATGAGCAGCTCAGCTTTGAGGCTGTCCGAAACATCCACAAGCAGATGGATGATGATGCCAACGGGAACGTGGATGTGGAGGAGAGTGATGAGGTGATAAATCCCCACCCTGCCTGCTCTTCCTACATCATGTCTTCTTGCTCACACTCTTCTTCCTTCCAGCTTCCCTCCTTTGCCTTTGCATTGTGGGTGAGGCCTAGCTCTTAAATTAGAGAAGGTGCAGAATGGCTCCTCTGGAAAGTGGCCAGGCTGCGCCTGCCTAGAGTGGTGTTATGATGGCATATAACTCTGTGAGTTCTCATTAGAGGTTCAGCACTGGGTGGGCCTGGGAAGTTAATGAGGGGCTGATAGTTGCTACCCCTGAGCACGGTTTCTCTGTAGCCCAGGATTGCTGTCTGTTTTGGTTAATCCATTGTGCTGGCTAGACCATTCATTGCTGGGCTACTTCAAATCACTGAATATTGACCACTTTTTCCCAGAGCCACTGACCTCTCTGAGAAAGGCAGTGAACAAATATTAGCTATACAGTTGTCATCCTACTGAGTTTAGTCAGTTTGAGTTCATTCACTAAGCAGGGTTACCTCGGGAGGAACAGAACAAGCAGTCCTAAGAATTGAAGGGACTTTATCATTTAATTAGAGAGAGAAAATTGTTACACTTGAAAAATTAAGGGATAATGTAATATGAATTTATGAATAATGAATGGCACAGCCTATAAGGCAGAAATCTGAGAATTTAAGGAGGAAAGCATTCTGCAAATAATTTCTTTAATGGTGTTCCTGCTGGACTTAATTCTCATTAACATAAAGTTCTTATCTGCATGAGGTTTTGAGCCCCATACATGAGTGAGCAGTTGAAGGATAGTAAACAGAATATTGGTTTCTGTTGTTACATTTCCATTCCTTAGTCAAAATGAGGAGACTGGAATCTGAGACTAACTCATGAACTGAACGTGTACAAATATGAGAAACCCTTAAAGGATTTTGAGGAATACTTGTAGAATGAATGGGTTATGATGGGTAACTTCTGAGAACTGAATGGCTGTACTGAGGACACACTTGTTCTGTGTGGCTCCAAAGGGAAGAACTAGGTGTGTGGAGGTCAGTTAATGGATCCTAGCCAGAGAAGATGAATAATGATCAAGAATGTATCTTAGATATTATTTAGTCAAACCCCTTCATTTTACAAATAAGGAAACTGAGGCCTCTAGGACATGTTAAAGAACTTGTCTTAAGTAGATAGTGACAGATGAGATTTTGAACCCAGGTCCTCTGACTGCAAATTCAGCACCCTTTTCACTGCACCACACTTTCTGATAAAGAATTGACTTGCCTAAGGTTATACAGATAATAAATATCAGAGCTGGAATTTAAACTGAACCATTTATCCATCTATTTATTAAGTAAATATTTACTAAATATCTTTTGTGTGCAGAGCTGGGAGAGAGCTAAAATTTAGGTATTCTTAACCTGATGCAGGTTACAATTTCATGATCTTCTGACTTCAAATCCAATGCTTTCTCCACTATTCTCTGCCGACTCAGGAAGGTGAATTCTGCCTCAATATAAGGAAAGACTTGCCAGAACAATCTGACAGTGACTGCTTTAATAGGTAGTAGTCATCCGCTATCACTGGAAATCTTCAGAAAAATGTTTATTTTGTTATAAATTTAATAACTGCCAACAAAAACAAATAATCAGATATTCAAGGAGGGGATACGATCTTGTGTAAACATTGTTGAGCTTAATAAGGTAGAATTAAATGAATGAACAAACAAGCAAAGAAATTGTTTTTGTTCTGTCTCCTTCCTGTTGTATGTGATGTTCTGATATCTGTAGAGTCTTCATTCTTTCCTTTTTTCTTATTTTTTCTTTATTACCTTTTTTCCTCCTCTTCTTCCTCTTCTCGTTGTAGCTGGTATGAATATAGTTCTGATCTGCTGATTTCACTTTGTAACACTTCATGTAGATCTTTACATATTTCCTTGTGTGCTTCATGGTTTTTTTTTAAACAGCACTATAGTATTATATTACATTAATATACCATAATTTTTCTGGCAATTTTCTTACTGTTGGGAATATATGCTGTTCATAATTTTTTTGTTATTATAGAATACAAATCTCTCCCCCCCTTTTATTATGTTTTTGAGATAAAATATTATATTTGCACCAATATTGCAATATTGCACCCAATCTATAATCACATCAAAATTGTAGTAGAGTACTTCTTTCATCATAGCTCTTTAAATCTGAGGTATTACCTTGCTAATAAGGAAGAATGGAAATATTCCTTAAAGTGAAAATTATTTCGTTCTTTCCAACTTTGTCCACAGGGCTTTCAAATATCATCTAGTGGCCTGTTCTCACTGGCCAGGATGGGCTATATTGTTAGAAGTCCTATTTGGGTATGGGAGGCCAGCTAGGCAGAGTCAGGTGGGGAAGCCTGTTCAGGTTGTGGTCAGGAATGAAGACATTGGGATTTGAGGCCCAAAGGACTCACAAAAACTCCTAAGAGGTTTTGCTAAGAGGATGGGAGAGAAAGCCAAACAAATGATTAAATTGTTTAGGCAACAAGAATATCATGAATAGATGCCCTTTTTGGGGCAGAGGAGTCCAAACAAGAAGATATGGTATGGTCCTTGCTCTTAATTAAGGAGTTGATGGAAGGAGGTGCACATCTAAAACAAATGAACATGGCAGGCTGTATGTGATCTAGCTTAAATAGGATACCAAAAGATCTGGACATGTTAGAAACATGGACCAAATCTAATGAGATGAAATAGAATAAGAAAAATGTAATTCCTATACTTAGTTTCAAAAAAATCCAATTACACCAGTACAGGATTAGAGTGGCTAAGCTAGATAAATCACATCAAGAATTTCTGAGGTTTTGTGATTTTGCTGTGGACACATGGTAAGTGTTAAAGCTTTCAGGGGAGGGACAAGTCCACTAAATTATGGAGAGAGGTTTTCATGGAAGAGGCAAGTTTGGAAAGCATTAGGTGTCTAGAGAAGAAGTCCTTGAAAGTGAAGAATTGTGGGAGCAAAAGTGTAGAGGCAAGGATAAGTATAGTATATATGTGGGATGGTATGGAGACTGGTCAAGTTAGAGAGACAGGAATGTTTTGAGGAATTTTAAATGATGGATTTGAGGAATATATCCATCTGGTTCTTGAATGGGACCACATCACGGGGGGTCTTGAAGCTTTGAAAATTTTAAAAACTTGCGATAGGTATTAGGAAGCCATTAAGGACTCCTGAGTTGGGGAGTAATATAATGAAAGCATTTGTGATGTTTACTTTCAATTTTCAAGCATCAGTGGCTCTTGAAAGCCAGATTTAAGTCAAACAAATGGAATTGCTTATTGCAGAGAGGTGGCACCTTGTTTCAGATGGACCAAGGCATGCCATATGGTCTTTTTCTTAGGAGTTGGCTATCTCATCGGTGACTTCCTTGCAGCATTTGATAATGCTTATTAACTCCTATTGCATATTGTGGCTTCCCACAGCTTCCTGGTACTCTTCCTTACCTCTTGGTTCTTTCTCTTCCTTCTTCTTTTTCTAACTTCTTCTCATTCTTCCTAACTCTCTCTTTTTTTGTGACCTTTTTAATGTAGGTTTAATGTAGGTTTGTTCCTTTGGTTATTTATTTGTTGTGACCTGTCATTTATTCCAAAGGTTGAAACCACCACCTCTGTGAAGCTGACTCCCAAACCCCTAACTAACATGGACAGAGGTTACTGTGTGTCAGGCACTGTGCTTTAGTGTGTTGACAAAATACTTTTATTGTACTTGTTCTGTGATGTAGGCAGAACAACTTTATAATTCCCATTTTACAGGTGAATAAATTGAGATTTATTGAAGAGGTAAAGTAAGATAATAATCAAGTCTGCACAGTTGGTGTCAGAGGCAGGACTAGCAGTGAGCTGTATGAACAGATAACCCCGGTAGTTGGGGCAGGAAGTGGTTACAAGTGTCTGTGTGGGGGTGCGACTTTTTTAGATGTTTTTACTGTCCCCTCCTCTTCTTTTTTCCACTTTGTACTGCATCTTGATGTCAGTGAAGGGAGGAAGAAAATGTTCTCTAGAAGAATGTTACCACAACACAAAAGCTTGTCAGCACAGACTGTTCAAAAGTCATACAAAACTGCCACCCTTCTCTTGCCTGTGCCTGCCGTGAGCTGTTCTTTTCCAGCAAAGTCTATGGCTTCAGCTATTCTGCCCTGTATTTCCCATTCCCTACTGCTGGCTGTCTTTGTGGCTTCCAAGGCCTAGAGTAAAAGTCTCTGGCTTTTGAGAGAAGCTTGATTCATTGTGGCTGGTAGCAAAATTATGCTTTCTTGCCAACCTAAACAAATGAGAGGTTATACAGTATACAGACTTAAGTGGGCAGTTTTTGGGTGTAGGAGGCCACAGGGTTAATGGTGGGGATCCTTGACAGTGTTGGGAGCCTATAGTTTGATAGAAATCATAAACATCAGGATTCCTGTACATATAGAGAAGAATATCATTCCCCCAGAGCTTGCGTCCAGCTTCAGAATACTTTGTGGCTGGTGGGTGGTATGTCATTTATCTTGCTTTAGAGGTATGGGACAATTCCAGAATAATAGGTTTTTTACCTTGTTAGGCACAAAACTTTGCTTTTTTTTTTTTTGCTTTTTGCTGAGGCAATTGGGGTTAAGTGACTTGCCCAGGGTCACACAGCTAGGGAATGTTAAGTGTCTGAGATCACATTTGAACTCAGGTCCTCCTGACTTCAGGGCTGGTGCTCTAACCACTGCGCCACCTAGCTGCCCTACTTTGCTTTGTTTTAACCATTTTTAGAGAGACTCAGTGGCTCTGTGGTCACTAAGCTTTTTTGAGTTCATTTATTCTTTACATTTTTATTTTTATTTTGTTTTTGTTTTTTGGCTTCTCCCTTATGATAGAAATTCAGGACTGGAAGAGACATCAAAGAATAGCTATTTTAGCCTATACCTGAAACATGAATTTGATTCTTAAAAATAGGTATTTTAGTCTCAGATTGAAAACCTCCAGTGAAAAGAAAATTATTAATATTTGAGGTACTCTTTTCCACTTTACGTCTGATTGTTTGAAACGACTTCCTTATTTTGAATTGATCTGCTTTCCTGTAGCTTTTGCCCATTCCTTCTCATTTTGTCATCTGGGACCAAGCAGAATAAACTTAATTCTTTTTCCCATTTGATAACTCTTCAGACTGCTGATGACAGAGATCATCTGTCCTTTTTTTTATTATTAAAACTTTTTATTTGCAAAACATATATATGGGTAATTCTTCAACATTAACCCTTACAAAGCTTTCTGTTACAGATTTTTCCCCTCTAGTTCCCACCCCTCCCCTAGATGGAAGGATATCCCCTACATGTTAATTATGTTAAAATACTTGACAAATCGACTATATGTATACATATTTCCACACTTATCATTGTTACGCAAGAAAAATCGTATCTAAAAGAAAAAAAATCAGAGAAAGAAACACAATGGAAGCAAACATCAATAGAGAGCATGAAAATGTTATGTTGTGATCCACATTTCACATCCCTCTCTCTGGGTGTATATGGCTTTCTTCACTGAACAATTGGAACTGGTTTGAAACATTTTGTCCTTGAAGAGAGCCATGTCCATCAGAATTGATCATCATATAGTATTGTTGTTGCTGTGTATAGTGATCTCATGGTTCTGCTCATTTCATCCAGCATCAGTTCATGCAAGTCATCCTGCTGGTCGTTTCTTATAGAACAATAATATTCCATAACATTCATACACCATAATTTATTCAGCCATTCTCCAATTGATGGGCATCCATTCAGTTTCCAGTTTCTAGCCACTACAAAAAGGGCTGTCATAAACATTTTTGCACATGTTGGGTCCCTTTTCTTTAAGATCTTTTTGGGATATAAGCCCAATAGAAACACTCCTGGGTCAAAGGGTATGCACAGTTTGATAACTTTTTGAGCATAATTACAAGTTGCTCTCCAGAATGGCTGGATCCGTTCACAGTTCTACCAACAATGTATCAGTGTTCCAGCCTTCCCACATCCCCTTCAACATTCGTCATTATCTTTTCCTGTCATTTTAGCCAATCTGACAGGTGTGTAGTGGTACCTCAGAGTTGTCTTAATTTGCATTTCTCTGATCAATAATGATTTGGAGCAACTTTTCATGTGACTAGAAATAGTTTTAATTTCATCATCTGAAAATTGTCTGTTCATATCCTTTGACCATTTATCTATTGGAGAATGGCTTGAATTCTTATAAATATGAGACAATTCTCTATATATTTTAGAGATGAGAACTTTATCAGAACCCTTAAATGTAAAAACGATGTCCCAGTTTATTGCTTCCCTCCTAATCTTGACTGCATTGGTTTTGTTTGTGCAAAAACTTTTTAACTTAATATAGTTAAAATTATCTATCTGGTGTTCAATTAAGAGTTCCAGTTCTTCTTTGGACATAAATTTATTCCTTCCCCACAGGTCTGAGAGGTAAACTATGCTAAGTTACTCTAATTTACTTAAAATATCACTCTTTATATCCAGATCATGAACCCATTTAGATCTTATCTTGGTATGTGGTTTTAGGTGTGGGTCAAGCCCTAATTTCTTCCACACTTGTTTCCAATTTTCCCAGCAGTTTTTGTCAAATAGAGAGTATTTATCCCAAAAGCTGGGGTCTTTGGGTTTATCAAACACTGAATTGCTATAGTTATTGCCTAGTTTGTCCTGTGATTTTATCCTATGCCACTGATCGACTACTCTATTTCTTAGCCTGTACCAAATAGTTTTGAGGACCGCTGCTTTATAATATAGTTGTAGATCTGGTACAGCAAGGCCACCTTTATTGGCCTTTTTTTTTTTTTTCATTAATTCCCTTGAAATTCTTGACCTTTTGTTCTTCCAAATGAATTTTGCTACTATTTTTTCTAGATCTGTAAGATAATTTCTTGGGAGTTTGATTGGTATGGCACTAAATAGTTTGGATAATATTGTCATTTTTATTATATTCACTTGGCCTACCCATGAGCACTTGATGTTTTTCCAATTGACTAGGTCTGACTGTATTTGTGTGGAAAGTGTTTAGTAGTTTAGTTCATATAGTTCCTGACTTTCCCTTGGCAGATAGATTCCCAAATATTTTATACTATCAACAGTTATTTTGAATGGAATTTCTTTTTGTATCTCTTGCTGCTGAACATTGTTAGTAATATATAAAAATGCTGATGATTTATGTGGATTTATTTTGTAAGAGATCATCTGTCTTGTTCAGGTATAGGTAGAACCAAATTTTTAGCTTCCTTTGAACTTTTATGGCACTTATTGTATACTGTATTTTTAATAGTTATATTCTATCTTGCATTTTGTATGAATTGTTCATTTGTATTTATGATTTTTGTCTTTGTAAATAGACTGTAAGTTCCTTAAGTGCCAGGATCTTGGATGTTATCATAGAGCAGTATTAAGATTATTAAATTTGGAGTCAGATGATTTGGGTTCAAATCCTAGCTCTACTATTTACTACCTATATGCAAGTCAGTTTCCCTTTCACACTTGAATTTCTTCATCAGATTTATTTAGTGCCTGATATGTGCTGGCACCCTAGCGTAGTGGATAGAAAATGGGCCCAGGAAGCTGGGTTCGGTTTTTGGCTCTGACACATAATGCCTGTGTGATTTTAGGAAAATCATTTAATCTCTCAGTTACCCTAGGCATCTTTTCTAAGATCACAAGTTGCAACAGAAGGTACCCAGCTGCATTGGCAGAGGAAGTCCCTCACTGATAACTTACAATATTGATAAAATCACAGGGTCACTACTAAAAAATGTGCCAGGTACTGTTGTAACTATTAGTGATGTAGTAACGAAAACAAATAACCCCTCTGCCTTCAGGGAGATTACATTTTAATGAAAAGAAGCAACATGTACACAAATAAATTAAAAATATTTATATAATGAATTTAAAGTAATTTGTAGAGGGATGATGAACTGATAACTGGGAGGATTAGGAAAGACTTCATAATATATAAGGGATTTGAAGTAATTCATATTTAAAGGTTCTTTATCTCTAATTTGTTTGTTTGTATTGCTTATGGTACCAAATATTGAAAAGAGCACATAATAGAAAGTGTGGCATATAAAGGGTTTTGCATGCATTAAGAAGATCCAGGTTTGAATTTATCATTTTTCTACTGACTTTATGGTAACATTGAGCAAACCTTTTTTCCTCTTTGACTCTCATTTTTCCTGTTTGTAAAATGAAGGGGGTTAGCAGGGAGGTAGATTATTTTTCAGTTCTGTCCCAACTTTTCAATCTAAGGTGCTCAGTTCAGATTTGTTGGTTGATTTTGTTGTGAGAGGGGGCTTTTAGGAGTATGCATGTGACCTCCTTCTCAGAAAACTTGTATTGCTGAAGACTCATCCCTACCATTGGGGATAGACCCTTATCCTGTTAATGGATATGCATAGAAGCAAAAATTGTGTCAGGAATATAGGATAGAATAATAAAGGGGATGTCTGCTTCCTTGGGGCTCTGAAGACTGGTGACAAGAATAGATCCCCAGGATACACAAAGACAAATATAGACCCAGAGCATAACCACAGACACAGCAATCCTTTCCTCCTAGTCAGAGGCCAGCTTCTTACTGTAATTGAGCTGCTTTTATTAACCCATGTGATCATATCATTGATGCTTCAGTTTTATGATTGTCCCAATATTGTCCAGAATACGATTGCTGAGGGTTTCATGAGGAAGTTTTCCCTGTTGTTAATCTCAGATGGTTAATAGATATGGATCTAGAGCATTCTTCATTTTCTCTAATATTTCATCTCTTAGTATGTGCATGTACACATAAAATAATGTAGAGTCTTATTAAGTGTGATGGAAAATTGGTTTTCATTTACTTATAGTAAATTAAGTGCTTACTGTGTATCAGGTGCTGTGCTAAGGCATTGGGTACCCAAAGATAAAAAAAATGAAATAGTTACTGCCCACAGGGGAAGGGGAAGTGGTGAGGTGGACAACATGCATAAGCAGATACAAAATTATATAAAGTAAATCCTAGGAAATTTTGGGTTGGTGGTTGTATTGACAATTGGGAGAACAGTCAGAAAAAGGCTTCCTGTAGAAAATAGTACTTGATCTGAACTCAACACTAAGAAAAACTAGGTAATGCATTCTGAACCCAAGTCAACCCTCTGGTTTACCAGTTTTGTATTCTTTATGAAGCATCACAGATTAGCACAGAGATATTTTTTTGTATCATGCACCCTTTTAGCAATCTAGTAAATTTTCAGAATATCTTTAAATGCATAAAACAAAATATATAAGATTAAAAAGTAAACCAATTATTAGTACCAAATTGTTTTTGAAAATATGTTCAGGAATCCCAGGGTAAGAACCTCTGGTTTAATGGAAAGAGCACTGGGTCTTGAATTAGAACAATGAGGTATGAGTCCTGGTACTGCCACTAACTGTGTGACTGTGGACCATTCACTTACACTTGATTTTTTGAGCCAGTTTTTTTTCTCTGTAAAATGTGAATGATTATTTCCTACCTCATAGGGTTGTTGGCAAATGCTTAGTAAACAATAAAGGCCCTGTAGAAATGTGGGCCATATTATTATTGCCCTTCTTGATGATGACTTATAGCATCATGGCTAGAAGGAATTCCTCAGAATTATAGAATTTTCATCATTAAACATAAAGTTGGGTGCAGACTGAGTCCTTATAACTATAGGTCATAATTGGAGATTCTCAGACTCAAACAGTAAACTGGATTCAGGCTGGTTTTGCCTAATGAAAGACAGTTTAAGAAAAGGCACTGGAAAGCACCAATTCAGAGGCCTCAGGAGGAGAAAATAGTTTTCCTATGGGAAATGCTAGAGGCACCCATAAGGATCTTCTTAAATCTGCAATGATGCAGATTAGTTAGCGAGTTAATGAGGAATCTCAAGGCCCTTTGGGAAGAGAATCATTGCCAAATCCCTGTCTTCCTTGTGGTAGATCCTCTCTAGATTTTTATCTTAAAGATCAGGAGTAGCAGTCTACATGGGCCTTCTTTCTCCCTTCTCAGGATTCACTCAGTGCAGTTACCATGTCACTTCCAAACGAGGCCCCAGGATCCTTCTTGTCAACAGTGAGCAGCTTCCATAAGAATCGCCATCTTTGGGAATTTACCCTGTAATCCTTGGAGAGGTGGAGCCCAGAGAGGTTATCCCAGGAGTTGAACACATTTGTGAAGTGGCATGCCATGCCTTTCTGTACCCCCTTGTGGGGGTGAGGGTGGTGGTGGTGGCAGATTTCCCCTGAAAGAAGGGTGGAGGGACTTGGGAAATTTTTGGCAGAAGTTGATCTTTGCCTTAGACTTCTGACCATGCAGGGAATCTGGGTGGGAGTGGACAACTTGGAGGAGGAGGGAGGTAACAAACTAAGTTTTCCCTGCCCAAACATATACACCTCTTTCTACAATCTCAAATGCAAAAAAATTATCTTAAAATGCTTCTTTTGGCCTACATACCATGGGCTGCCAACCTCTGCTATTAAATTCATTCTTTTTTATTCATTTGTTCCACAAATATTTTAGAAGTGTCTACTGTGTGCAGAGCACTGTGCTTGGTAATAAGTAAGATAAAAAGTTTTAATAACATTCCATTAATGTGTTTATGGAGTTCCCAATGTGGTAGGAGTATAAAACATTAGCAGAAAAATATACCTAAAATTTTATGTGATAAATCTTTTGGAGAGGCACAGGGAGGTATTACGTGGGAATTGAAAAGGAAATTACTAAAATGGGTGGAGGGACCTTGGAAGGCTTTCTGGAGGGGATGACATAATTTGGCTTTAAAAGAATGCAAAGAATACAGCAGGCAAAGAAGGGAAAAGAGGACATTCTAGATTAAGGGAAGAGTACAAGTTAAGATATGGTGGTGAGAGAGCTCTTGGCATATTTTAGGTGACCGAGAAGAGATCAGTTTGAGGGATGGAGGGCTGTGATATAAAAGAAGTTCAAGTCTTTGGATTATGTTTTGCAGCTCAGGGCAAATTCCCATAAGTCTATGTGGACATGTTTAAACAATGTCCTTTTTTAGACTCTGAGCAACAATTTTCCATTCCTTGAATCCTCTTTGGAGGTATAGGGAGAAAAAAAGCACAAAATAAAACTGACTGATATACTGATAGTTATCTTGACTTGCTTTAGGAGTGGCCTGTGACCCCAGCTTTCTCTTACTGCTAAAACAAAGAATATCAACATTGCTCTAGTTACTTATATGTCATTGAATTTTGTTAAAAGGAGCCTGTGGTATTAAAAATCCTGACATCTCATCACTGGGAGATTATCTAGGTTTCTAAAGATTGTGCTCATGAAGCAAAGGCTTCTATCAAGTTTTGAATACCCACCTAATTGTAAAGCTAGACTAGCTAAGAGAGAGAGACTGCTCACTAGGAGATTGGCCCCTAGATGATTAAATTTTTTGACTATATGTCTGGAAATGTAACTGGTATTGGTATAAGGGAACTCTTATTGATGAAATTGTAATCTTTTGAAACTTTGGAGTTTGGCAAAAATGTTTGTGGCAGCCGTTTTTATAGAGGCAAGAAACTGGAAATTGAAAGGATGCCCATCAATTGGAGAATGGCTGAATAAATTATGGTATATGAATGTTATGGAATATTATTGCTCTGTAAGAAACGACCAGCAGGATGATTTTAGAGAGGCCTGGAGAGACTTGCATGAACTGATGCTGAGTGAAATCAGCAGAACCAGGAGATCATTATACACAGCAACAAGACTATATTATGATCAATTCTGATGGACATGGTCCTCTTCAACAATGATGTGATTCAAACCAGTTCCTGTTGTTCAGCGATGAAGATATAGTCATATACATCCAGAGAGAGGCCTGAGGAAACTGAGTGTGAACCACAACATAGCATTTTAACGCTTTCTGTGAATATTTCCGTGCATTTTGTTTTCCTTCTTAGGTTGTTTTTCCTTCTCTCTAGATCTGATGTTTCTTGTGCACTAAGATAACTGTATAGATATGTATACATATATTGGATTTGTCATATAATTTATCATATTTAGCATGTATTAGATTAACTGTCATCTAGGGGTAGGGGTGGGGGGAAGGAGGGGAAAAGCTTGGAACAAAAAAAAAGTTTTTGCAAAGGTCAATGTAGAAAAATCACTCGTATGTTTTGTAAATAAAAAGCTTTTTATAAAAAAAAAAAGAAACTTTGGAGTTTGGAAGAGGACTTTGTTAGAAAACATAGAACTTGGAAACCAAATGATGGTTTCCAAACTCTTGTTAAATTAACAACTGAAAAGAAATATGTTGTTTCCAGTAGAGAAAGGTAGGCAATATCCTGTACATACTACCTCCTTCCCTTTTTATTTAAAATTTTTTTAGCATTCATTTTTACAAGATTTTGAGTTCTTTTTCTCTTTATCCTTCTTCCAAAAATAGTATGCAATTTGACATAGGTTATACTTGGGCTATCATGTAAAACATATTTCCATATGCTATGAAAGAAGAAACAGATCAAAAAGAAAAAAATGTCCCTCAATCTGCATTCAAATCCATCAGTTCTTTATCTGGATGTGTATAGCATTTTTCTTTGTGAGTCTTTTGTACTTGTCTTGGATTTTTGTGTTGAGAGGAACTGAGGCATTCATAGTTGATCATCACAAGATGTTGCTGATACTGTGTTCGGTTTTTTCCTGGTTCTGTTAATTTCATTTTGTATCAGTTCATACTGGTCATTTCCTCTCCTTTTAAAAAATTTTCTGAGGATCTTTTTGTGTTGTAAGTAGGTTTAAAGGCCATATGGCTTTCTTCCTTTCATTTAACTATTGCAAGTAGTGATGTGAAAAGAATCCTATTTTTGAAGTTAGAAGATCTAGGGTTAGATTTTTCACTCGGCCACACAATTATTAGTTGTGTGACTCTGGAAAAATGACTTAATCTCCTAGCACTTGGTCTTCAATGGGTTTATAAACTTTTTGAGACAAGATAATGTAATGTAAAGTGTGATATGTTAAATGTAAGCTATTATTACCTACTATTAGATTTTGAAGTCCACAAGAACAAGAATCCATCATGCTTCAATTTTATGCCTTTCCTAGCACTAGGTAATAATAATAACTAGCTGATTTAGTTTTTATAAACCCCTATTTGTGCCTTGTGAGGTAGGTGCTATAGGACCTCTACACATAGGTGCTTTAAAATTTTTTTTTTCCCCAACTAAATGCCATCTTGTGTATAACCAGATTTTTCACTTGAGAATCAGCTTCATTCTCTTATCCACATAGTGTGGACAGAGTTTTCATGTCCCACTGAGATGCAAAGAAGTTGGAGAAGAAATACTAGTTCTCTCTTCTGCAACTCTGGATTCCTTCTTGGGTCCTGGGATGATAACTGACAGCCACCTTTCAGAATAGAGATCATTGGTGAGGTTCTTGGGTATGCTGAAAGGAGCAGTATTGTGTAGAGATGTTGTCAAACCAGCTTACCATGAAGTTTAGGTAGGACACCAGGCAGAATATTCCTTCTCTCCCATCAGTAGAAGTAGGCATGGTTCCAATCTGCTCTAGTGTCTTTGCCAGATACAGAAGACAAGGAAGCCATTTTCACAGATGGTCCCATGGGTTTCTAGGAAAACCCAGAAAGTTGCTTGTTCTGACAGAAAGGGAGATCCTCGCCCACAGAGCAGATTGTTCCAGAGTTCTTGTTTCTCCTTCTTTCTGCATCTGTGAATCTTTCATGGCTTTTTCAGGGAATGGAAACCTCTTGGTGGCAGGGACAAGTTCCATTTGCAAGAATACTTTGTAGAAAAGGGATGAATTTGTGTTTCTCTATCTGAGCCATGGATAGCATAACAACAAGCCAAGTTGTGTTGTCAGTTCCCCTCTCTAGACTTTTGTTTCTTTATCTATAAAATGACAATGATAACATCTTCCTTTCCAAGACTATTTTGGAGATTAAATGGGCTAACTTTGTACACATGCTCAGTACCTTGTCTATAGAAGAGTAAATTATTTTAGTAGATACAATTTAGATGGACAGTATTGGACTGCATCTGACCACAGCTTACTTTGCCATTGGTTCTCTAAATCTGTTTGTTTGTCTTTGGGTTCAGGAACAGCATGAGCCATGTCTCCATTCTCATGTAGCTACTCATGAATAATTCCCTCTAATCTCGTCTCTCTTCTTCTCCCTGACAATAACAACATGAGAGCAAGAAGCCCTAGACTAAACACTAAGGATACCAACCTCCCAGCCTCAATCACTTTTCTCTTCATGAACTCTTATCACATGTCATCCCACCACCAAGTGCAGGAGGGTTTAATTCAATAAGGAATTAATTTTCTTTTTATTATTTGAGTACCTTAAACACTTTGACAAAAATGATAGTAAGTTGCTGTGACAGCAATTAAGGGAATAAATTTTGCATTCTTTTCTTTTTACCCAATTCTCTTTTTATACAGAGAGCCTCATCCCCATTTCTGAGACTTGGCACTCAGAAGCATGGAGACTGACTGGTCACTAGATAGCTTGGTCTTGGAGCATAGTGTACTCCATTGACTTGGTCTGAGCTTAATGATCATCTTCCTTTATCTTTAAGTTAAAAACACCTTGAGAGTACTTGGAAAATTGTTGAAGTCAGGCCCTTGTAACTGAAGAACCTCTGATAATTTATATCCTTTATCTGCCTCTGAAGCTGGCACTTCCCAGGCTCTTGTAAAGACAGGAATCAAAGGATTATCAGTTTTAAAACTGCAAAGGCAATTGATTTCATGTTAAATTAGTCATGTCTGACTTTTCATGACTCCATTTAGGGGTATTATTGACAAAGATTTTGGACTTCTCCAGCTCATTTTACTGATGAAGAAATTGAGGGAAACAGGGGGTTAAATGACTTGCCCAGAGTCACACAGTTAGTGTGTGACCAGATTTGAACTTGAGGAGTCTTCCTGACTCTAGGTCTAGTACTCTAGCCATTGTGCCATCTATCTGTCCTGGAAAGGATATTAGGAATTATTTAATCCAATATTTTTATTTTAAACATGAGAAAAGTGAGAGCTTCTATGCTTGGAAAGTAGCAGAACTAAGATTTGAACCCAGATACAATGGGGCTCTATTTCTATTGTCTTCACCATACTTCAGGCAGAGAAGAAAGAAAAGGGGAAAAAAAGTAAGAGTTGTCTATGTTGCCCTACCAGTCAGTTTCAGGTGGGTCCTCTTTGGGCAGTTTCTACTTTGTCCTTCATTCTTGAAGAGGACCATGACCTCAGGGATTTGATGGCATGATATGCAAATGAATTGGATTTAAGTGAGGGACAGCTGGGCAAGGTCACCTGCCTCACTTTATCATCTGGCACCATCTGGATCTAGTGGCAAGTTATAGGTCAGAATGACTACTTTCTTCAAACCTTGCAAGATATTTTGGGGTTCGTGGGCTAGATTCTTTCTTCAGGACAATGCCTTAACCCCAATCACTCTGGCTTTCATTGACTGACCAACTGTAGGTTCCAGGCCAAGCTCCACTTGGTCATTGTTTGAGTCCTGATTAGCTGAGAATAAACTGTTTCTCTTTTGGCCAGAAACCCTGAGAGTCCTTATATTTGACTAGATTAAAAAAAGCCATTCGTGGTTTCATTTCTTACCTTGCCTCAACTTCTGATTGGGTCTGCCTCAGTCAGACTAAGACCTGCCAGGGCAGCTAGGAGATGCAGTGGATAGAGCACCAGCCCCGAAGTCAGGAGGACTTGAGTTCAAATATGATCTCAGACACTTAACACTTCCTAGTTGTGTGACCTTGGGCAAGTCACTTAACCCCAATTGCCTCAGCAAAAAACAAAACAAAAAAAACAAACCAAACAAAAAAACAGACTAAGACCCGCTGACCTTAGCTGAAAAGGGTAAGGTCTTCCACTGCATCCAGAGCTATCTTCAGTCATTCTGCTCTCTATCTTTCCATTGGACCCAGATGGCTCTAGAGGAGAAAGTGAGGCCAGTGACTCTGCATAGCCCTCCCTCACTTGAATCCAATTCACTTGCATATCAAGCCATCACCTCTCTGATATTATGGTCCCCTTCAAGAATGAAGGACAAATAACTACTACTTTGCCATATACAATACTAGGTCCACTGTAGGTTGCACAAGTAATTAGACAGGTTCAGGGACTAATAACTGAAGATTAGAGCAAGAATTTGGTTAAGGGCAAGAAGCAAAGGGCTATTACACAGTTTCCTTGCACCAGGAATCTGTTCCCTCTTCCTTTTCCCAAATCTTTTCTATCCTGGAGGGTCCAGCTTATGTTCCAACTTCTCCTGTCTCTTTTACCTATTTCAAGCCTCATACTTCTTTCATTTCTTTGCTCTCATAATGACACTTAAAGTCTGAATCACTTTGTTAACATTTAAATATTAAATATTTTGTTTCATATATTCAAGGCTAAGACTTGTCTTAGCCCTCCCTAGTTGGTCATGAGCTTCTTTAAGGGAAACATTTTTTTTCCTTTTCATATTTCACAGCTTCAGAAATACTGGAGAAGATGGGTGTAGCATTTCAAACTCAAAATACATTGAAAATGTGATTATAGCAATAAAAAATTATAGCCACAGATTATAATCCTGAAGTGGTTTAAAAAAGGTACCAGAAGTAGTAAGTAGATTTGGGAGAGCATAATTGTAAAAGATTATTATAAAAATAGGATAATAGATTCAGTTCATGGCACAAAGAAATTGTGTCATAGGTATCCATCATAGGTTACAAAAGTTTGCTATTTTATTTTATGTGTATAGCACATGGGCTCAGGCAAATACAACTAGGCAAGGAAGCCATACTGAATGAGCTTCTAAATATTTGGGAATTCAACTTTTACAGTCTCAGGGGAGCAGAGGCAAGATTGAAGGAGTAAAGGATGGAACCTGGGAAAAGTTGGGGAGATAAAAATAGGTTCTAGGAGGAACCAGGTAGACTCCATTTAGCTGATATGCCAATGAGCTTTCTTTAAAGATGCTAACTAGACAGTCTATGAGGTTGGAGTTCTACACGAGGGAAAATGGAATGGGCTTATTAAGAGTTTCAGCCTTCATAGAGGTTGAATGAGTTGAATAGAACATTATTCTATACAAATTGGACAGTCTGGGAGAATCTGATTATGATTTTCACTTTTTAGCAATTCCTGAGAATAAACAAGGTGAGGGTTCACATCAGTACTACTTTCCCCACAGTAAGCAGGGCCACTTAGCTAAATCTCTACCTGAAAAAGAATCTTTGACCAGTGATCATCTAACCTTTGATTGGAGACCTCAAAGAGAGGAATCTGCCATTTCCTGGAGGGACTCATTCCATTTTTTAGGTAGTCTTAATTGGTACTAGTTTTTTTCCTTACATCAAGTCTAAATTTGCTTCTGATTATTTTCTACCCTTTGTTTATAGTTCTGTTCTCTCAACCAAGCACTGGACATGGGGCTAAA
Source organism: Myrmecobius fasciatus (assembly GCA_023553655.1). Lineage (NCBI taxonomy): Eukaryota > Metazoa > Chordata > Mammalia > Dasyuromorphia > Myrmecobiidae > Myrmecobius > Myrmecobius fasciatus. The sequence goes on from JAJPUD010002561.1 coordinate 209,033, forward strand.
CAGTGGCGATACAAAAACAGAAGAAATCTTGCTTTTGGAATATCATCTTTGTGGAGAAAGGATTAGAGGTGGGGAGATTTCTGAGACAGTGAGATGATATGGAAACTTAACTATTGTCATAATCCTGCTTAGGCATAAATGGAAAAAAGGAAATGGATGTGAGAATTGTTCTGCAGGTAGAATTGATAAGATGCCAATTGACTAGACATGTGGAGTGGTTGAGGAGTCAAAGATGCAAGTGAGATTTTGAAGTTATGTGACTTGGCTGGATGGTGGTATTCTTAACAAAAATGGGAAAGTTAGGAAGAAGGTTAGATTGGGATAGGGAAATGATGGATTCTAAAGAATTATAAAGGTACTGTACAAGCCTCATTTGAAGGAACTAAGGATGTTTAGCCTGCAGAAGAGAAGACTTTAGGGGTATATGGTAATTATTTTAAATTATTAGAATGGTAGTCATATGGAAGAAGGATTAAATTTACTGTTTTTGGCCACAGTGCAGAACTATAGATATAATTTGATGGAAAGATTTATGTTTGATACAAGGAACTGTCTTAAAATTAGTACTATATAAAAATGAAATACATTGATTTAGAAGGCATTAGATTCCTCTTACTAGATATCTTTAAAATGAAGAGTAGATGGATATGTTATAAGGGAGATTCTTGGGCTAGAGAGCCTCAGTAGTCCTTCCAGTTCTGCCATTCAGTAATGAGCATAGAGCTGAGCACATAGTTGACAATTAATAAATACCTGAATGATGGAAAACTCAGGAAAAACTTGATCATTCTCTTCAGATATTATAGGGCAGAAAAAAACAGACTTGTTCTTTAGGCAAACATTTTTTTTCTGGACCCAGTTAGTGTACTCTATTCCTGTCCAAGACCCTGCTCTTCTAATATCTTAAGCTTGACCTAAATATCTAAATTGCATTTAAATTCTTCTTCTTGGTGAGATATACCATTCACTTCTTAGATCTTCCTTTTTCTTGTGAAACTTCTCTTAATGGAAGTAGGATATTATGGTATCCTGACTTTCTTTGTCTGTTCAGACTCCCTCAGTATTCAATCTTGAAGCATAGGAAAGATCATCATTTCTGATGAATGGTGGAAGGGAGTTAGGCTAATTGATTTTTGAGGTCCCTTTTATTATGAGATGCTACAATACTATGTTCTTATCTTCAGAAAGCAGAATGAGGATTAAGGGTTGGCATTACAAAGAACTAGACTTTGGCTCGATATAAAATACAATTTCCTAGCATAGAGTTTCCCAAGGAGAGAGTAAGTTCTCTTATCACTGGAGGTGTTCAAGTAGAGGTTAGATGGGTACTCATTGGAGATATTATAGAGGGGATTCATGCCTCAGAAGGGAAAGGAATTAGATGAGCTCTTGGGCCATGTTAGCCCAGGACCATTTTCCCTGAATAGTTCATTTGAGACACTAGGTCCATACAGTCTTCAGAATCTCCTGAGTTTCCTCTGGCAGAGATTGCAGAGCACCAAAGAAAACCACATAGGAATGTGTGGTAGCAATCAGGCCCTGGAAAAATTAGTGCCCTGCCCTCTCTTCTCTAGCTACCTGGGGGAAAGAGTACTTCATATAAGAACTTGGTAGTCCATTTCCCTACCTGCTTTCTTATCTTGGAATTTTGAGGAAGCAAGTCTAAAAATAGATGAGTCTGGGACACAAGAGTTAAATGCTGCTCTTTTTGAATAAACCATTTTCCTGCAATAAGTTGATTCTTGTCTCTAGACATAGAAATATTCCTTCTTGCTGTTTCCCTGGGTAGGATCCTTGGCGATATCCTTGGTGGGAAAAAGACCATAGTATAGTGCTAAGAATTCTGGGCCTTAGGGAGCTGATGTTACTAGCTGTATTATAATAGACAAGTAACTTAAGGTCTCTGAGCTTCATTTTCTTTATTTGTAAAATAAGGATGATAGAATCATAAATTAGAGTTGGAAGGGCACTTAGAGATCAAGCAATCCAACCCTTTTATTCTCCAGATAAGAGTAGTGAGCTCCAAAGAGATCTTAACATGCCCGAGTTACATACCTGGTTAATAATAAAGCTAAAATTTGAACCTAGATCTTCTGACACCAACACAAAATTTTTTGGTTTTCTGCTTGTGTATCATGCTGTCTTGTATTTGTATTTTTTACCTTATAAACAAAAGCTAAGAGAGTTGTTCTGGGAAACCTTCTTTGAGCATTAAAGTAATATTGATGAGAGTTATTTATATTATCAATCTAAAGGATGTCATGATAACCCCATTGCCTAAGAACTTTGGGGAATTTACAAAAAGAAAGAGTCAAGAGACAGCAAGGACAGATGAATTTAATAAGTTTTTTTTTTTTTTTTTTAGGATGGGGGAGACATGGGTATGTTTGTAGGCAGTAGGGAAGCAGCCAGGAAGACAGGAAGAGATTGAAGAGAAGGATTGATTGAGGAGGCATTTGCTAGAAAAGATGGGATGGAGTAGGATCACTTATGTGTAGATGGGTTTATTTTGGCAAGAGGTAGGATCACCTTAATATGTGAGATAGGGATGAAGGTGGAGATAGTGACAAAAAGCATCTGGAAAATATAAAATGAGGAGGAGAGAAGAGGAAGCTCTCAGCAAACGCCTTTGCATTTTTTCCAGTGAAATAAGAGCCAAGGTTCTCAGCTAAGAGAGTGGGAATAGTGTGGGGAGCTATGGCAAGTTTGAGGAGGGATGAAAAAGTTTGGAAGGGTCACTGTGGTAAGTGGGATAGTGAATCAACTTGGGAGGTGTACAAGGACTGCTTTGCTGCTTTGAAGGCAGGTCTAAATAGTAGCAACAATATTAGAGCTGTAAGTAGAAGTTTAGTGCCCTAAATTAAATAAGTTGTAAGATACCTTTAATTGCAGGAGCAGAGGTAGACAGAAACCCAGGCACATCACCAGAGTATTGCTTTGAAGTCATTGTTAAAGAGTGTGCCTCTAGGAAAATGAAATTCATTTTCTGGCAGTTTCCTATTTTAACTATTTTTGCAAAATAAGTATTAAAGTCTGTTGTTTCTTCATACTTGGTATCCAAAAAAGCATTGCTTTGGGATGGTAAGTACATATGGAGTGGTATCTCTTACTATTTTGTTGTGGTGGCAGGAACACCCAGAATGCAGTCAAATCTATAATTCAGTATCTTGGTATCTGGTTGGTTGTCCATAATATCCATGCTTAGAATGTTCTGACAGCTGTTGGCGGTATTCTTCTTCTTCAATGTCACTGTTGTAACTTCCCCCTAGAATCTTGGTATAGTCTTGAAGGTGGTTTCTGAGGCTCAGGGGGTCTGGAACTTGTGACCTGGGATGAGCTAAGGTCTAGTTTTGGTGCTTTGATGGGAACAGCATAGATATCAGGATGCTACCGAGCAATTTCAAGCCTGGAATTCTGTGCTCCTTGCCTTATGATCCATCTTCTCAAATATTTTAACTTTGCCCAGAACTGACTTTGGAGTATTATCTGTCTCTTCCCCATTTCCTTCATCCTCCTTTGGTGGCTCAGGCTTGAATGCTGGAGGTGGGCTATCATCCTTAACAGATCTTTATCTGTTGTTAAGGTTTTGAAAAATAGTTGAAGCCAGTTTACCCCAAATCTTCAGCTGTCCAATTTTATTTTTATGAAGGAGGAAATTGAAACACTGGAGGAAAGAAGAATTAGAAGAATTCTTTGTTCTTATTGAAATGGAAGCTGAGCTGGCCTAGAAATAAAGCTCAAATTTCGCAGACTTCTTGATTATTAGATCTCAGAGGGCCTCATTTTATAGAGGAGGAAATAGCCCAGAATTTGTGTCAGAGTAAGGACTTGAAGAATATAGATAGTCTATTATCAGTGGCTTGAATTCTTATAAATTTGAATCAGTTCTCTATATATTTTAGAAATGAGGCCTTTATCAGAACCCTTAAATGTAAAAATGATTTCCCGGTTTATTGCTTCCCTCCTAATCTTGTCTGCATTAGTTTTCCACAACTTTTTTGAAGCCCTCAGATCCTAAGCTAACTCACAAAGAAGACAGGTCAGTATCTTCCTTATAGCACTGCCTCTATCTACTCATTTCTAGTCCTATTGTTGGCCATTGTTGGCATGTAGTAGGCCATAATCAGGCCTTTCTTTCCACCCCTTGGCCAAAGCTTGGCCCTACTGGACATACCCTCAGTCTTTTCTCCAGAGAATCCTGGATTTTTTGGAGTGTTTCCTTTGTGGGAGGTTTTGCTATTCTGTTATTATTTTTTGCTTTGCCCCAGCAACTACCACCACGGTCACAATTTATAAGTGCTCTTTAAATTTTGCAGCTTTGGTACAAAATCTTGGTCCTTCTCCTTTATTATTTTTCTGACTGACACCAGTAGTAGGACACATAGGCATCCACTGGGACATACCAAGCTGGAAACTGAAAAAAGGATAACTTTTTAGAAATGCACATTTTAAAAATGCCAAACAATTATGTTTCTTGGGATTTGTCAGTTTTGGGTTTGGGATAGATCAAATCACAGAGAGGAGCAGTATATTGTAGCAGAAAGAGCCTTTGATCTGGAGTCAAGAGGACTTTAGGTTTGAATCCTGACCCTGTTACATATATGATCTTAAACAAGTCACTCCGCCTCTGGACCCCAGGTGTAAAATAAGAAGTTGGCAGGGGCCATGGCCTGAATTATATTGAAATAGTTATCAAAACATTTAAAAACAAAAAAAGACAAGTTCACAGATAAGTATCCCAGGACTAGAGGATCTTCAGGTTTTGATTTCTCCTAGTCTCCAGAGTGGTCTGCCAGATGGGTTCTAGGGAAGAATTGGAGTTTCTGGTAGGGTTAGCAAGGAGGGAGGTTTCTTACCTGGTTTGTTGTGCCTCTTTGAGGGTTGTGGGGGGAGGGAGTAGGTAAGAGCTGTATATGTATTTCAAGGGCTTCTAAATTTGAGGAGAAAACTAGGAAGGAAGAGTCCTTTCGCACAATGCTATCCTATCCTGTCCTAGGCTTCATCATGGTTTAAAAGTGGCAGCAGTGACCTCAATTAAAAAGCAGAAAACCCAAACTCTCCTGGGAAAGCCCTTCTAATTAGCATTCTATTTCTAATCTTTTATCATCAGTCAAAGGTTAGTAAGCCACCAGTTCTACCCAAGGTAAGGTTCTTTCTTCTGATGACTTATTACATTGACTGGAATTGACAAGATTTATTCTCATATAGGTCCCTCATGTGCTGTGAGTTTTTCTATAGCTCCTGGCAAGCACCTGGTTGTGATAGACTATTAGACAGCACTGATCCCAAAGACAGGCGATTTGAGTTTGAATTGTCTTTAGCATTCATTAGCTGTGTAACCACAGGTAAGTGACTCAGAGAATTTGTTTCTTCATCTAAAATATAGGTACAATATAACAAATATACATCATATATAGTTTCATGTGTTTGAATTCTCATTTTTTGAAATAATAATTATATGAAATGTGGTCATGGGTTCCAGCCCAATGGAAATATGTAGTGCACATTTGATTAATTTGATCACTTCACTAGATCTATTTCCTTATTTCTGTTACATGGCCTCTCCATTTCTGATTATAAGTTTCTTTGATATATTTTGTGTCACATAAATCATCAGCATTCTTATATATTACCAACAAAGTTCAGCAGCAAGAGATAGAAAAAGAAATTCCATTCAGAATAACAGATGATAGCATAAAATATTTGGGAATCTATCTGCCAAGAAAATGTCAGAAACTATATACGAACTAAACTACAAAACACTTTCCACACAAATAAAATCAGACCTAGTCAATTGGAAAAACATTAAGTGCTCATGGGTAGGCAGAGCGAACATAATAAAAATGACAAAACTACCCAAACTAATTTACTTATTTAGCGCCATACCAATCAAACTCCCAAGAAATTATTTTACAGATCTAGAAAAAATAGTAGCAAAGTTCATTTGGAAGAACAAAAGGTGAAGAATTTCAAGGGAATTAATGAAAAAAAAAGACAGATGAAGGTGGCCTTGCTGTACCAGATCTAAAACTATATTATAAAGCAGCGGTCATCAAAACCATTTGGTACTGGCTGAGAAATAGAGCAGTCGATCAGTGGCATAGGATAGGATATCAGGACAAGCTAGGTAATAATGTTAGCAATTTAGTGTTTGATAAACCCAAAGACCCCAGCTTTTGGGATAAGTACTCACTATTCGGCAAAAACTGCTGGGAAAATTGGAAACTAGTGTGGAAGAAATTAAGGCTGGACCCACACCTAACACTGCACACCAAGATAAGATCTAAATGGGTTCATGATCTAGATATAAAGAGTGATATTATAACCAAATTAGAGGAACATAGGATAGTTTACCTCTCAGACCTGTGGAGATGGAATAAATTTATGTCCAAAGAAGATCTGGAAGTCTTAATTGAAAACCAGATAGATAACTTTGATTATATTAAGTTAAAAAGTTTTTGTACAAACAAAACTAATGCTCTCTTCAACAAAGAAATGTTTCAAACCAGTTCCAATAGTTCAAAACTAATGCAGACAAGATTAGGAGGGAAGCATCAAATTGGGAAATCATCTTTACATTTAAGGGTTCTGATAAAGGTCTCATCTCTAAGATATATAGAGAATTGTCTCATATTTATAAGAATTCAAGCCATTCTCCAATTGATAAATGGTCAAAGGATATGAACAGAAAATTTTCAGATGATGAAATTAAAAGTATTTATAATCATATGAAAAGATGCTCCAAATCACTATTGATCAGAGAAATGCAAATTAGGACAACTCTGAGGTACCACTACACACCTGTCAGATTGGCTAAAATGACAGGAAAAGATAATGATGAATGTTGGAGGGGATGTGGGAAAACTGGGACACTGATGCATTGTTGGTGGAGCTGTGAACGGATCCAACCATTCTGGAGAGCAATTTGGAGCTATGCTCAAAAAGTTATCAAACTGTGCATACCCTTTGACCCAGCAGTGTTTCTATTGGGTTTATATCCCAAAGAAATCATAAAAGAAGGAAAGGGCCCCACATGTGCAAGAATGTTTGTGGCAGCTCTTTTTGTAGTGGCTAGAAACTGGAAACTGAATGGATGCCAATCAAATGGAGAGTGGCTGAATAAATTATGGTGTATGAATGTTATGGAATATTATTGCTCTGTGAGAAACAACCAGCAGAATGATTTCAGAGAGTCCTGGAGAGACTTGCATGAACTGATGCTCAATGAAATGAGCAGAACCAGGAGATCATTATACATGGCAACAACAATACTATATGAGGATCAGTTCTAAGGGACATGACTCTCTTCAACAATGAAATGCTTCAAACCAATTCCAATTGTTCAGTGAAGAAAGCCATATACACCCAGAGAGAGGGATGTGAAATGTGGACCACAACATAACATTTTCATGTTCTCTATTGAGGTTTGCTTGCATTGTATTTCCTTTGTTGGATTATTCTTTCTTGTAGATATGATTTCTCCTGCACAAAAAATGATGCAATAACTATACATATATTCGATTTCTTAAGTATTCTAACATAATTATCATGTAGTGGATATCCTGCCATCTAGGGGAGGGGTGGGGAGTAGGGGGGAAAATTTGTAACAGAAAGCTTTGTAAGGGTTAATGTTTAGGAATTACCCATACATATGTTTTGCAAATAAAAAGTATTAATAAATTTAAAAAAAGATATATTTTGTGTCAAATTTGCAGATAAATAATAGGTAACTTGCTAGAACAGTATGTACTTATCATTATCCTTTGGGTCACCCATAATTTTGATTGTTGGGATATTGTAGTCCATGATTCACAGCCAAATATTAACAGAATGTCAATGCTAAAAAGATAGATTTTCATGTTTAGGAACATAGTGGAATTATTGAAAGCACTGCAGAATTTTCTAACCTTTTTTTTTCTTCACATGTGATTATGATCCAGTTATTTTCCAGCCTCAATCATTGTCTCAGAATTATGTACTGATGGACTAATTCAATAAGTGGTCTATTCCACTGCATAACACAGATTATCTAGAAATAATTGGGATTCTTTCATTCATTTATTTTTTTCTTACATGAGTTGTCAGGCCATTTTATTTTAAGTGGATCTCATTTGAGAGACTCTGTGGTACTCAGAGATTTGATTGCACAATGTCACCTGCAAATAGAACATCTGAAAGCCCAAGTCATTTCTCTGTACATTTCCTCCCTATGTTCCCTCCCTCTTAACAAGGAAAATAGTACAACAAAATCTAATTAGATCTGACAGCAGAGATAATATTTCACACTTATACTTCTCCTTACCTCTCTTAAGGAGAAGGAGTATATGTTTCATCATCTATCTTCTAAAATGAGATTAACCATTACTTTTTTTAAAAATTAAAACTTGTTATTTGCAAAACATATGTATGGGTAATTCTTCAACATTAACCCTTACTAAGCTTTCTGTTACAAATTTTTCCCCTCTAGTCCCCACCCCTCCCCTAGATGGCAGGAAATCCACTACATGTTAATTATGTTAAAATACTTGACAAATCGACTATATGTATACATATTTCCACACATCATTTTTGTGCAAGAAAAATCGTTATCTATAAGAAAGAAAAACCAGAAAAAGGAAACAATGCAAGCAAACATTAATAGAGAGCATGAAAATGTTATGTTGTGGTCCACATTTCACATCCCTCTCTCTGGGTTTATATGGCTTTCTTCACTGAACAATTGGAACTGGTTTGAAACATTTCTTTGTTGAAGAGAGCCATGTCCATCAGAATTGATCATATAGTATTGTTGTTGCCATGTATAATGATCTCCTGGTTCTGCTCATTTCACTCAGCATTAGTTCATGCAAGTCTCTCCAGGCCTCTCTGAAATCATCCTGCTGGTCGTTTCTCACAGAACAATATTATTCCATAACATTCATATACCATAATTTGTTCAGCCATTCTCCAATTGATGGGCATCCCTTCAGTTTCCAGTTTCTAGCCACTACAAAAAGAGCTGCCACAAACATTTTTGCACATGTGGGGCCCTTTCCTTTCTTTATGATTTCTTTGGGATATAAGCCCAATAGAAACACTGCTGGGTCAAAGGGTATGCACAGTTTGATAACTTTTTGAGCATAGCTCCAAATTGCTCTCCAGAATGGCTGGATCCATTCACAGCTCCACCAACAATGTATTAGTGTCCCAGCCTTCCCACATCCCCTCCAACATTCATCGTTATCTTTTCCTGTCATTTTAGCCAATCTGACAGGTGTGTAGTGGTACCTCAGAGTTGTCTTAATTTGCATTTCTCTGATCAATAGTGATTTGGAGCAACTTTTCATATGACTACAAATAGTTTTAATTTCATCATCTGAAAATTGTCTGTTCATATCCTTTGACCATTTATCAATTGGAGAATGGCTGGAATTCTTATAAATATGAGACAATTCTCTACATATTTTAGAGATGAGACCTTTATCAGAACCCTTAAATGTAAAAATGATTTCCCAATTTATTGCTTCCCTCCTAATCTTGTCTGCATTAGTTTTGTTTGTACAGAAACTTTTTAACTTAATATAATCAAAATTATCTACCTGGTGTTCAATTAAGAGTTCCAGTTCTTCTTTGGACATAAATTTATTCCATCTCCATAGGTCTGAGAGGTAAACTATACTATGTTCCTCTAATTTACTTATAATATCACTCCTTATATCCAGATCATGAACCCATTTAGATCTTATCTTGGTATGTGTTAACCATTACTTTTAATGTAATCTGCCTTTATGTTGTTTTTGTTTACATTTTTTGTAGTCGTCTGTATTGTTTTACTGTTTATTCTGCTTTTTCTTCATTCCTTCAAATGGGTTTTCTCATTTTTTTTAGAAATCATTATTTTGTTATTATGCTATGTTAATATTCTATTACTGTTTATTCAACCATTCCTTAATCACTGGGCAACCACTTTGTTTTCAGTTTTTTGCTACACAAACACATACACATTATGTGTTGTTTTAAATGCTTTTTGGTAATCAACAAAGAACATAGTGGGAATCTTGCATTTCATACACTTTTTAGTCTATTTTGTACCAATGAAGATGTGGTCTGCTATAGTAAATGGTTTAAAAAAGACGCCTGTCTGTTTCTTTCTTATAATTTTACCCATGGTATCCTCAATACCTGAGTAGAATAATACTCTTAGAGATGGAAAAGTAGACATTTGTGTTGGTAGTGATAACACTTCCCTTTTACTTTTTTGGGGGGGAAGGGAAGGTGGGAAGTAATGCTTGTGAATTTTAAAATTGATTGTTATAGTCTAATAAACACCTTGATAATTTATCCTTCCATATGCTTTTAAAATTGCTTCTAACATGTATTTCTTTGACATAATTTTTGGATCATTGTTTCCATTTCCATATATTTGTAGTTAGATATCAATTGATATATTGACATAACTAGATGGAGGCAATTAAGTGTTTTAGTGGATAGAGCACTGGGCCTAGAATCAGGAAAATCTGAGTTCAAAATTGGCCTCAGATCCTCATTAGCTTTGTGACTCTGGGCAAGTCACTTAAGCTCTGTTTGTTTTAACCCACTGGAGAAGAAAATGACGAACTACTCCAAGTATCTTTGACAAGAAAACCTTCTACATAGGGTTATGAAGAGTTGGACATGACTGAATGACTGAATAATGAAGACAAACATATATGGGATGTTTCAATGTCCAGTATGGTAGATTAATTATAGTTTAGAAATATTAGCACCATCTGTTCCATATTTCTTTTCCTTCCACTTTCATCTTTAGATTTTATTGGGATGATCTGACTTATTAAGGTCTCATACTAAGGTGTTTGTACTTTTTTTCTTCTCCACTTCATTTTGCTCATTTGTAGGTTACTATTGCTCATAATCTTGTATCCTTCTATTGTATGATATTTTGTTGTTTTTAAACTGTTAATGCCTTTAGATGTTGTATATCCTCACATGGCAAAAAGATGGAATGTTTGCTCGCTGAAATAACTCTGAGATCTTCTAGCCTTCTTATTAAGGTGATTCACATTAGTTAAATAATGTTTGATAACACAATCATTAGTGTATGTATATTCATCCATTTCCCATTTTAAAGTGGGAGTAGCTCATCTGAATGGCTTTATAACTTAGATCTTCAGAGTGCACATTATCTTTTCATTTCTGTTTTCAAAATTAGTTTTGATCTTCTGTCTTTGCTTTAATTAAGTCAATAGTCTGACTATACATTGTTTGCTAATTTAGATATGCCTTTCCACATTGGTAACTAGTCTTTTTCTTTTATAAGGAAGAGTTTTTTGTGTGTAGCATTTTTGTTGCTTACCATATTTAGCACTTTCTTCTCTTTCTCCCTTTTAATTTAATTTTATTGTATTCCTCCCCTTACCTTTTTTTTGAGAGGCAATTGGGGTTAAGTGATTTCTCCAGGGTCACACAGCTAGGAAGTGTAGTCTGAGATCACATTTGAACTCAGGTCCTCCTGACTTCAGGGCTGGTACTCTATCTACTGCACCAACTAGCTGCCCCCCCCCCCCTCCCTTTTTAAAAGGAAGTATTTAACATATGCATACTCTGCTTCACAGTGGTCTATACTACTGAAACATATTTTCTCATAGTTCTTACTTTCTTTTCTTTTGCCCATTCTCAGTTTGAAATAATTATTATCAATGTATATGCCACTTTGGTTTGGAGTCATTTGTCACATTTTTTTCTAGAATTTCTCTAACTCTTCTGTCTTACAACAGACCTTTAGTTCATAGTGGTCACCTTTTTGCTATATACATTATGTATACTCCAGAAAAATATGGTCAGTTGTCCCATAAATAATGTTTCTTGTTGGGTACACACTTAAACCAGTTCTTCTAACATTGGTTTTCCAAGGAGATCTTCTGCAACAGATTTCTTTTTAGCTTCAACTTTCTTATGTTTTCTAATTTCATTAGCAATGCCAATATTGATTCAGTTCCTCTAGTAGGAAATTAACTTGTTAGTCATCAAATATCTCACTTTTAGGGTACCAGCAATTATAAAATTAGCATTTTCATTCTCACATGTAAAGGTATATAGAGTACTAAATTTTTGAAGTTGGATACTACCTACATATAAAGTGAGTTTAGATAATGATTTAAGGAAGCATTCTTTTCTATTGATTCAGAATCATGTCATCTAACCTGGTCTAGGTTCCTCCCAGCTTGGTGAATAGGGTTTTAAAACTGTCCACAAAATCACTTATATATAATATTCCATAAATCTGTCAAAACATTTGGCAATCCTCTACTCTGAAGTCTAATCCCTAAGAAAACAACTTACTTTTCATCGAGATTTTTATTTACATTCCAGCTTCATAGGCTCAATAGAAAGAAAATACACTCACAGTGTATTTTGACTGCTTACTGCAAAGTACAATATAGCACTGAGATTTCACATTTGGATACTGATTTTCTCAGATAGGTAACCATCTCCTTGGTGTATCCTATGTTGCTGGTCTATTAATTTTTTGAATTTACAACTTACTTTTCTGTGATTTGCAGTGTCTCAAATTAAAAAAGAAAAGATGGGATCATCCCCATGACCTGGGACCCATAACCTTATAGTTTAGCCATGCTGTCTCAATTAGAGCTTTCCAATCCAAGCAGTCACCAGGTCATTCTCTCCATCTAATCCTACTTGACCACCTCTTCTCTGTTTGGATTCTGAAAGGTTTCCCTCTAGCATCTTCTGTGGTCATGGCCTTTGACTAACAGATATCTGAGACAAGAATAATGAAATAAGTTTGCTCTCATACAAGGTGGTACTCTTTGGGCCACAAAATGGTCTGATATGGTTGTCGTTGGGTGGGTCCACAAGGTCCTTTTAAATTGCCCTGCTGTATACATGACCATTTATTTCTAGTTCTGAGTACTCCCTATTCCTTCTAGAAGAGTGTAGTGTACTTTTCTAGGTGGAACTCAGGAAAGATCGGCCCTTGTAAACATGGGCTTCATTCAAATGAACTTTTATAAATAGTATAAAAACCTTGTAATTCTTAGCACCTCATACTACTTTTTGTTTTTGGTCATTCTGATCCAGTCCTTTTCAGAAATGAAAGTTCTAAACACCAATTAGGACAGAGGGTCACTTAAAATTTTTTCTTTGTTTCTTTGATTGTCTTACTTTGCCTCTCAACAATTAGCGAGGTTGGTCCTTTATATAATAGTCACAAAGAGCCTGTTTTTTTTCCCCTTCCTTTTTTCTCCTTTCTAGGATATTCTCATTCCTGCTGGGTTGAAGGTCATTCCAATCTCGCATCAGGCCACCTTGATGTCACTGGGAAAAACACATGTTTTTGTTAGCAATTACCTTCTTCTAGAAAGTTGGTGGGAATTCTGTTGTGAGCATTCCTAATGGTTCTTATTGAATCCAAGATCAACTTCCCTGAAGTGACTGTTTGGTTTCTAAGCAAGTGATACATACATAGTGTTTCATTCTCATCTCAAGCTTTAACCTGTAAAATGGCTTAAGTGGTCACCGTTCTGTGCGGGTGAAGGATTACTTTTACTTAAACAGCCCAAACACAGATTTTTCACCATAAGAATGCTCTTATTCAGCAAAGTATGTTGCAGTATCCAGCAATACATATTAAAACTGCCAGCATTCCCTCATAAAACCCAGAGGAAGTTAGTTGGTTTGATGCTGAAACGTATGTGCATTGATGTACTTTAATTACATTATTGAATGCTGATGGGCTTGGACAAAAAGTTACTTCTAAGTCATCCATTTGATATTTCTTTGTAGAATGTTAACTATATGCAAAATATTTGTGGGGAGTAGTATTTAGAGAAATTTACCATTTGTCTCCAGCCTTCCAAGTTTTTTCAATTAAACTGCATTATTAAGATGCATTAATTAAGATTTTATGTCGTGAAGGAGTATAACCCCAAAGTACTCTTCTTTGGTTAGGCTGCAGCTAGGAATTGTTCTCAAATCACACTGGCAAACTAGAGTATATCCAGGGGAGGGTAACTAGAATGATAAGAGGACTGACTGAAGACTGTGGTAATAGGAGGGAGGATCAGCTGGAAGAACTGTAGGCGTTTAGCCAAGATAAGAGAAAACATTTGGGGGAAAGGAAGAGTGAGTGTGTGTGTGTGTGTGTGTGTGTGTGTGTGTGTGTGTGTGTGTGTAGAAATGGCATGTTTGTTCTTTTCAAACATTTATATAACTGTCCTTTGCAAGGTTTATATTTGTTTTTCTTGGCTTCACAGGTCAAAATTAAGAGTAATGGAAGAAAGTTGTAGTGAGGTGTATTGTGTCTCAAGGCGAGGAAAAACTTCCTAATGATGTAAGCTATTAAAAAGTAGAATAGGCTGCCTTGGGAGAGAATAGTCAGTTCTTCATTCTACGATAACAGGGCTTGCACACATAGAGAGTTTATATAACAATTGAGACATTGTGTCCTAAATACCAAATAAGTTGTATAAGCAGTATAAATGCTGTAGGCATTCAGAGAAGTGCAGAAATCTGAGAATTAGAAGGGATCTCACACAGGGATATGTAGGCCAATGTCCTGTTTGATATATAAATGTTTTTTATTATGGTATCCTTAACTAAAATGGTCTTGATGGAATACTTTCAGAGACAGAGAGCTGCCTCATGAATCAGCCCCTTCCATTTTTCGGTTTTAATTGTTAGAAAATTCATAACATCATAGAATTTGAATTTGAAGGACTCTGAACAGGTCATCTATTTTGTAGCTGTATGACCACTTAACCTCTTTGAATCTACCTTTCCTCATCTGTAAAATGGGGATAATAATAGAACCTACTTCACAGAGTTGTGACAAATGAGAGTAGTGTATGCAAAGCACTATGCAAATCTATTATTTGACAAAGGAGGACCCAGAGGCCCGCAATGAAGTGGTTTGTCCATAATCATCTAGCAAGAAATAGGACAGATCTCTCTTGTCTCTTTACTCTCAATTCATTGATTTTGTTTTGGTGTTTTTCCCTCCTGTAGGCATTTTTTTTTCTTATATTAAGTTAAATTATTTTGCCTCTATGCGGATGACTAATAAATCTATTTATCCAGCTCTAATTTCTTTCCTGAGCATCTCCAGCTGCCATCTGGACATCTTTACCTGCATGTCTTACTGGTACTCCATACTCTGATATGTATTAAATAGAATTTATCCTTTCTTTCCCTGATTCTGCCCCTCCAGTCAAATTCCCTCTTTTTTTATTGCTGGTTTGATCATCTTCTCCAGTATTGTCTAAAAATTTTATAATCACCTTTGACTTTTCCTGCTTTCTCACCTTCTACACACCCAGTCATTCAATTTCCAAGTCTAATCCCTTCTGCCTCCACAATCTTTCTCTCATACTGTTCACACATATACACAGCTCAGTTCAAACCTCCTCATCTCTTGTCTGGCTTCTTGTGCCTTGTAATTCATCTTGCTGTACCTAGTTTCTTCCTTCTCCAATCTGTCTTCAACTTTCTATGAATAATACGAGTTCTTACAGAATGTGCCTAATCTTTTTTTCATAAGACAACACTTCATACATTTAAAGATAGTGATCATAATCCCCTTCTTAATCTTAGTTTCTTTAACTAACCCTAGTTTGGTATAATCTCCAAACAACTTCTTGCTGTCACTCTTCTCTAGATTCATTCTTGTTTGTCTGTATCTCTCAGATGAGGGAAAGATCATTGTGGGACAAGATTTTCAAAAAAGGTTCTCTGGGAAAAGAGGTGATTGAATTGGATGCCAGAAAGTGCAGAGGGCTTGGAGTGAATAGTGTGAGCATAAACTGGAATGAGTCTCATATGTAGTGGGCCTGATTAGCAAAAGGTTAGAGACTTTGAGGGTTAGGAAGAAATGTGAGGTTTTAAAAGATAGTGAATAGTGTAGTTAAGAACAGCCATTTGTCAAAGGGACCCTTGTGTGTCCCCAAGATATTTCGTTGGGTCCATGAGGTCAAAACTGTTATAAGGTATTTTAATTTCTAAGATGGCAAACACTGATATAACCCACATAAGCAAAAGATCTTTTTTTTTTTGAGGTGGTCCTCAATTTTTCAAGTAAAAGGGTCCTGGGATCAAATAGTTTTGGGGATCAAAGAGTTTCCTGATTGTTAGGTGCTGTGAAAATGCACATAATCCAATGCTCAAATCTTTGACTTTTGGATGAAAAAGTCGTCCTTCTAGAAAACTTTTGGGATACATTTGTTTGCCAAAGTCACAAAGGTGACTTGGCTTGGAGTTTAGTTGTGAAGCTCCCAGGACAGAGATCCATTAAAGAGTGGGGTTTAGAGGTGGGGGAGGAAGTAAAGTTATTTTGATAAGGTTCTCTTAAGGAAAGCTGGGAGAAAGATCACTTTTCTTTTCCATACACTGTGAGCTAAATATACAGAGCAACAGCTGATCCCTACCTCCCTTGGGAAGTTCTGAGCAGCCAAGTGGGAGGACATTGCTACATACCCGTGTAGGTCACAAGTGTTGTTGGGGGAGGAAAAGGAGAAGCAAGGCAGATCAGTCTTCCTTATGCTTTTAACTTTCTGAGTTTTTAAACAAATGAATTGTGATTTTAGTCCTGTTCAGCTAAGGTACACAAATATTTATTAGGACTAGATCTTGCTTATATAAAGCCCTGTGCCAGGTGCTAGGAATGCATATGATATGATATAGGGAATGAAAGTGCATTTACAACTTAATACAAGTGAGAATAACAAAAGTGGAAAGGAGAGAGATAATTGAAATTCCATGAGAATATGAATTGGGGAGGTTTCAGAGGAGTTGACATTGAGTAGGGCATTGAGAAGGAAGAAAAGGACATGAACAAATGAATTTGATGATGATGAGGAAGTATGAGCAAAGATATGAAGTATAAGTGGAGGGTAGTATGAGAAAGGTTAATGGAGAGGCATTTATCTTGTCTAGAAGTAAGAATCAACTGAAAGCTCTTGATGATGATAGTGAAAAGGACCACCTTTTACTTGACTTTTAAAAAATAAGTCATTTAAAACTTTTACCATTCTAAGAATTTGTACAGTTAGCTAGGTTTGTCAATACTGAAAGTATTTCTAATGCCTTTTCCCAAATTTTGTGGCTAGTAGAACCTCATCCCATTTGTCATATTTAATTAACAATAGTATTTCACTTTCAAGATTGGGAGTAATTTGTATTCATCTTATTTTATCCTCACAATAACCCTAAGAAAATTATAATTAAGTTCAATTTAATTCAACAAATATTTTATTAATTTTTTTATTAAAGCCTTTTATTTTTCAAAACATATGCATGGAGAATTCCTCAACATTAGCCCTTGCAAAACCCTGTGTTCCAATTTTCCTCCCTTCCCCCATGCCCTCCCCTAGATGGCAAGTAGTTGAATATATGTTAAATCCAATATATGCATACATATTTGTACAATTCTCATACCGCCCAAGAACAAGAGAAGGAAAATAAAATGCAAGCAAAGAACAACAAAAAGAGTGAAAATGCTATGTTGTGAATCACACTTAGTTCCCACAGTCCTCTCTCTGGGTGTAGATGGCTCTCTTCATCACTGAACAATTGGAATTAGTTTGAAACATCTCATTATTGAAGAGAGCCACGTCCATCAGAATTAATCATTGTATAGTCTTCTTGTTGCCATGTATAATAATCTTCTAGTTCTGCCCATTTCACTTAACATCAGTTTATATAAGTCTCTCCAGCCTTCTCTGAAATCATCCTGTTGGTCATTTCTTACAGAACAATAATATTCCATAACATAAATATGCCTTAATTTACTTAGCCATTCTCCAATTGATGGCATCCATTCAGTTTCCAATTTCTTGCCACTACAAAAAGGGCCACCACAAACATCTTTGCACATGTAGGCTCCTTTCCCGCCTTTAAGATCTCTTTGGGATACAAGCCCAGTAGAAACACTGCTGGATCAAAGGGTATACACAGTTGATAACTTTTTAAGCATAGTTCCAAATTGCTCTCCAGAATGGTTGGATCTGTTCATAGTTCCACCAACAATGTATCAGTGCCCCAGTTTTCCCACATCCCCTCCAACATTTGTCATTATCTTTTCCTGTCATCTTAGCCAGTCTGAAAAATGTATAGTGGTATCTCAAAGTTGTTTTAATTTGCATTTCTCTGAACAGTAGTGATTTAGAGCATCTTTAATATGACTAGAAATAGTTTCAATTTCTTCATCTGAAAAATGTCTGTTCATATCCTTTGACCATTCATCAATTGGATAATGGCTTGAATTCTTATAAATTTGAATCATTTCTTTATATATTTTAGAAATGAGGCCTTTATCAGAATCTTTGAATGTAAAAATGTTTTCCCAATTTATTCCTTCCCTTCTAATCTTGTCTACATTAGTTTTGTTTGTATAAAAATCTTTTAAACTTAATATAATCAAAATTATCTATTTTGTGATTAATAATAATCGCCAGTTCTTCTTTAGTCACAAATTCCTTCCTTCTCCACAGATTTGAGAGGTGAACTATCCTGTATTCTTCTAATTTATTTATAATATCATTCTTTTTGTCTAGATCATGAACCCATTTAGATCTTATCTTGGTATATGGTGTTAGGTGTGGGTCAATGCCTAGTTTCTGCCATACTAGTTTCCAATTTTCCCAGCAGTTTTTGTCAAAAATAGTGAGTTCTTAGATTGCTATAGTTACTGACTATTTTGCCCTGTGAACCTAACCTATTCCACTAATCAACTATTCTATTTCTTAGCCAGTACCAAACGGTTTTGATGACTGCTGCTTTATAATATAGTTTTAGATCTGGTACAGCTAGGCCACCTTCATTTACATTTTTTTTATTAATTCCTTTGAAATTCTTGACTTTTGTTCTTCCAGATGAATTTTGTTATTTTTTTTAGGTCAGTAAAATAATTTCTTGGGAGTTTAATTGGTATAGCACTAAATAAATAGATTAGTTTAGGTAGTATTGTCATCTTTATTATATTCACTTGACCTATCCAAGAGCACTTTGTATTTTTCAAGTTCAAATATTTTAATGAATTGTGTATGCAAATGATAAACAAGTAGTTATTTAGGATCTCATTGAAGACCTTTGGAGATAAGGAGTTTAGTTAAGTCCATTACATTTTTTATTTTTTATTCATTCATTCATTTTTTTTTTTTTTTGCTGAGGCAATTGGGGTTAAGTGACTTGCCCAGGGGTCACACAGCTAGGAAATGTTAAGTGTCTGAGATCATATTTGAACTCAGGTCCTCCTAATTCAGGGCTGGTACTCTATCCACTGCGCCACCTAGCTGCCCCCCCAAAACATTTTTGAATAATTTTGATTATTATAAAATTTTTCTTTATGTTTAAGTACAAAACTGCCATCCATTGGTCCTATTCCCTGAATGGGGTCTGAACAGGTAAAGTAAAATAAGAATATCACCTCTCTTGCTCAGAAATATGTATCTTTTTAAAAATACAGTTTTTCATTCTCCTCTGTCCAATTATATGTTAAAACAATTTAAAAACTTTCTCATCTCCCTGAAATGATTAGCCATTAGATATGTTATACATAATATACATCTTTTGATGTAGCCTCATTTTATAGGAGCATAGATTTAGAGCTGAAAAGACTTCAAAGGCCAGTGAGTCTAATGTCTTTATTTTGCTTGTGAGGGAACCAAGGTGGTTGGTGGTTGTCCTTTGTGCTCAAAGAGAACCAAAATGGCACTACTATGTTGAGGTCAAGGTACACTGTGACCAACTGTGGCTGATCAGACCAATATGAGCTTGGAAGACTCTATCATAGATAAGCACAAATAGTCCATATGAACATTTGTAGTAGAGATATCTCTAAATTTGCACTTTTTGCTTTTCTTTTGTGCTACTGCAATTCTGCAGTAGTTCAGTTAGGAGGCTATTATAATAGTTTAGGTGAGATATGATAAAATGCCAGAACTAGTATAAGTGGAGATAAGGAGATAGAATATGATTTAATGGTTGTAAAATTGACAATATTTAACAACTTATTGAATGTAGGGATTGAGAGAGAGTGAAGAGGAGAGAGAAGAGTGACATCTGGGGCTAAAGCCAAGATAGTAGAATATAGGAAAAAGTCTCAATATTTCCCTCCAAACAACTTTAAAATAATGCTGCAAATTGAATTCCAGAGTGACAGAGCAAACAAAAGGAGAGGGTGAGACATTTTTTCAGACCCAAGACCCCTTAGGAAGGTTGGAAAGAGGAGGCTAGCCCAGAGCCCACAGAGTTGCAAAATCAGTTATTGGCCTTGAAGGCAATGGCAATAGCAGCAGCAACAGCAGCTTTAGGGGTTGTTATGCCAGAGAGAGTAAAGAGGACCTGACATCTGATCAGAAGGAGATTACAGGGGACCCCTGACCGCAGACCAGGTCCTGTTTAGCAACTCCATTGGCCATACCCATTTCTAAGTCACAGTCACAGTTACAGGGTGAAGGGGAGCATTTGGCCTGAAGAGCAATATCACTTTTTGTCTCAACACACCAGGAGCTCTGAGGATCAGCATCTCTTGTAGTCAACAGAGATCAGTCACTCTTCCTAGATAAAGACCAGTGTGAAGTACCAGGAAAGCAGTGACCATATCTCTTCCTAGATCTTAATACCTAGGAAGCACTGAAAACTTTCAATCTCTTAGAACTGGTACTGAAAACAACAGTGCAAAAAAGCCTAACGATTGGGACAATATTCCTCATTCTGGGAAGAGAGCCAACTTCAATACAAAGTTCAAAGGCAAGTAGTAGCCTGGAAAAAATGTACAACAACAATAAAAAAAGAACCTGATCATAAAAAAATAACTGTGGTAACAGGGAAGATCCAGAAAGAAACTCAGAAATTAATAATGCCAAAACAGTTAACAATAAAGCAAAACCAAAGCCAAAACAAAACAAAAAACCTCCAAACAAACAACAATAATAAACAACCCCAAGGAAAAAAATGAGTTGGAGACAAGGTCAACAAGAATTCCTAGGATAGTTAAAAGCTAATTTTAAAAAAATTGAGTGGTGAAAGAAAATTTGGGAAAAGAAATGTGTTGTCAGAAAATTTTGAAGAGATAGCATGATAAGAGGCACAAAAATACTGCAGAAAATAACACTGTAAAACAGAATTCAACAAAGGTAAAAACTTATGAAAATAACTTTTTAAAAAACAGAATTTACCAAATGGAAAAAGAAATACAAAAGTTCACTGAAGAAAATAATTCTTAAAAATCAGAATTGGGCAAATGAAAAATTAATTCCATGAAACATCAAGAAACAATTAAAGTCAAAAGAATGAGAAAATAGAAGAAATTGTGAAATTTCTCCTCAGGAAAACAGCTCACTTAGAAAATAGATCAAGGAGAGATAATTTAAGAATTATTGGATTGCTTAAAAGTTATTAAAGAAAGAACTTAGCTATCACATTTTGAGAAATTATAAAGGAAAATTTCCCCATTTCTTTAGAATGAGAGAATAAAATAGACATTAGAAGAATCTACTAATTACTTCTTGAAAGAGATCACAAAGTGAAAAGTCCTAGGAATATTATAGCCAAATGTCAGAGCTCCCCAAGTCAAAGAGTATTTTCTTCAAGCGTCTAGAAAGAAACAATTTCAGTGCTGGGAAGCCACAGTCTGGACCATACAAGATTTAGCAGGTGCCATGTTAAAGGAATGGAAGACTTGGAATATGATATTCTGGAAGACAAAGGAGTTGGATTGCAACCAAGAAAAACTTACCCAGCAAAATTGTGTAAAATCCTTCAGGGGGAAAAAATTGACATTTAAAAGACAGAGCTGAATTGAAAATTTGATTTTCAAATATAAGATCCAAGAGAAGCATGAAGAGGTAAACATAAAAGAAATTATAAGGGACTTAATAAGGTTAAATTGTTTATATTCCTATATAGGAAGATGATACATTTAACTCCTAAGAACTTAATCACTATAAAGGTAGTTAGAAAGATTCTACATAGACAAAGAGCATAGAAGTGAGTTGATTATATTGGGATGATCTAAAAAAGTGAATGACGAAAAAGAAAAATGCATTGGGAAAAGGGGGAAAGGGAAAAGAAGGAGAAATTATCTCGCATAAAAGAGGCATATGAAAGAGCTTTTACAATACAGGAAGAAATGGGGGTCAAGGAAATTCTTGAACCTTACTTTTACTTGAAATGTAAAAGGAGAAAGAATATATACACACACTCAGTTGGGGATAGAAATGTATCTTACTTTAAAAGCAAGTAGGAGGAGAAGAAGATAAGAGAGAGGGTAATAAAAAGAGGGCACAGTAAATACAGCAGTAGTCAGAAGTCAAAGAGAATTTTGAGGAGGCACAGATGAAGATGAGAGATAAACAGAAGAAAATAGAGTAGAGGGGAATGCAGTTAGTAATCATGATTGTGAATGTTAATGAGATGAATTCCCCCATAAAACAGAATTGCAGAATGAATTAGAAACTAGAATCCAGCAACACATTGTATAAAAGAAACACTTAAAACAGAGTTAAAATAAGATTCTGAAACAATTATTATGCCTCTGCTGAAGTAAAAGGGCAATTATAAACTCAAATTAAAAATAAAAAGAGATATTCAGGTTAACTACATCTTGCTTAAAAGATACCATAAATAATGAAATATCAAGACTAAACATAAACTAAACAAAACATATTCTTAAAGGAAAAATTAAATGAATCCAAGGGGAAATAGACAGTAAAACTGGCTACTAGTAGGGAACCTTAACTTTCCCTTCTTAGAGCTAGATAAATCCAACCATAACATAAATAAAAAAGAAACTTAAAAAGATGAAAAGAATTTTAAAAAAATTAAATAGACCTCTGAAGAAAACTGGGAATAGAAAGGAGCATATCTTTTTCTCAGCTGTAACTAGTACCTTCATAAACATTCATCAATATTTGGACATAAAAGCCTCACAATCTAATGAAGACAAGCAGAAATACTAAATACTAAGCACCATTTCAGACCAAATTTTAATAAAAATTATAATAAAGGGCCATAAAAGCATAGGATAAAAAAATAGAGGAAAACAGGAAATTGGAATTTCATAGCAAGTTTCTCTAAACTTAAAAAAGGCATCATTTTTCAAATATATAGGGAACTGAGCCAAATTATAAAAATAAAAGCCACTCATCTATTGATAAATGGTCAAAGGATATGAACAGCAGTTTTCAGAAGAAATCAAAACTATCAATAGTTATATCTTAAAAATGCTCTAAATCACAATTATTTAGAGAAATGCAATTTAAACTGAGATACTGTCTCATATCTCAAATCTGTCAGATTAACAAAATAGAAAAAGAAAATGACAAATGCTTTAGGGGATGTGGAAAAATAGACACTAATGCACTGTTGGTGGAACTGTGAACTGATCCAGTGTTCTGGAAAACAATTTAGAACTATGCCCAGACACTAAAAAAAAAAAAGGGAAAAGGACCTCTGTACAAACATTTATAACAGTTCTTTTCGTGGTAGCAAAGAATTGAAAGTTGAGGGAGTGCCCATTACTTAGGGAATGGCTGAACAAATTATGTTGGAATACTATTGTGCTACAAGAAATGATGAACAGCATGGGTACTGAGCAAAGGAAAATGAGCAGATCCAAAAGAACAATGTACATAGTAACAGCAATATTGCAACAATGATCAAGTGTGAAAGACTTTGCTACTCTGATCAAGACAATGATTCAAGTTGATTCCTAAGAATCCATGGTAAAAATGCCCAAAAACGAAAATAAAAAACATGCCAGCCACCTCCAGAGAAAGAACTGATGAACTCTGAGTGCTGATTGAAGCATACTTTTTTCACTTTCAAAACAAAGAAGTCAAGGAGGTCTCTTGAGCTGATAAGTTGAACAAGTTGAGTTTGAAATCCGGTTAGAGATGTCTAGCAAAATGTTGGGGATATAGGGCCTGAAACTCAGGAAAGGTCTATTGATTGTATTTGTGGTTATGTTAATCTTTGTCATTAATCTTTGAATATATAGAAACTGATGAGATCACTAAGATAATTGTAGAGAAAGAGAAGAGATGTCAGAGTTATGGGGTACGACCACAAGTAGGGGACAGGAAGTGAATTATGATCCTATCAGGAAGCAGTTAAGTAGGAAGAGAACCTAAAGAACCAAGTATTACAAGTGAGCAAAGAACATCCAGGAGAGAAAGTGGTTAACAGTAGAAAAAGGCACAGAGAAGGTTAAGAACAATTAGGGTGGAGAAAAGGCCATTGGATCTAGTGATTAAGAGATCATTTATTGGTGTGCTTGGAGAGAGCAGTTTGTCAGGTGGTAAATATAAGAAGCCAGATTCCAAAATTTTGGTACCAAAGGTACTTAAGAATAAACACTTATTTATTTCACTTGTATCTCTAGTAGTATTTTTTCTCTCAAGATCCTATCTGGAATGGACATGGTCTCTTGATTGACAATTAAGATTAGATTTCTTTAATTGAATCAAAGTATGTTTGACATGTAGATGTTTGTTCAATGCTAATGGGAGAGGGCTAGTTGAATTTGATAGGTACTTTTTTCACAGAATATCAAGAGATAAAAAAGATTTCAGTGGACCTTTCCTGGGCAAATGTTCCTTTAACAGCCACCTTTCTATAACTTCTACCCATTGGTCCTAGTTCTTTCTTCTGAAACCAAGCAGAACAAGTTTCATCCCTCATTATTATAACAGTCTTTCCATGACCAGCAGAATGATTTCAGAGAGGCCTGGAGAGA
This sequence comes from Myrmecobius fasciatus, assembly GCA_023553655.1. Classification (NCBI taxonomy): domain Eukaryota; kingdom Metazoa; phylum Chordata; class Mammalia; order Dasyuromorphia; family Myrmecobiidae; genus Myrmecobius; species Myrmecobius fasciatus. The sequence goes on from JAJPUD010002561.1 coordinate 233,763, forward strand.
CTTGCATGAACTGTGCTGACCTGAGTGAGCAGAACCAGGAGATCATTATCCACGGCAACAACAATACTATATGATGATCAATTCTGATGGACATGGCTCTCTTCAACAATGAAATGTTTCAAACCAGTTCCAATTGTTCAGTGAAGAAAGCCATATACACCCAGAGAGAGGGATATGAAATGTGGACCACAACATAACATTTTCATGCTCTCTAGTGATGTTTGCTTGCATTGTGTTTCCTTTCTCTGATTTTTTTTTCTTGTAGATACGATTTTTCTTGCACAATAACGATAAGTGTGGAAATATGCATACATATATTTGATTTGCCAAGTATTTTAACATAATTAACATGTAGTGGATTTCCTGCCATCTAGGGGAGGGGTGGGGACTAAGGGGGGAAAATTTGTAACAGAAAGCTTTGTAAAGGTCAATGTTGAAGAATTACCCATACATATGTTTTGCAAATAAAAAAACTTTAATTAAAAAACAAAAACAAAACAGCCTTTCCAATACTTGAAGAGGTATATCATGCTTCTTGAATCTTTTCACTAGTCTTAATATATCCAGCTTTTTGAACTGATGCCCCTGTAATATAGTTTTTTCATCATTCATGTGTCCTTGCTCATTAGCTCTGTATCAGTTATCTCTTCCCAGAAAGCAAGCATAATCATATTGGAGGTATTGGGGTTACAAGATGATGTCACAAGCTGTCTCAAAAAATTTTGTGGATTTAGAACTTCTCCAAATCAAGAGACAAAGACTCTATTACACTTCTAATTAGCAAGGAAAAGGGGAAAGACAAGTTCCCTAGTAGAAATGTCATTAAGACATGGCAAGGGGGGGGATTATGCAATGGCACGCTAAATTCCAAGAGAAATTAGTTATTGTGACACTTAAGCAGACTAACCCTAAAAAGAGTTAGCTATAACAAGAAGAAAGACTCCATAAGGCAGGAATGGCAGGCTAAAGTCCAAGAGGACAGGTAAGCCTTTTATAGGGGAAATACAACCTCAGGTTGACATTATAACTTGGTTTTCTGATTGGATACAATAAACTGTGGGGTTTTAATGATCTTGAACATGGAAAATATTTAACAAGGGACAGAAGGGCTACTCAGGAATAAAGAGCCCACTTTTATAATATAACCTATATTACATATAGATTATAGATAATCCTATCAGTACTCCTTCCTGCTTGTTTCAGAGAGTAGCTGGCTTTCTAGATTGTATACAATAATTCAGGCTCTCTCTGTCAGTGCCCATCTAGCTAACTAGGATCTCATGTGTCATTTCCATTACTTGTAACTAACTCTGACTAGAAGCTTATCTGTCCTAAGGCCTTGATTTATATGACCTACACACTTTTCCCTATAAGCCTACTCCAGTTTTGCACCCTGCCATGTTGAATTGGAGTTATGAAAAAAGGCATGCATTAAATGATTTGTGAATTGTAAAAGGTTACGCACATGTAATGCTGTGGATAGAATTAATAATTTACCTAGAATTTAGACTAGATATTTTCTAAGAGATCAGCATAGTCTTCAACATTCATTTTTTTGTTAAGACTTTGTGTTCCAAATTTTTCTCCTTCCTTCTTCTACCCCTCCCCAAGAGAGTACGCAATCTGATATAAGTTAAATATGTGCAATCTTTTAAACAAGTTTAGCTCAAGTACTTGGAGATTATAATATATTATTTTAGTTGAACTAAAGTTCATTCTTTGCCAAGCTAAGTATCACCAGACCCTTTATATAATTTGGATTCCCAGTCATAAGATCTTGGTCATACTCAGGGATGCAAAATAATTTGTAAATGTCTACTATGATGTACTGGAAAGACCACTGGAGTCAGAGATTTTCAATTCTGGCTCTCATTATGGTCTTTGTGACCTTTAAAGTCTCCTCTAGCTCCTAAAGCTATTTCCTAAATTTATGATCTTTTTCAAAATAGGACACCTAGAATGGAATGTTATAATCCATATATGGGGAGGCTGCTATATTTCCCTCAGGTTTTCCTAATATATCTAAACCCAGATAGTGTCTTAGAATGTACAATTTTTCATTCAGCAAGGACTGAGAGATTGGCTTAGAATCAATTATTTTTATTCAGTTAAGTCCTTTTATTGTATTTGGAACTGGGAAAGGGAAGGAGGAAGAAAGTTATATAATGGAACTATGTGGATACTCCCTCTTTAGGTATAGATCTTCCTTGCCTCCTGAATTGTGTGAGATTCTTATCTTTGTCCTTCTATAAATGTTCCATAAACTGTCTAGTCTACTTTTTGAGGTTTCTAATTTTTAATTAGTCTATATTTGTTGGAGGCAGGAATACTATTAAAAACACAAGGAACTATTTGAGTGAATCCATGAAAGTAGAAAAGTTTGGAGATCAATGAGTATACCAGTGTGTTAAATGAGGATGGAGAGAGAGAAGTGGGCTAGGACATGGGAGTCTTCAACTTCTAGGTTGAAGTGTTTGGCTTTTCCCCTGTAGATTAAAGATTCTGATGACATGCAGGAAGCATGGAGACAGAACTACTGTACTTAGAAGACAACCCAGGACAAAGAGACTTGACCAAGGAAAATTGGAGGTATCTGAACTAGAATAGATTCAGATATTAAGGCCTCTAGCTTGTCATTCCTCAGCTGTGTAAGCTTGCTGTGACTAGGATAGAAAAGGTATTTAATCACTGATCTCTAGATGTCAGTAGAGAGACAGTGGCTTGTATTTGAGAGTATGCTATATGGTTGTTACATAGTATAAGGGGTCATTTCCAAGTTCTTTGTGACTATTAACAGGGCCCATGAGTCTTTTGTAGCAATATAGAGATCTCTCACATCTACAGCTTTTGAATAAGCTTGGAGGGTTATGTGGCAGAGGCTCAGATAACTTTTGTCTGAGTGGTGCAGATTTTGTGTTGAGACTGTCTCAGAAGACCTCACAACATGGTGATCCTTTCAACTAATGAGAGATAACAAAGGTAGCTACCTCAAAGAGACAATGAAAGGGGGGAGACAATGTTGATATAATGTAGTTCTCTCTTTTGGCTCTCCTTCATATATAAATTGGCATACTGGAAGACATATACGCAAGAAGTCTCTTTTTGAGGCCCTTTCTCAACTCCAAGGATTTACCTTGGTCTAAATTTCTGTCTCTGTCTCTTTTTATATCTCTTTTGCTCTGTTTTGTTTATATTTAAGTTTTATTGTTTTGTTTTCAGTTCCAAATTCTCTCCCACTTCTCTTTATCCCTCTCTACCCCATTGAGGTTTTAAAAAAAGAAAAGATCCATTACAAATATGAATAGTCATGCAAGACAGATTCCTATGTAATGTTTCATCCCAATTTTTTTGCAATTGTAATTGGTCATTTTGTTGATCAGTGTTAATAATCTTTCAAAGTTATAATATTGCTGTTATTGTATAAATTGTTCTTTTGTTTCTACTCACTTAGCATCAGTATATATAGGTCTTTCTAAGTTTTTCTGAAATCATCCCCTTTATAATTTCTCATAGCCCAATAGTATTATATTGCAATTAAATGCCATAACTTGTTCAGACATTCTTCAAATAAATAGGAACCTCATATACTCTGTTTACATTGTTTTGCTGCCACAAAAAACTGCTGTAAATATTTTTGTACATATGGGTCCTTTTCATTTTTATTCGATCTCTTTGGGGTAAAGATCTAGTTAGGTCAAAGATATATTCAGAGTTTAATAGGTTTGGGGGCACAGTTTCAATTTGCTATTCAGAATGATTGGACTAGTTCATAGCCCCACCATCAGGGCATTAGTGTACCTATTTTCCCAGAGCTGCTTCAACATTTGTCATCTTTTCCTTTTTTTTTTTTTTTTGGTCATCTTTGCCAATCTGATGAGTGTGAGATGATGACTCAAACTTGTTTTAAGTTAAATTTTTTTTTTTGCTTTTTGCTTTTTGCTGAGGCAGTTGGGGGTAAGTGACTTGCCCAGGGTCACACAGCTAGAAAGTGTCTGAGACCAGATTTGAAATCAGGGCCTTCTGACTTCAGGGCTGGCGCTCTAACCACTGCGCCACCTAGATGCCCCAAGTTGCATTCTTCTATGTAATTTACAGTATTTTTTCACATGGCTATTGATAGCTTTGATTTCTTCCTCTGAAGATATGCCTAGTCATATCTTTCACCATTTATCAGTTGGGGTCTTATTATTGTAAAATTGATTCAGTTCTTATATATCTTAGAAATAAAACCTTTATCAGAAAATTTGCTGCAAAAGTTTTTTTCCCCAGTTTCTTGCTTTTCTTCTAAGTTTAGCTGCATTGGTTTTGATTATGCAAAACCTTTTTTAATTTTACGTAATCAACACTATTCATTTTACCTTTTGTGAACCTCTCTATTGTGGACTCTTCCATGATTCATTAATTTGCTTATGTTATTCTGTATGTCATGTACCCATTTTGAGTTTATTTTGATATACAGTATGAGATATTGGTCTATATACCTAATTCCTGCCAGACTACTTTCCCTTTATGCTTATATCAACAGAAAACAAAACAAGCAGATCAATTAAATGACATGCATCTTAAAAAAACCTTGAAAGCCAACAAATTTTTTTAAAATAATTAAACATCAAAATAGAAAACCTACCAATCAAAGAAGAGACTAACAAAATTAAAAGTAAAACACCCTGTGAACTTATAAATAAAAATAGCTGATTTTACAAAGAAAAAAAAACAATAAAAAAAATAAGCCACTGGCTAATTTAAGGGAATATTTTTCCATTCTATTTAAACTGTCAGTTTTATTGGCTATATTCAGACAAAACTCTTTAATAATTGTTTTTATTTCTTCATTGTTATGAATTCACCTTTTTCATTTTTTAATTAATAATTTATTTTTCCCTTAAATTAGCCATGGCTTATTTTTTATTGCTTTTTTATGAAGTTTTTATGTCAATATAGAGTTAGTATTTGTGAAAGTTTAGTGTATTAGGGAAATTAGTATAATCCTTTCTATTTCCACTCACTATTCTGCAGATATCTAACATATTTAACTTTTCTAAAATTCTATCTAGTTCCTTGACTTCTTATTTTTTTATTTGGTTTATCTAGTTTTGAGAAGGGTTAATTGAGGTCCATCACTCATTTAACTTTTTCTTTAAGATTTTAGATATTATGCTATTTGGTGCATATATATTTAGTGTGTATATGTGTATATATATATTATTATTAAAATTGATATTGTGTACTTTTAACAAAATGTCATTTCCCTGATTATCTCTTTTAATTGAGCATAGTTTTGCTTTTGCTTTGTCTGAGATTATGGTTGTTATTATACTTTTTTTTTCTACTTCAACTCAAGTGTAATAGGTTTTGCCCCAGTCATTTTTAGCTCTATGTTGTTCTTATTTAAGTGAGTTTATTGTGAACAACTATTCTTTTATTCTGGTTTCTAATCCATTCTTCTATACTTTTCCACTTTATGGGTGAGCTCAATCTATTTACATTCACAGTTATGATTCTTAATAATATATTTACCTCCATCCTATCCTCTTATGCTTAACCCTTCTCTTTTTTTCATTGCCTCCTCTCTGAGTCTGTTTTGCTTTTGACTAATTTCTCTCTTAATCTTTTTTCCTTTTTGTTTCCTCCTTTATCCTTGAATCCTTTATTTTCCTACTTATACTTTGAGTAAGATATATATATATATATATGTATATATATATATATATATATATTTTGCTTTTTGCTGAGGCAATTGAGGTTAAGTGACTTGCCCAGGGTCACACAGCTAGGAAATGTCTGAGACCAGATTTGAACTCAGGTCCTCCTGACTTCAGGGCTGGTGCTCTAACCACTGTGCCACCTAGCTGCCCCAAATAAGATATATTTTTGTACCCAACTATGTATATGTGTATTCTTCCCTCCTTTATCCAGTTTAGATGAGAGTGCTTATTGTCTTTTCCCTCCCTTTTCTCCCCCTACTTCATTTTATAAATTACTTTTTTGTACACCTATTTATGTGAGATAATTTTCCCTATTCTTTTTCTCTTTTCCCTCCTCTCTCAGTGCATTCCTCTTCCACACCTATTTCATTCTTTTTTAAAGATCATCATCCAACCACAACAAAATTACATTTAATTCTTCTCTCTAATTAGACTCCCTTTTTAAGTCTTGGTACTGAGGACTGTGTTTATCATATCCCTTTATAAGAATAGAAACAATTTAACCTTGTTTAGTGTCTTATGATTTCTCACTCGTTTATCTGTTTAGGATTCTCTTGACTGTTGTGTTTGTATGTCACATTTTCTATGCAGCTCTGGTCTTTTCTTCAGGACTATTTGGAAGTCTTCTATTTCATTAAAGATCTACTTTTTTCCCCTTATAGGACTGTACTTAGTTTTTCTAAGGTTCTTATATTCTTGGTTGTAAGCCTAGACCCTTGTCTTCTGGAGGGTCATATTTCAAGCTCCATGCTTTATGGTTTGTGCATTCTTCCAGCCTACTTCTTGAGTTTGTAATTTATGGTAATGTTGGGCCCTGCATATTTCATGGGTTGATGTTGTCTGGTTTATCCTCTTAATGTCCTTTTCTGTTTTCATAGCTCTGCCTAGAGACCCGCAGAGAAGGAATACCTGCTGGTCTGATTTATACAAGTTCCTGACCTAGACTTAGGTCTGTAAATTTTTTTCTGGATGATGTCAGCAGCTTTTATTCCCACTACTGCCTTCTGGGAATGATTAAACTCTCATCTTGTTTTTGGTCTGAGACACTGCACTCTTATCTTAACAGCAGTATCCTATAGTTGTCATTTGCTCCCCAGAACTTTTTCAATGCTCAGTACATATCCAGGGGCAATACTTACAACCACTTTTTTCCATCCTGGATCTTTGACGAAACATTGGATGGTGGATAACAGAGCTGCCAGATGACAACCATTCCTGTACTCAGCATTTGCTCAGATGTCTCCTATGATGTCTTTCTAATGCCTTATTTGAGCCATCTCTCAGGGCTACAAAGCTTCCTGTCACAGCTGCTGTATGCTCATTCCAATCCTCTTCCCTGGTATTCATAGATCTCTCTGTCTCTCTAAGTTGCCTTAGGCTAGAAAAATGACTCATTGTAATTTCTCGGCTTTCCTGATCAGAATTTAGTCTTGAGCATCTTCTAGATCTTTGTTGAAGAGTGAGAAGTAGGGGGAAGAGCTAGACTCTAATGCTTCCTCTTTGCCATTTTGACTCCATCCTGAATTACTCTCTATAAACAAATCTGCTAAAAATCCTAGAGCCTAGCACAGTGTCTAGCACATAGTAGGCTTAATGAATAGTAGTCTTAAAACTATCATTAACAGGCACTACTTTTCTTTTTTAAATCATTTCATTACTCACGACCTTCATATGATCCTAATTGCATCCATTTCACTACTTTCCTTAGCCATTATGCTTTTTTCAGCTTGCTGCCATGTATTTCGTCACACCCCCAGCTGTGGTATTGACAAGAACAGCAATGGATCTGATAGTCTTGTCTTAATGTCATAGGCTGGTTTTAGCATTTGGAGTTGGAAAATTATCCTAAAATACCCCAATGAAACTTATTTACCAAATAGACATTTAGCATATCTAAAGACAAGAATAGCTGGTCACTTCCCTCAAGAAGAAAACTAGACACAAGGCAAGCCTCAGCAGGGTATGTTTAAGTTGGACCAGAAGAAAGGATATAAAATCTTAAGGGCTAAGGGATTTCAGAGGAAGATGAGATCACTGATGGTTGGGATGAAATAGGAAAAGATTCCTACAAGGGATATATTTTGTTTCATTTGTCTTATGTGTTTATGTGACTTATATGCATTTCTTTCCCAGTTTTTGAGGGAAGATCTCAACTACCATGACCCAACAGTGAAGCACAGCACGTTCCATGGAGAGGATAAGCTCATCAGTGTGGAGGACTTATGGAAGGCATGGAAGGCCTCAGAAGGTAAACCATTGGCCCATCAAAATAGTTAGGGGAAAGAGGGACCTGACCTTTTGTCCTGAAGTGAATGGCCTTTAGAAAAGGCCAACTCATGAAGTAAACTCAGAGACTAAAGTGCAAAAGGAAAGAAGACATTTTTGAAGGTAGTATTATAATGTTACCAAATGAATGCCAACTGCATTATAATTTATATTTGTAAAATGCCTTAAAGCTTACAAAATACAAAACATTCATGAAAGAAATAGTAAAAAAAAAAATTATCCCCATTTTACAAGTGAGACATTAGAGGCCAAGGAAAGTAAAGTGATTTGTCCAAGATGAAATAGTTAAGATCTCAGGTAAATTTGAATTTAGGTTTCCCAATTCTTAGTCCAAGGTTCTTTTTGTAGCACTTTGAATCCATGCAGACAATTATGCTGAGAGAATGCATTGATGCAGAAGTTGTAAGACACCGACTCTGCTCTCATACCACTCATAGTGTTATAGGAGGGTATGACACATAAATAACTATAATGTATTAAATCATGATAGTTGTGTAAGTAGTACAAACCGGGTGACTGCTGAGGATTGGATAAAGAACATCAGGAGGTCAGTGGACCATAAAAGGTACCCTGTTGGACATGGCATTTGAATGGAGCCATGAAGTACAGATTGAATTTTAATAGAGATTAGGGGGAAAATGACATTTCATTGATAAGGAATGGCATGAAGAAATGTAGAGAAAATGAAATGCTAGATAGGTGTGGCAGTTAGTATGGGGATCACCCTAGTTGTAATACAGGACACTTAAAGCTATAAGGTATAAGGAGAGATTTGTTCTGGATCTTCTAGCATCACTGAAGGTTTCTGTTGAATGAATTTAGGGTTTGTGCTTGTAAGCTTTTTTTCTTTGCTTAAGTTATTGTTGAACCCTTGGCGGAGGTTCAGGTTTCCCAAGAGAGTTCTTGAAAAGGACAGAATGAAGTCTAGTTCTCCCTAGTTCTAGCTACTCTTTTTCAAGTTTTCTCTTGTTTTATATTAGGTACTGTAGCAGGATGACCACTTCTCATGATCAGGGACAGAACATTGATGATTGGGCTTTAGAAATCCAAAAAGAAATCATATCCAGACTATTACAGTTCATTATTGAGGACAGGAAACTTAGATTCTGGAGAATCATTGAGCTTCAAACCTAAATAGGGCCATAATGATCATCACTTCCAATTTTCTCAATTTGCTGATAATTTTATTAAGGCCCAGAAAAGGAAAGTGACTGATTTAAGGTGACAGAACCAGATACTGTTTCAGAAAGAGAATGTGTAGGTTAAGTATTTTCATGGAGTTTGCAATTAATTAATGTTCACATATTCTTGGACCTCCTCTAATTTTCCCATCAATGTCTAGGGTTGAAAAAGGCAAACTCCTGGTGAAGATTTCAATATAATGTTTCAACCTTCCTTCCTTCCTTCCTTCCTTCCTTCCTTCCTTCCTTCCTTCCTTCCTTCCTTCCTTCCTTCCTGCCTT
>JAJPUD010002561.1:248215-294017 GCA_023553655.1 Myrmecobius fasciatus
CAAATGTGGTCTCAGACACTTAATACTTCCTTCCTGTTAAATAACTTGCCCAGAGTCATACAGCAAGGAAGTATTAAGTGTCTGAGACCACATTTGAACTCAGGTTCTCCTGACTTCAGGGCTGGTACAATGTCCCAATTTTCAAAAAAAGGAAAGAAATAGATCAACATAACTTTAGAATAGTGAGGTTGATTTCACTTCTTATCAGAGTTTTGTAATATAATATTAAAAGGATGTGCTTTTTAATATCTAGAAAAGGAAGTCATTGTTAAGGCTATGATGGCCTTATTAAGAACAAGGCAAAAGCATTCCATTTTTATTTTTTTAATTTTTTTAATTTTTTTTTTAATAAAGCTTTTTATTTGCAAAACATATGAGTGACCTTTCAACATTGACCTTTGCAAAAAAACTTTTTTTTTCCCAAGCTTTTCCTTTCCCTCCCCCCGCCCCCCACCCCTAGATGACAGGTAATCTAATACATGCTAGATAGGATAAATTATATGACAAATACAATACATGTATACATATCTATACAGTTATCTTACTGCACAAGAAACATCAGATCTAGAAAGAGAAGAAGAAAAAAAACAACCTAAGAAGGAAAACAGAATGCATGGAAATATTCACAGAAAGCGTTAAAATGCTGTGTTGTGGTTCACTCTCAGTTCCCACAGGCCTCTCTCTGGATGTATATGACTATCTTCATCGCAGCACAACTGGTTTGAATCACATCATTGTTGAAGAGAACCATGTCCATCAAAATTGATCAAGCATTCCATTTTTTAAAAGAATAGATTTATTAAGACTATAGACTAGAGAAATATTATAGATTAAACAAATCATAACAGATTCTTATGCTGTCCTTTTGAACGAGATAGGTGTTGACTAAATGACAGCATGTGGATATATGTACTACATCACAGAACTTTTGTGGGAAACTGCTTTATAAGCCAGCTGTTATTTTAGGAAGAGCTGATGAAATGTGTTCATGGGAATACTTCACTGTTGGGATTGCTGGGGTTTGGAGTCAATTATTCCTGATACTGGCATTAACTTTTGGAAAGCCTTGGCTGACTATATCACTGTTTGGTTTTATTGGCCTTTCCCTGAAAGAATGATATCCATCTATTCTCTATTTTCCTTGTTAGGGAATGAGAACATCAGGAAACCATTGGGGCAGGTCAGTTCTGCTCACTTGTTCACACACCTGTCTCAGCAAATGATGTAGTTTGGTGATAAGGGAAATTTACCAGACAGGAATGAGCTTTTAATCTGCTTGGATGCTTGTACTTTGAAAGCAGAAATTAGTGTCCACCTAATGTTTATTGTATCTATACCTCCTCTCATCTTATCCTATTTTATGGGCCAAAGATATGTTAAGAATTCTTGTCAGGTTTAGTTCAACCAGCTTTCCTTATTTTCTTTTTCTTTCTTTTTTTTCCCCTAAGGCCTTTGGGGTTAAATGACTTGCCCAGGGTCACACAGCTAGGAAGATTAAGTGTCTGAGACCAGATTTGTACTCAGGTCCTTCTGACTTCAGGGCTGGTGCTCTATCCACTACACCACCTAGCTGTACCTCCTTTTCCTTATTTTCTTAGGATTTCTTGGGGGCAAAGCATACCCCATACTTTTAGTGGTATCCAAACTGTCATAAACTGATTGTGCCAAGTCTGTTCTCAATATTCCCCCAATTCAAGACTAGCCTTTAGAAAGAATAAGAAATAAGAATAAGAAAATTTCCTCATTCTGCTTAAGTACTTTATGTAATCTGAAATATTGTTTTATGTACATATATAATATGTTATTTAAAGTATCTTTGTTATCTTTAAAGCAAAACTTGGGAGGTGGGGAGTGATGAAATTTCAATAGTAAGAGCACTGCTCTTGGAATTGAGATGTAGATTTGAGTATTGCTTTTGCCTTGACTCATCGTAAGACTATGAATGAATCTTTTACTTTCTCTGGGTTTTTATTTTATTTGTAAAATGAGTGGGTTAATTAGAAACTTGATGGTTTCTAAATTTCAAACACTTTGGATTAATAAGAAGTGGAAATGATTACCATAGATTGATTAGTTTTTATTAGTTTTTTTCCCCTTTTCTCAGACTCACTATTGTCCCTTGTAAAATGAAGAGGCTAATTAGAGAGAAGGTGGCTTCTAAGGCATTAACTTCCTAATAAGTAGGGCTATTGAAAAGTAGAAATGTCTACCACAGAAGATAGTGGATTCATATTTATTTAAAGTCTTAAAGTGAAGATTTAAGGTGAAGTCAAGTATATTATAGAGAGATTTATGTGTTATACCAGTTGGTCTCTCAGATCCTTTCAAATTTTGAGATTCTGTGATCCATTTTTAGCCTTTCATCAGTAGATCCTTAAAATTGTCATCTGAAGGAAATAGAGTAGTGACTTCTTTATAAATAAGGAAATCAAGGGATAGAGATGGTAAGGTAGTTTCTCCAAGGTCATATGATGATAGTTTATCTTTAATGTTTTACCTTATGTGGTTAGTGACGCTGTCTTATCTGAATGTATCTCCCTTAATGGTGAGCACAGTATTTTGCATGTAGTGTGCACTTAATAAATGTTTGCTGAGTGATTAACTCTTGGTCCATGGGTCCTGAGGCAGGCATTTTTGTGGTAGTTTGCAAACTTGAAATTGTACAAGCAATTGAATCCTTTGGTTTCCCAAATGGAAAAAGGAAGATAATACTGCTTACAAAGGTAGTAATGAAAAAAGCACTTTGTAAGCCTTAAAGCATTTTTAAAAAATGTGACATTATTACTTAGGGGGTGTTTTAACACTTCCTTAACATTTTAGAACCAGCCTCTATGTTTAAGGAAATCACTTTCCAGGTTAATAGTCCCATAACCCTCCAGACAGAGCCTTTGGAGTTAGGGTGAAGAGGGTAAAATATATAGAAAAGGACAGATTTCCCGAGATCTCTGGCTTGAGGAAAGCTATAGCCATAGATTTTCAATGACTTCACATGTTTTGTTAGGAATGAGGCCCCTTTGAGTGATAGAATTGTTAGTGACTTGGCCAGGCTGAGTGTGGGGGAAAAATAACTTCTCTCATTGGTGTTAACTAAGACATGTATATACATCCAGTTAATCCATAAACTTTCCCCTATCACTAAGGCAGAAGGTGGATCTGCCCTTTTTTCTCTTTCAATGATAAAGGTTTATACCTTTCTCAATTCCCAAATGCTTTTTTAACAATACTCAGAACCCAGGGTCTTCATATAATATTTTGGAGCAGCTAGGTTGCAAAGTGGACAGGCTATTGAAAAACTAAGTTCAAATCTATTCTGAGATATTTAGTAGCTGTGTGACCCTAGGTGAGTTACTTGACCTCTGTCTCAGTTTCTTCAAGTCAAGATATTATAGAGATAATAGCAACTGTTTTGCAGGATTGTTGTGAGGATCAGATGAGATAATATTTATATTATAAAGTACTTATCATAGTGCCTGATCCATTGTAGATATTTAATAAATGTTTGTTCCTTTCCCCATGGTATACAATATTTTTAAGGCTTATATCTCTTGCCTTTAACCTGTTAGACACCCAACTTGGGGAGAGAGTTTGTCAGTTGTCAGCCAACAAGGTATACTTCTTATATGTTAAGTGGAGAGTTGGTTGGGAGTGTCAGGCATTTGAACTTAGCAACTAAAGCACTCTCAATAGTGTCAATATAAGTAGGTGGGAAGGAACAGAAGGAAAGGACTGATTTATCAGGGAAGTAGAGGAACTTTTATTTAAATTCCACCTCTGCTGTCCAGTAACTTTTTTTTTTTTTTTTTTTTTTTGCTGAGGCATTTGGGGTTAAGTGACTTGTCCTTTTCTGTCACAGGGCTGCTATTCTTCATAGTTAGGATTGTGATACTTATTTATGCCTGATTCTTTCGGAGGCATTAAAACAGGCAATATAGGGTCCCTTAATTTGAGCCCCAGTTCTGTCACTTTTAAATTTTATGATCTTAGGCAGTTTTCCCCCCCCCCCCCCACTTCTTTCACTTCAGGCCTTAGTTTCCTTTTCTGGAATGTGAGGGCTGTAAGTGTATGTGTGTATGAATTCCTTTCTTCTTCTAACATTCTGTGATAAATTTAGCTTCACTTTTATCCCCATTCCTGTCAAGGAATGAGAAGCCTTTTCAGATGAGATAATCAATGATAAAGCTCTAGGGTCCCATACAGGACTTGATAAATCAGTTACAGAATTTAGCTTTTCAGGTTATTTCTTAATTTCTTTCTCCATAGCTACAAACTAGTTGTTCAAGTAGCCTTTCTGTGAAAAGCTAGTTACAGGAGAGACAGAGGAATTTGCCATTCCAACAGCTTTGGGCTGCAACCTATTAGAAACTAGAAAGAAGCTCCAGATGAAACCTGGGGTTGAGACATGACTAACTATGAAAGTCAGTTCTCTTCCTACCTGAGGCCCTGTCTCTTTACCCTTGCCATAGGAAGATTCAGCTCCATGAAAGGCATCTGTTTGTAATCAAAGACCCTAAAGGGTTTTTGCTGAAGGAAGGCATTCATGAGCCACAGGGAATCTATATGCTTGTTGAGGACTCATGGATGGATAGGTGTCATCAGATTCATATCCAAACCACTTCAAAGTTCAGAGCAAGAAAGAGTTGGCTTTTTGTTTTCATATAAACATAACCAAGAGAGATGTTTATTCTTTTGTATTGGCTGTTTAGAAATGTCTTTGCTAAGTGTATTTTAAAGTCAATTAGTTAGACTTCACAACCATTATGTTGTGACATAACACCAGGGGAAAGACACAAAATGTTTTCTCTTTCCCTAAAATGCTCCCAGACATGGCATTTTGACTACTCAATTTTCCACTTTTTCTTCTGCTCCCATCAATAACTCTTGGATTCTTGCCCTTTGTTACTCTATTTATCAAGCCTCAGAAGTGATTTTTCAGAAATGGGAAGGAAACTAGCTGTTGCCAGAATTAGCAATCAAGGCCAGTTGTAGCCCTAATTTTCACCAAGAAGCCACAGTGGGGCTGGTGGTTTGAAGATAATCCAACCCTGAAGGGAGCTAGACCTAGCTAGGGTCAGGCCTTAGTGTGAAAATTAAGGACTCTACTGGTCCCAAATTGAAAATGGCTCATAACATTGAGTAGCAAGCCAAAAGGAAATGTCCCAGAGCAGATAGGATGTGATGGTCAGACCACAGACCCAGCCTTCTTGAGATGTCACAGGAATAGGTAGTTGGCAAAAGCTATGGCCATCACACAGTGCTCTCCAGAAGAGCCAAAATGAACATGGTGAGCAGGGAACAAGTGTGAGTTTTCAATCACTATTAATCACTAGACCTTGAAATTTGGCAACTTTCCTTGGTACAGCATATGTTTTTTCATGTAATGGGTATCATTTTCCCTGCTTATTTTCCTGTGAGATAGAAAGGGCTCAAGGACAGCTTATGAGGTCTGTCATTAGAGAGTGTTAAGACACAAATAGGTTAGAGGTTTTTTTTTTTTTTTTTTTTTTTTTTAAAACCAAATAGATTTTGCCCTTGAGGGCCAATGCTGATAACATTAACTCTCATTTTAGGAAGGTTCCTCTTATCTCTGGATCCTACCTACATATCCCTATCCTGATTTGGACTGTCTCTGGTCTTGAGCTTTGGATTGACTTGTGTTTGTGCCTTGAAGGCAGAGAAAGGGATAAATATATATAGAGAGGGAGATGTCACTATTTCTCTCACCAGAGTGGCTTTGCTCAATTTGTTCCATAGAGAATTGGAGAGATTCTGTTTTATCATATTTTGGTCTTCTGGTCTGGTTCTTCTTCATTACAAGGGATCTTTCTGACCAGGGAGGGGACAGGGCAGAAAGAGACCACTCCTTTTTCTTTGTTCACCTTTTTTCTTGGCTTGGCCTATTGTGCTGCTGCTATCTATCTACTCTCTGTTTTGGGCTCTTTTCTTGAACTACAATAGCCCTGCAAGGACATTACCCTGAAGCTATCTTCTAATGATGTTAATAAACCTCATGAATTCATCTAGCAAATATTTATATAAATTACCTTTTGCCCTCTCATCATATCACCAATTTTACCCTGGTTTATTACCACCATCTTTGCTCCTACATACATGTTGCTAAAAATATTAAGCAGTCATGATCCACTACAAATATGTTAAATAATTTAAACTGGATCCTCACTGCAAGGTAATTCTTTTATACTTCCTAAACTGACTCACTTTCTCCACAACACCTAAGGCTCAAACTTCCCCATAGCCCATCCTCTTAGCTCAGTCTTGCTCATTTTCCATTGAAAAAAAAAAAAAAAATTGAAGCCATTCACTGGAGCTGCTTCTTCTCCCTTCCTCCTTAGCTCAAGTCTTCCAGATGATTTTTTGCTGCTATCTCCTTCACTCCTGACTTAGTATGAGGTAGCCCTTCTCCTTGCCAACACAAACTCCTCTGTATACACAAGCAATTCCATTCCATTTTCAGCAGATTGCCTCCTCTGTCGTCCCCACTTTCTCATTGATCTTTATTTTCTCCTTGTCTACTGGCTTCTTCTTTGCTGTTTACAAACATGACCATGTCTTTCTTATACCTCCAAAACCCACTCAGTCCATCCTATTTCTGCATCTCTTATCTCTTTCCTCTTTTGTGGCTAAACGTCTGTTATAGGTGCCTCTACTTTTCTCTTTTTGATTATCCATAGTCTGGCTTATGACATCATCATTCAAAAGAAATTGCTCTCTCCAAAGTTATTACTGATCTCTTAATTACCAAGTCTCAATCTTCAAAGTTCTTGACCTTTCTGTAGCCTTTGACATTTTCAGTCATTCTCTTCTTGTCTCTCATGATTCTCTTACGTATTTGACCCCTTCTCAGTCTCTTGTTGGATTCCACATCCAGATCTCAGTCAGACTTTCTATGGAGCTATGTTCTCAGTCTTTTTCTTTCTCTATACTATTTCACTTAGTGATCTCATTATCTTACCTATTTTCAATTACCTTCTCTAGATTGATGTTTCCTAAATCTGCTTATACAGCCTTAACCTCTTTATTGACAACCAGTCTCATATTTCTAACTGCTTATTAGACATATTAACTTAGATGTCCCAAGGGTGCAAAAACAAAAAAGAAATGAATGTCTTTGAGCCATATATTGAATTAGAAAATCACAAATGAACATTATTTATGTTGTATATTTTGATTTATTTTGCTAAACATTTCCCAATTACATTATTATTATTATTATTTTGCTTTTTGCTGAGACCATTGAGGTTAAGTGACTTGCCCAGGGTCACACAGCTAGGGAAGGTTAAGTGTCCGAGATCAAATTTGAACTCAGGTCCTTCTGACTTCAGGGCTGGTGATCTATCCACTGCGCCACTTAGCTGTCCCCTCCCCCCCAATTACATTTTAATATGGTTCTGGCTACACTTGGGAGTTTTATGAGCAGCCATGAGTTTGATACTTCTGCTATAAACATCTTAAATTCAACATATCTGAAATTGAATTGTCTTTCACCCTAAGCCATTCTCTCTTCCTAACTTCCCTGTTATTGTTAAGGGGACTACTCTCTTCGCAGCCATCCAGGCTTGAAACTTATTTGTCATACTCGACTTCTCACACTCTCTCATCATCCGTCTTTAATCAGTTGCCAAGTCTTATTGATTCTGTCATCAAAACATCTTTTGTATATGCCCTATTTTATCCTCTATACCACTCTGGTACAGGCCCTCATTACCTCAATACTACTTTGGTGGTTCAGTCAGCCACAGGTCTCTCCCCACTTCTGTCCAACCTCTACTCAGCTGCTAAAGTACTCTTAGATCGGATCATGCCACCCCCAATACTCAATAAATTCTAGTGGGTTCCTATTATCTCTAGGATCAATTATAAAATCTTGCTTGGTGTTCAAAGTCTTTTAATACCTTCCTCCCCCCCTATCTTTTTAGTATTCTTACTCTAGGTATCAGTTTATCCAATTACATTTTCCTCTTTGCTATTCCTCATACAATATGTACAGACTGGGCATTTTTTTTACTAGCATCCCCCATCTTTTCCATCTGCCTCCTGGCTTCCCACACTTCCTTCAAGTTGTAGCTAAAATTAGGATTTCTATAGGAAGTCTTTCCCAATCCCCTTTAATTTTAATGTCTTCCCTCTGTTGATTATTTTCTGTTTATCCTATGTATAATTTGTTTGTACATAGTTGTTCACATGTTGTTTCTCCCACCAGGTTGTGAGCTCCTTGAGAGAAGGGACTGTTTTGCATTTTTTATCCTCAGTACTTAGCTAATTCCTGACACATAATAAGCACTTAATAAATGATTATTTATTGATTGCTTGTTTGAAATTCACATAGTACTTTATTTGCACCTACCTTAAAGCTTATCAGTATTTATGTTCCATTCTTAGATTTCTAATGGTTCCTGTCCTCCTGGGGTAGTTAGTTACCTTTTTAAATGTATTTATCATCACACAACAGACTCTTTTAATAAGTGATTTTTAAAAAAAATATTTGTGAAGCAAATGCACAGGTGAATTACATGACAAAATGTGATAGCAAAGGAAAAATCCAGAGAATCTACATTAGTAAAATTATACAACTATAAGAAGTATTAATTTCATCAATCTTGGGAATGCCTAGCATGTGACTTGGATAAATCCAAATAAGAGGTAAGTGTTTGAGGCTCTGAAAGGGCATACAACTAGTGTCAGAGATAGGATTTACATCAGAGTTTTCTCAAAGTCCCATACTTTATTCTCTGTCATGATGCCTGGAAAAAAATGATTTATTGAGTTTATTATCTAGGTCAATAGTGTCAAACTCAAATAGGGGGCCACTAATTTGTACATGCTTTATTGTTTTTATTATGTTAAATGTTTCCCAATTACATTTTAATCTGGTTTGATTACAGGTGGGGATGTTGTGGGCCATGTATTATGATACTTAGCTAGATTATCTGATTATAGATCTAGAACTTGAGAAGACTTCAGAGACCATCTAGTCTAACCACATCATTTTACAGATGAGGAAACTGAAGTTAAATTCCAAAGAGCTTGCTGTTGCCAGATGTCAGCCCCTCCCTTGAACTTTGTGTCAGAAAAAGGAAAAAAGCTCCTTTCTGTCTGTCCCAGGTGATCTCAGGGGAAATGACAAACACTTTCCTGTTCAAATAGTGTGAGATCTGTTGCCTAAACCAGTGAATATTAGGGCTGTTGGCCTAGGCCTGGACTTAAAACATCAACTTTGAATAGCTTATGGCCCCAGGCTTTTCCCTGAAAAGGAAAATTATCTCCTACCCTGTCTCCTGATGGTAGAACAAAAAGTACTGTTTGTGGAGGAGGGAGGTTGCTTCCATGGCATCTGAGGGTCTTTTACAGGTCACCCATTTGCCTTTTTGAGTCATGCCTTCCTATCTCTTCAGCCTCTAGCATCAGGCTCTTCCAGTATTCTTCCAGGGAATGGAAATGATCTTATGCACCCCTAGATTTTTTTTTTCTTCTCTGGGAACAAAATCCTATCTTCCATTCTTGTTTTGCTAGGCACCTATTTCTGGCCCTGTCTTTTCACTTCTAATATTTGATCCACTATTTCTTAGGTGTATGATTCTCCTTGGAGAAGCAGCATTGTATAGAGGATTTAGCAAGCAATCCGATATAGGTTAAATATGTGCAGTTCTTGCAATATTTCCATATTCATCATGCTGCTCAAGAAAAATCAAATCAAAAAGGGAAAAAAGCAAAAGAGAGAAAAACAGAAGCAAACAAACAGCAACCAACAAAAAAAGGTGAAAATACTATGCTTTGATCCATATTCAGTCTCCATAGTTCTCTCTCTCTCTGGATGCAGATGGCTCTTTCCCTTACAAGTCTATTGAAATTGCCTTGAATCACCTCATTGTTGTGATGGACTTGGCTCTTTTCAATTGATCATCACATAATGTTGTTACTATGCACAGTGTTCTCTTGGTTCTGCTTACTTCACTTTAGTTCATATAAGTTTTTCTAGACTTTTCTGAAATCAGCCTGCTGATTGTTTCTTATAAAACAATTGTATTCCAATACATTAATATATATAACTTATTTAGCCATTCCCCAACTGATGGGCAGCCATTTAATTTCCAGTTTCTTGCCACTACAAAAAGAGCTACTACAAACATTTTAGCACATGTAGGTCCTTTCCCCTCTTTTATGACCCCTTCTGGTTATAGTAGGACACTGTAGAATAGATGATCTCAATATTAATTTCATACCTAACATACTGTGATTTTGTAAAAATGGACATAATATTTAGTTTTTCTGCCTCATAATTTGTTGTGAGAAAGGTACTTTATAAATGTGATCTATTATAATTATTTAATATCTATGAATCTACTTTTCCACATTTGTTAAAAGGTAATCATAATAAATAATAATAACTTACACTTTCTGGCACAGAGAATTATTATAGAGCTCATATTAAATAAAGGATTGAAAAGCATCTTTTCTTAGTTACTCTTTTTTCCATGGTGTCTACAATAATTCATTGCCGTATAGATGTTTAATATCTCTTTCCTGAATGTAAGGAGGAGAACATTTTGTAAAGCAGAAAGAACCATATAAATGGGAGCTTTTGTTACTATTTTTAATTATTCCTTAATTATTGGCTTTCTCTATTGGCTCATTGGTGACCTGGGTTCTCAGAGGTAATATTAGTGGCATGCAACTCTGGCAAGTCCTATAATACTGGAAAGGTTTCAAGCTTGGTGGTGGAGTATGGGTCTGTCTCCCAAGGACAAGCTTAGCTGTGTGTGGAAAGGTTCATCACCAAGTGATAAATTTTTATGACCATAGCAACATATGAAACGATTTGCTAAGGCGTAGAGGGTATTGGAATCTGAATCAGTGAAGTCAGTATCCATGCCAATGAAATAAGAGTCCTCGAAGTGTTGGAGCATCACGATTATGCTTCTTTTAATCCCAGGTCCAAATCCATTCCTAGGAACTGGATTTGTGTGTGTCTTCCTTTCCTTTCTAGATTCAGCTTTTGTTGTTCTACAAGCTCCCAGAATCTCTTCCTCCTCCCCAGCTCTTCCCTCTATCTTTGTCCAGACCTGCTTGCTATTGCCTTCGTCTTCATTTGCTTTTATCATCTTTGCCCTGTAGGTGTTCTGTCCAGCCTCCTTCTTGAAACTCATTTCCTGGTTCTTGTTTTGGAATTAGAACTTCTACACTGAACATCATTAGGTTCCCAAGGTTATTATCAGAAAGAATTGAGTTTATCTTCAGTGCCATCCAGCAAGTCTATACCAAGCTCACAATCCCTAACAATCCTATCTTAAGCGCTATGTGAGATTCAAAAATGAGCAAAATGTAGTAGTTATCTTCATAGAACTTAGTTTGGTAAGGGAGATATGAGAACAAATACACCTTAAATTTAGTTTATAAGATTAATTTTTTTAGGACTTCTTTATGCTGTTAAGAATTATTGAGGACCCTTCAAAAAACCTTGTTTATGCAGATTAAATCTATGCTTATTTGTCATTTTAGAAATTGAAACATTTTTACTACTATTAGGGTCTTCAGGAGTCCTAAGATTAAATCGACTTTGAAATCTACTCAAAGTTTCCCTTCACTCACATATTATTCAATCCCTCTATGCTTTGTAGATGGTTTTCATGAATTGCATTGATCAAATTATTTTCCCCTAGTAACCAATGTTCTGATTTTATACTTCTCCTCTCTAGTCAAGCCTTCAGATCTTAGCCATCTGGCCCATCTTTGGGTCTAAACTTTTCTCTCTTGGTAAAATCTGCCATAGTTTATACCTACTTCCATAGCCTTCAAACACACAGGATCACTTCCATGCCACTGAAAAGTATGTGAGTAGTGCTTTAGTATAGGAAGACACACAATCACACAAGTTAAATGTCAGACTGAATATGATTCCTGGTCTATAAAAGGTCCACATTTCCTCTAAAAGGTGACACCTTAGAGGAGAGATTGTAGAAAAATAACAGCAGATAATTAGGACATTCTGTAGCCATAGACCTCTGCACTGGGCAAGTGCTGGCCTTCGAGTTCACTTGAATCATCTTGAGGAAGAACTTAGGGATGAGAAAGCTGAAAAGGGGGGTTGGGGGGAGGGGGAATCACCTCTAGTCCCAAGTGAAAAGAGATTTGATTAGCTATATAGAAAATTTTCCCCTTTTTGTTTCCCAAGGAGGAGGAGATGTTCTGCTTGTTTTATTCTTCTAATGACACCTACCTGTTTTCTCCCACAGTATACAATTGGACCGTTGATGAGGTGGTACAGTGGCTGATCACCTATGTGGAGTTACCGCAGTATGAGGAAACTTTCCGGAAACTGCAACTCAGTGGCCATGCAATGCCAAGGTCTGTATGTGATAAAGGGAGGGGAGGGCAGCAAGAGGAAGGAAGAGGATAGTTACTGCCATAAACTACTATGATGGTGTCTCAGCTAACTTGAAGCCTTTCTCTGGATTTGGGTTTGAGTTTATGTTTAGTCTTCCCCAGAATCATTTTCTATCTGTACCATTTTCGATGATTAATCCGGGAATTGGTTCCTCGGCTTTACCTATTCTCTTAAACAGATATATTGTCTGGGAGCCTGTTCCCTTTATAGGAAATGACTTGGGAGTTTAGTTGATTAATAGCATTTGCTCAGTATCTTAGGGTGGGGGTTAGTAGTTTTTATAGAAACACAAAAAACTTAATTATAATTATGTGAATTTTTTTGGTGAGGTTATTGGAGTTAAGTGACTTTCCCAGAATCACACAGCTAAGTGTGTGAGGCTGGATTTGAACTCAGGTCCTCCTTACTTCAGGGCTGTTGCTCTATCTGCTGTACTAACTAGCTGCTCCTTATTATGTGAGTTATGCATGTAATGTGGATTATGCAAGTTGTTATTCTTAATAAGAACCATTGTACTTGGTTAGAATTCTCTGACTTTATTCCAGTGTTGCCTGGTTGTGTCTGAACATGAGCAAGTCAGTTAACCTTCTGATCCTTACTTTTCTGATCTGAAAAATAGGGATATTATTTGCACTCTCTCACAGAGTTATTGTGGGGAGAGTTTGATTAACAGAATGTCGAATTCAGGCCCTTACTTTGGGAAAAATCACTTTGGTAACTATATAGAAAATGGATTGGAGAGGTGATTATTTTTGAGACCTGAAGACCAATTAGAAGTTAGTGGTCTAGCAAGAGGTAATGAGATTCTGAATAGGGTTCTACTCATATGAATATGTAGAGAAGTGAATATATTTAAAAGATGTTTTGAAGATAAAAACATGATTTTGCAATTGCCTAGATATACTGAGAGAAAGTGAGAAGTGGGGGGATAAAGCCTAGACTTAGAAATTTATATATGACCTTTAGTTTTTCAGACTCCTTTCTTTTGTTAGCTTATTATGCAAGCTAATAATGTTATTTAAGCAAAACACAGAGGAAAATATTCTTTAATTCCTCCTACCCATCTTTCCCAAAACAGAACATGAAAATACTATCTAAAATAAAACAGAAATGGCTTCAATATAGGATGGTGGGATGTGGCATTTTAGATTTCACAAAGTACTTTTCATAACCACAATCTTTTTGGATATAGGTAGGGGACTGGGAAGAGTAATTTGAGTATTATTGTTCTCATTTTACAGAAGAAACTAAAATTTAGAAAAGTATGACTTGTTCATACTTATACTCTTAGTAAGCAACAGAGGTATGGGTAAACCATCTTTCTCTGTTCTCCACAGCTAGCACTTTTTTTCTACTGAATTGTACTTCCATCAAGATCTTTGAAAAAATTGTTGTAAATGAATTGACAGCCTAGACAATCATTTCTGGCATAAATCAGTCATCATTTATTAAATAACTACTATGTGCCAGGCATAATACAAAAAGAGGCAAAAAATAGGCCATATCCTCAAATGGCTTATAGTCTAATGGAATATAAAACAAGCAAACAAATGAATATAAAATGAGCTGTATATTAGATAAATAGGAAATAATTAAAAGAGAGAAGGCACTAGAATTTAAGTATTGGAAAATCCACATGATATGAAGAAACAAAGTGGCGATAGTCTTATATTCTGCCTTGTTTAGATCACACCATGAGTATTTTGTTTGGTTCTAAACACCACATTTTTGGAAGGCCATTGATAATCTGGAGCATGTCCATAGAAGAGCAACCAGGATAGTAAAGGGTTTGAATTCTTGATTTTTGAAGATAATTTGGAGTTATTTGGAATAGTTTGAAAAAGGAAGACTGTTGGGTGATTGGGGAGAAGGAACAGACCTAAAACTAATAGCTGTCTTCGAGAGCTCTCATACAGAAAAAGGATTATTTTGTTTGGCTCTGGAGAGAAGTTTCAGGGACATATGAGTAGAAGTTTCAAAGGGATAAAATTTTAGAATTGTTGTAAGAAAACACATGTATTAAGTTCTAAAATAAAATGGAATGTTTAAAAAAGTAGTATTTTGGGAAATAGGATTTTCATCTCCCCCATGGTCCTTCTGGGTCCTGGTACTACTTACTGCTTGTTGAATTAAAAATTATTAATTAGAATTTTCTCTTTTCTCTATAGGTTAGCGATTACCAATGCAACAATGACAGGTACTGTTCTTAAGATGACTGACCGGAGTCACAGGCAAAAGCTACAGCTGAAAGCCCTAGACACAGTGCTGTTTGGGCCCCCTCTCTGTGAGTACCTCCCTTGGCTGCAATTCAAGGGCATCATTGCTGAGGAGAAATTATAGATTATATAAATAATATAATGATATAAATTATAGATTATATATATTATGTAATAAATATAATATTATATTTATTATGCATAAATATAATAATATATTAATATACAATATTGTATATATAATTATATATGCACATATATAATTATATAAATTATAGATTAGCTATTTCCTCAACCATCAACATTTTGTGTTCTGAAGTAGCCAACAGTTTGGTATCTTGGGTTGTTTTAGGTTGTTGGACACAATATTTCAGTATTAGCTATGTTAGTAATAGAGATTTGGTATCCAAAGAATGAGAGAGGTGATATTTGCTCCTCTTGCTAGCTTGTAGTAATAGTTGCTAGTTTTGACTAGCTCCTTCCTGGTTCAGTTCCTGTGCATTTTGAAATGTATATTGACAAACTGATCACTAATATCAGAAGCAGCATAAAAGAGATGTACTCTCTCCAAAGGTGTTTGCTATTGTCTTGGAGAAAGTTCAACAGAGCCCAGCCTGAAAGAGATGGTGAGGTTCTACAAATGCTTTTATTTATGGATAGTAACGACTATTTCCATCCTTAGGATATTGTAGAGATTCATAATTACTTTGAACAGTTTGGCTTAATTATCCATGTATGAAAGGCAAAATGGATGAAGAATTCCTATCATTCAGATATGCATTGAATACATAATAAGATGACCAATCTGTAGAGCTTTTCCATCTTTGAATGGTGTGTATGTGTGTGTGTGTGTGTGTGTGTGTGTGTGTGTGTGTGTGTATGTATGTCCATATTTTGGTGAGTAGATATGGGCACAGAATTGAACAGGAATGGAGGAACAGGTTAAATAACTTATGGGAAATTAGAAATGTCTTTATTGGAAATTCTCACTAAAGCAAAGGCCCATCTTTTTACATCAATATTTTTCTGGTGATGATACATGGCTATGAGTTATGGTAACCTACTGCTTGTTTAATCAGTTCATTACAATGTCAAGAGAAATAATAAGAACCTCAGAATTTATGGAAAACTGTGAAATCTCAGAGAATGGATATGGATGGCTGCAGTCTATATCGTTGGAAGTAATGCTCACAAAATGAGATTAGAAATCTGAGTATTTTAGTATTATATGATACTATAAGTTCCTAAGAGAGGTGACGAAACCTAATACTAAATGAACCCTACAGGAGCCTTATTCCATCCTTCCTACTTAGCTGGAACACACTAGGTGGTTCTAGGCACTCCTTTTCACTAGCAAAGTTTAGGACAATATAACTTACAGAAGGAAGTGAAAATAGATTTTGGTAAAGAAAACCTCGGAGCATGGTGAGGATAAAAGAAGACATTCTAAGTAGGGAATGGTAAGATCAGAGCCACTTGGGGGGTAGGTCTTGACATGTTTTCAGTGAATAATCCAGGTTAGATAAAGGTTACTTGTAGGAGAGTAATAGAATATAAGACTAGAAATATAAATTGGTTACAAACTATGGAAAGACCTCAAAAGTAAGCTGAGGGGTACATATTCTTTTGAAGGCTGTGGACAATCTGTCAGGTTCCTGTACCCTGGAGGGACATATTGCTGTGTTATGAGAAGGAGGCTCTGGGTGTATAATGAAAGGAAGTGAAGCAATTTAAATGAAAGAGACTAAGGAAGAAGCTGCTGACTTCTTACAGGGAGAGAGGGAGAGAGAGAAAGGGTTAGAAGCGAGAGACATTTCCAGGTCAGGCTGATAGGCCGAGTAAGGTTAATGTCCAAGGTTTCAGAATTGTTCTGCTCTTACTTTGTGACATATTTTGAGTGTATATGGACCAATAGCTTAACTAACGTTCATCTTCTTTAACTAGAGCCAGAGGCTTAGTGATTCCTTTCATTGAAGCTTTCTACAAGAGCTACCACCATCTCTTTTGGAGCCCCTTAGCACTATTCACTGCCATCTCCCATCCTCTCCTCTCTCATTTTCTGAATGACAGTTGTCATTCTGCTGCTGTGGCTAAACAGGTTTATTCTTTCTTTCTCACAACAGTCCATTAGACAACAGTTTCTACAGGTGAATTAAAGTTTTCACGGATATGAAAAATTTGTATAAGGAGTATGTTGATCACTTGATCTTTATGTCCATGGAAAATCAAGCAAAGGGAAATGGGCTTATAAAGCAAGTGAGATCATAGACATAAGAAGAAACTTCTTACTCATCAGAAGCATTAGACTTGGATCAGCTGACCAAGTTTGGCCCTTGAAACCATACCAGGAATCTTTCAAAGAAAGAAAAGGCATAGTCATTGGTATTCATTTTTAAAAAACAAGTTTTGGGGCAGCTAGGTGGTGCAGTGGATAGAGCACCAGCCCTGAAGTCAGGAGGACCTGAGTTCAAATCTGATCTCAGACACTTAACATTCCCTAACTGTGTGACCCTGGGCAAGTCATTTAACCTCAATTGCCTTGGCAAATAAATAAATAATAAGTTTTATGGATTTTTTGTGTTTACATCATAGTTATTTCTGGAAATAATCTCCCTTCCTTACCCCATCCAAACTGAGCTCTCTCTGATAATGAAGAAAAAGAGCAAAATAAGCAAAAATAACTAAGATAGCAACCACACCTGGCAACGTATATAGCATTGTGCCCAGGCAATCCCCTAACTCTCCAAGAAAGAAATATGTTTTGTTATCCATTCTTTTGGGGACCATTATTTGTTTTTCAGTCACTTGGAGGTTGACTTCCTCTTACTAATCTTTGTTTAAATTGTTTTAATCATTATCTATACTCCCACATAGGTTTTGCTTATCTCACTGAGCATCATTTCATATAACTCTTTCCATAGTTCTCTGAATTTCTCATATTTATTGTTTCTTATTGTACAATAAAATTCAATTACATTTTTATAACAGCTATTTCAAAATAGCTGTTGTTGAGTACTCAATTTGTTTCTAATTTTTTACTACCATAGAAAGTACTACTGCAGTTTTTGATATATTAGATCATATCAGTTTGTCTTTGCAGAGTGTCATTGCCCTGGAACAAAGGATAGGCCCTCCATTCTTTTTTTCTTTTGTGCCTCTTTTCTTCGTCACTGTGCCTATCAAAATTTTATTTCCCTGCCAAGTGACTTCTTAGGGAAGTGAAACCTTGTTTTTCCTTGATAGGCCAGCTTATGCCATAAACTCATTTCAGGGCCAGGAATCTTGGTATTTGTCTTTTAGGGGAATTTAGTGTGTTTGGTTGAAAGACCTTGAGTGAGGTTCTTGTTGAATAGAGGCGACAGAACCAGATATATCAACAGGAACTGTGCCCAGAGAAGCAGCTGGCACCAGAATGAAAAGGAAAAGCTTTTGTTTCTAATAATCACACATTCCACCTGGCTTTGGTTTTGTTTGCCTAATTGGTTTTTAAAGTTTTTGAATGTTTATGAGCAGTGTAAGTATTGACAGTTACCCACCCATCTACCATCTGCCTCTGTCCTTCCAGGGTTCTCTGATTCATTTTCTTTCTCTGGGTCTCAGTTTCTTTCTCTGTAAAATTAAGGGATTAGATTAGATGATCTTAAATTCTGTGATCCAAAAATGTAGTGGGGTGCTAGAGGGAGGAAACAAGCCATGGATTTGCTTATTCTAGCAATCTAAGTGTAGCAACTTTGAGATCAGGATACACTCCTAAGACACATTAGAGGCATCGCTTAGGTAACTAACTTAACTTTTGGGATCTACCAGACCATTTGGGAAATAAAGTATTTATCATTGAAAAAGTTAAGAGAGCATATACATACACATAGTATACATATTTGTGTGTATATATTTATATTGCATATGTATGTACTATTAAAGCAGCATTAGTTGGATTTAGAACTAAAACTGGAATAAACCTCAGAGGATAAGTGACTTACCCAGTAATACATAAGTAGAGAATTTCAAGGTGTATTTGAACCTGGGTCTTCTGCCTGAGAAGCCAGTTTATTTTCTGTTATATCATGCTGCCTTCTAGAGACAAAGGTAGTATGAATTATCATAGGCCACAGTAGTACTAAAAGATTTCCCAAAGGAGGTGAGAATTGATTTGAATATTAAAAGAATGAGTTAATGTAATATAGTGGAAGAATTCTTGGATTTGAAGTCAAGGGATTTTGATTTGTGTCTTGATTTACTAGCTTTGTGCTCATAGACAAACCATTTTGCTATTTTGAGTCAGTAAAATAAGGATCATAGATTTAGATTTGAAGAGACTTTAGAATGTAATCCAATCACATCTAATATAGCTACTTCAATTTATAGATAAGGAAATTTAGGCCTGTAAAAATTAAGAAGTTACCCAAGATTATACAAGTAATTTGTAGTAGACATGAGACATAAACCCAAGATAAACACCATTTTCATTTCATTGAAAAGTTATAAAGACACCACTTTGTAAAAGTGCTATAGAAATATTCATAATCATTATTATCATCATTATGATTAGGTTGTGGATAAGAAGTGAAGATAGAAAAGAAAGCTAAAACAATCTCTTTCCCTTAAAATTTCTCATGTTTGCTTGTACATCTTTGTTATACTTGATACATTTTCCTGGGTGGAATATTTAATTGTATATATCTCATATCTGTGTATCAAACTTTTAAGTCCATTGAGAGCTGGTATTACCCTCTGTTTTTTTTTTTTTTCCCCTGGTACCCTATTGGTCTCCAAATAATTGAAGAACTTGAGCACAGACATACAGCATAAGGGAAACTGGCTGGTGCAGGGATTAATGCAAAGATCAGACCAGACTGTGCAGTGCAGTGTTGCTAAGAAGGAAAGATAAATAAAATCTACCAGGACATGGGATTGACTAGTTAGAATGTCATCTGATTCTGGGAGGATCAATACAGACCAAAATACATCTGTGTTTCTAGTAAGGAATGATTGGAATTGGGTTGGATTAATCACAAAAAGCTTCTGAAAGGAAGCAAGTTCTGAGCTATGAATTAAGAGAATATTGTTAGGGACAGCTAGGTGGTACAGTGGATAGAGCACCAGCCCTGAAGTCAGGAGGACCTGACTTCAAATCTGGTCTCAAGACACTTAACATTCCCTAGCTGTGTGACCCTGGGCAAGTCACTTAACCCCAATTGCCTCAGCAAAAAAGCAAAAAAAAAAAGAGAGAGAATAGTTAATCTTGTTTCAAGTTGAGAGCAAAGGTGGGGCAAGCATCATGCTGGGAAAGAATACATCAACAGAGGTGTGGAAGTAGGCCTTAGGTTAGAAACTGAGGTACCTCATTATAAAATAATCCCAGTATGAGTCACTCATCTTGTAATAGAATAAGCCAGAAGAATGACATGACAGCCAAGATAACAAATGCAGTCTTATATATCAGTTGTTTCAAGAGCATTTGTGAATGTTCTTCACTAGCATAGATCAGTCTCTTAGTGCCTACAGGTCTTCATGAGATTCTGTAGTCAAAAAATATCCATTTTTTAGTAGCCAACCTTATGGCTCTAAAACTCACTCAGATTTAGTTTGCTTGATCCTTTCATGATGAACACAATTTATTACTAAGCCTATACTTGAAGCTTGTCAAATTTGTTAGGATTTGCCCAGAGATTAGTTGGCTTTTGAGACACCAGGGTCATCCACATGCTGAAATATGATATCAGAGGAGAACTTTCTTGGTTTGATGAAGTCTGAGACTCTATACGCATAGAGTATCTAAGGTCAAGGAAGATGGTAGCGCTGTTGTCTGCTGCCTTTGTCAGACCATGTTGAGAGCATTTTGTTCAGGTCTAAACAACATATTTAGAAGAGTCATTAATAGGATAGAACTTTTCCAAACTAGGGTTTGGTTGCATGGAAACCTAATTACTGTTTTCAATTATCTGAAGAATAAACAAAAGGATAATACAGTGGTGGTTGTCCTTTGTGTTCAAAGATGACCAAAATGACATCACTATATTGGGGCTCAAGGTACAATGTTCCATCTATGACTGTTCAGCCTAGTACAAGCTCAGAAAGCTCTACTTCAGTATGGACACATAGTTCATATGAATATTTGAAGTGGATATGTTTCTAAATTTGCTCAGAGCATGTTTCTTTTGAGCCACTGCAATTCTGCTTTGTTTATAGAACACAGAGTCTTCTTTGATGTGAGCGATGCCATCCTGGACCATCCCATGCCTGTATAATTATTGTTTGCCTGTGAAATAGTATACCAGAAGCTGTTGGGCAGCAAACACCACACTGATTGTTCCTCAGTCCTTTCTGAAGCTACTCTAGATCTTGGGTAAATGATCATCTTTCAAGTGAAGGATCAGTAGGGCTGTGAAAAGAATCTTGTTGGCAGTGACTCAGAGAAAGATAGCCCCCCCCCACCTCTGTGATTGTCATAGGATGACCTGTTTCCTTTATAGAAATGGACTATGGAAGCATCTTGAACTCCTGGGGAATAACCTCTTGCCATATAACTTGAAAGATTTCAACTTTTGTATGAGCAGTGGGCCTCTGCCCTGTAAATCTCTGCTGGAATAAATCAATACCAAGTTCTTTGCCACAGGAGAGGAATGGCATTCAGAGTCTCTTCTTCAGTTCAGAGTTTAGCTAGAGAGGGATTGATTTCAAAACTGAAGTATATGATCAGTTTCTTCAGCATTGTTCATGATGCTCTGTTGAGAACATTTGTATTTGCTCATCTCTAGGACTGTGTCCTTATCACTAATCAACGAAGCTTCATCGGTACTGAGTAGTTGAAATGCTCCAGAGGTCTTTGACCCTTAAATAACCTTCAAGGCATTTGGATTGTTCCTATCAGTGTAAAACTGAATTCATCTTCCTTCACTCATCTTTTTTTTTTTTTTTTTCCCCTGTATCTGGGTACATCCCTCTTCCGATTTCATCCTGTTTGGATGTTGACCAAGATCAAATCACTATCTCTCTCCTGACTCTCAGAGCTTGGGATGTAGGGACCTGACTTTTTGTTTCTGAATACCTAGCTTTCTCATTCTGTTATGTTGTTCTTACAGAGAGTCTACTCTCTTGGAAGTCTATTTTGAGTGCCACCTTATACACTTGCAGATTGATAGACTTTTTAGCATTGAAATTAGCATAGAGATTATGTAGTGTGACCAAGATCTCAAAGCAAGGGATCTACAACTACAACTCAAATCTATATTTTCTTACTTCAGGTGTAGGATTCTTTCACTTATATTCTACTTTCTATTTTGCCTAAAAAGAAATCTACTTTGTGAACTATAAATGTTTTATAAATCTGAGTTGTTATTACTACAAGGACCTACATTGTTCTTTCTTCTTAGAACATATTTAACAGGATAGGTTACCACAGTTAAGTATTGGATCTACAAGTTTCAGGTGTGTGTCTTGTCTCAAAGCTAGACTGTAAAAAACTTGGAGACAACAGACACCCAACAGGTCAGTGGGGCAGTAGGGTTCCTTACTTCTGACACAAAGTCAGCAAAGATCATATGGTCTTAAGCATTTGTATCAGGAAATCATTTATCATCATTTGAAGGTCAAAAGGGAACACATGAAAGCTTCAGACAGCCCTGAACTCAAGTTTCTAAAGACAGACATTTGTCAAACCCTGTTATCAGAAATTATTAGACACTCTAGTGCTATTCTCTTGAGATAATTACTGTCTCATATCTCCCCGCTAAAGATACTGCTTTTGGGACCACCAAAAATTCTAATTCCAGAGCACATATTACACACTTAGTTCCTCACCAGGAAGCAGATAAACCCTACCCCTTGGAGCAATAGATTATTTTTCCCACTTTTTAAAGGGCCAAGTCCTGGGATAGTGGATGACATCCCCTCCAGTGTACCCATATATGTTCTGTCTTCCCTCATAACATTACACACAGGACTGGCACAGAATGGCCTTTAATTGGGGTTTATTAGACATACTGATTGTATGCCCTTTATAATACCCTATGCATATCCTTTCTCCAAGTTGAGGTTGACTGGGAAGTACGATTAATCATGACACAGGGGAAAAGACATTTAAAAAAATGGCTTTTTATTTTCAAAATACATGCAAAATTAGTTTCCCACATTCAGCCTTGTAAAGCCTTGTGTTCCAAATTTTTTTTTCTGTCTCTTTCCCCCATTCCTACCCCTTGACAGCAAGTAATTCAATATATGTTTTTAAAAAGTGCAGTTCTTGTATACATAGTTTCACATTTATTATTCTGCACAAGAAAAATCAGATCAAAAAGGGAAAAAATGAGAAAAAAGCTAAAAACAAAAAAAAAAGATGAAAATACTATATTATGATCCACACTCAGTCCCCACAGTCCTCTCTCTGGTTGCAGATGACTGTCTCCATCACAAGACCACTGGAATTGACCTGAATCATCTTATTGTTGAAAAGAGCCACATCAGAATTTGTCATATAATCTTGTTGTTGCTGTGAACAATGTTCTCTTAGTTCTACTCACTTCACTTAGCCTCAGTTCATGTAAGTCTCTCCAGGCCTTTCTGAAATCCTCCTGCTAATCATTTCTTATTGAACAGTAATATTCTATAATACTCATATATCGTAACTTATATTTCCCAACTCAGTTTCTGATTCCTTTCCACTACAAAAAGAGCTGCTACAAACATTTTTTGCACATGTGGATCCTTTCCCCTTTTTTATAATATCTTTGGGATACAGACCCAGCAGAGACACTGCTGGATCAAATAGTGTGCACAGTTTTATATAGCCCTTTGGGCATAATTCCAAATTGCTCTCCAAAATGGTTGGATCAGTTCACAACTCTATTAATAATGTAGTAGTGTCCCAATTTTCCTAATTCTCTCCAACATTTATCATCTTTTTCTGTGATCTTAGCCTATCTGAGAGGCCTAAAGTGGTACCTCAGAGTTGTCTTAATTTGCATGTCCCTAATAAATAGTGATTTAGAACATTTTCTCATATGACTAGAAATGGTTTTAATTTCTTTGTCTGAAAATTGTCTGTTCATATCCTTTGACCATTTATCAATGGAGAATGGCTTATATTCTTATAAATTTGAGTCATTTCTCTCTATATTTTAAAAATGAGGTCTTTATCAGAACCCTTGAATGTAAATTTCCCCCCACCCCCAGTTTTATGCTTCCCTTCTAATCTTGGTTGCATTGGTTTTGGATGTACAAAATTTTTCAATTTAATATAGTCAAAAGTTATCAATTTTATATTTCATAATGTTCTCTAGTCCTTTGTTCATTGGGTTTTTTTTTCCATTTCACAAATTCCATTTTTCCAATGAGGTGGTTTCTTTTTTCCATTTTGTCAAATTTATTTTGTAAGGAATTATATGATTTTTTCATTTCTCTAGATCTATTTTTAAAGGAATTTTCTTCAGATAATTTGTTTCCTTTTCCAAATTGCTGCAAAGTTCTCATTTACTTTCCCCATTTTTTTCCCTAACTCTCTTTTAAAATCCTTTTTGAATTTTTCCAAGAGAGCTTTGTGAGATGGAGACCAGTTTATATCACCCTTTGGGGCTTCATCTGGAGACAATTTGCCTTTAGTGTCCTCAGAATTTGAGGTCTGTTGTTCTCTGTCTCCATAAAAGCTATCTGTGGTCAGAGCTCTTTTTGCTTTTTTGATCATTTTAAAGGTTGAGGTATGCTCTTAGGGTAAAGGGGAGATTGTCCCTAGCTTCCCTCTACAGACTGCAGGGATTTTAGGCTGCCCTGGGGCCGATACTACAGGCTTCCTTGCCATGTTGGGTGGGCATGGCCAAGTTCTGCTGGAGTTGAGGAGCTCATTATTTGCCTTTTGTATTTGCCCTAGATGGTTCACAGTTCTTCTGCTGATGCACTGGCTTCTGAACTAGGGTAGAGTAGTCAATGCTGCTGTATTTTGGCTAAGAGCCTCCCTTTAGATTCCATTTATGCCATACCACCCTGGGGCCCTGTGCTGTGCCTGCTCCCCACCACTTCCACCCTGTGCCCGATTGAAACAGACCTTTCTGAAGATCTTCCAAAGTAACTTCTGCTGGAAATTTGTTTACACTCCAAATATTTGTGCGTTCTGTCACTCCAAAACCAGTTCAGAGGCTTAATTTGGTGTTGGTCTGAGGGAAGCTAGGAAGAGCTCAAAGAACTGTTTACTCTTTAACATCTTGGCTCCATCCCTCTAGTTCTTCTTTGGCCACAAATTCCTTCCTTCTCCACAGATCTGAGAGGTAAATTATCCTTTGTTCTCCTAATTTGCTTATGGCATCCCTGTTTATGTCTAAATCATGAACCTATTTCGACCTTATCTTAGTATAGGGTGTTAGCTGCTGGTCATTGCCTAGTTTCTGCCATACAAATTTCCAATTTTCCCATCAGTTTTTGTTAAATAGTGAGTCTTATCCCAGAAGCTGGAGCCTTTTGGTTTATCAAACACTAGATTACTGTAGTCATGTAAACTTAGCCTATTCCACTAATCAACTACTCTATTTCTTAGCCAGCACTAAATGGTTTTGATAATCACTGCTTCATAATATGGTTTTAGATCTGGTATAGGTAAGCCACATTCATTTGCATTTTTTGATTAATTCCCTTGAAATTCTTGACCTTTTGTTTTTCCAGATGAATTTTGTTATTTTTCTTGCTTTGTAATTTCTTGGCATTTTGATTGATATGGTACTGAATAAGTAGATTAATTTAGGTAGAATTGTCATTTTTATTATTTTAGCTCAGCCTACCTATGAGACTTCCAATTGTTTAGATCTAATTTTATTTGTGTGGAAAGTGTTTCATAATTGTTTTCATATAGTTCCTGACTTTTTCTTGGCAGATAGACTCTCAAATATTTTATATTATTTAGTTATTTTAAATAGAATTTCTCTTTGTAACTTTTGCTACTATACTTTGTTGGTAACATATAGTAATCCCGATGATTTATGTGGATTTATTTTGCATTCTGCAATTTTGCTAAAGTTTTTAATTGTTTTGGAAAAGATGTTGTACTGAAAAAGACTGCATGTACCTTAGTCCAGCAAAGAGTCAAATCCTAGACTTGCTGTATGCTCTTTTTTCTCTCTGAACCTGTTTCCTCTTCTCTTGGATAAGCTGATCTTTAAGAGGCCTAACACTGAATGGTCTTTTCATTATTATATAGCTGGTGTGTTCTTGGGTGTTTTCACTGGCACCCAGTTTGATGGTAAATGTTTTTGTATTTTTCTAGGGGTGCTTGTTAAATATGAGTTTTTAAAACTTCAGTTAGCATTTAAGGGGAAAAAGACCCAAGATAATTGC
This sequence comes from Myrmecobius fasciatus, assembly GCA_023553655.1. Taxonomy (NCBI): domain Eukaryota; kingdom Metazoa; phylum Chordata; class Mammalia; order Dasyuromorphia; family Myrmecobiidae; genus Myrmecobius; species Myrmecobius fasciatus. The sequence continues at coordinate 274,145 of JAJPUD010002561.1, forward strand.
TAAGAGTCCTTAAATACTTTTAGGGCTTGCTCATGAAGATGCTTGAGAATCATCTCTCAGGGCTCAGACCTTGTGGTTTTTGGCATTAGTTACATAGAGTTGCTATCTTGGGAAAGTGATAAGGTATTCTCAAGATTCCCCTGTGTACTGTGTTCCTTGCTGTCAGAATGTACTATCAACTTTCCCTGTTTCAGACCAAACACAGCCATACCATTGCTTTGAATATGAAGAACTAGAGAGCAGCTGGTATGCCTGCTGTTCAGTATGTGAGACAAGCTGTTTCATTGAATGCTACTCTTTCTTTCTCCTTTGTATTTCTTTGCCTTCTTTCCCATTGTTGCAGGCTCTGCATGCCAGAGAATCCACTTCTGACTTCTTATTTCTGATTTTCCCCGTGAGTCAGAGCTTAATGCTTTTGTAGCCTCATGTTTTGCATATCATCTCTAACTAGTCAATGAACAATGAAAACCAACTCTAAAGAGTATAATTCTAATCATAGAGTTAGAAAAATATGGACCTCTGGATCATCTTGTTAAATAACTTCATTTCAAAAAATGCAAATGAGGGTGGCCTAGCTGTACCAGATCTAAAACTATATTATAAAGCAGTGGTCACCAAAACCATTTGGTACTGGATAAGAAATAGAGTAGTGGATCAGTGGAATAGGTTAGGTTCACAGGACAAAATACTCAATGACAGTAGTAATCTAGTGTTTGATAAACCCAAAGACCCCAGTTTTTGGGATAAAAACTCACTATTTGACAAAAACTGCTGGGATAATTGGAAACTAGTATGGAAGAAATTAGGCATTGACCACATCTAACACCATGTACCAAGATAAAGTCAAAATGGATTCATTATCTAGGCATAAAGAATGATATTATAAACAAATTAGAACAATGTAGGATGGTTTACCTCTCAGACCTGTGGAGGGGGAAGGAATTTGTGACCAAAGAAGAACTAGAGGTCATCATTAATCACAAAATAGATAAGTTTGACTATATCAAATTAAAAAGTTTTTGTACAAAGAAAATGAATGCAGACAAGATTAGAAGAGTAGCAGTAAACTGGGAAAATATTTTTACATCCAAAGGTTCTGATAAAGGCCCCATTTCTAAAATATATAGAGAATTGACTGAAATATATAAGAATTCAAGCCATTCTCCAATTGATAAATGGTCAAAAGATATGAACAGACAATTTTCAGACGAAGAAATTGAAACTATTTCTGGTCACATGAAAAGGTGCTCCAAATCACTGTTGATCAGAGAAATGCAAATTAAGACAACTCTGAGATACCACTACACACCTGTCAGATTGACTAAAATGACAGGAAATAATAATGATAACTGTTGGACGGGATGTGGCAAAACTGGGACACTGATACATTGTTGGTGGAACTGTGAACGGATCCAACCATTCTGGACAGCAATTTGGAACTATGCTCAAAAAGTTATCAAACTGTGCATACCATTTGACCCAGCAGTGTTTCTACTGGGCCTATAGCCCAAAGAGATTTTAAAGGAGGGAAAGGGACCCACATGTGCAAAAATGTTTGTGGCAGCCCTTTTTGTAGTGGCAAGAAACTGGAAACTGAAAGGATGCCCTTCAATTGGAGAATGGCTGAATAAATTATGGTATATGAATGTTATGGAATATTATTGTTCTGTAAGAAACGACCGGCAGGATGATTTCAGAGAAGCCTGGAGAGACTTACATGAACTGATGCTGAGTGAAATCAGCAGAACCAGGAGAACATTATACACAGCAACAAGACTATACTATGATCAATTCTGATGGACAGGGTTCTCTTCAACAATGATGTGATTCAAACCAGTTCCTATTGTTCAGCGATGAAGATAGTCATAAACATCCAGAGAGAGGCCTGTGGGAACTGAGTGTGAACCACAACACAGCATTTTAACGCTTTCTATGAATATTTCTATGCATTTTGTTTTCCTTCTTAGGTTGTTTTTTTTTCTTCTCTTTCTAGATCAGATGTTTCTTGTGCAGTAAGATAACTGTATAGATATGTATACATGTATTGTATTTGTCACATAATTTATCCTATTTAGCATGTATTAGATTACCTGTCATCTAGGGGTGGAGGGTGGGGGGAAGGAGGGGAAAAGCTTGGGAAAAAAAAGTTTTTGCAAAGGTCAATGTAAAAAAAATTAATTGATTAGATCGAATACACTGATTATTATTATAGCAGTTAATAAAGGAAATATCATATTTGCAACAAAAAAAAATTAACTTCATTTCATTGTTGAGGAAATTGAAAGGTAGGAAGGTTGAAGTGGTTTACCCAAGATCAGCCAGGGATTTGGGTGCAGAACTGGGCTTCAAATTGGATTGGAATCTATCACAGAAGACAGAATCATTTGGGTTGGGTCAATCCCATTTCCTGTCTTAACACCACTCTTGAAGATCAATGTAGGTGCAGACACACATGGAGATGTAGATCTACCTAGTGAGTGTAGATCTTCCTAGGGAGGAAGATTGGTTTTTCCTTTTTTGAAGATTGGGTGTTGGGGGTTATTGTAATTAGATATCTTTTCCCTCAAATTTACAAAATAAAGAAATTAATAAATTCACAGTTGTAAACTTTAGCAGTGTAGTAAGAGGGTTAATGTAAACAGTAAGGTTTATCAAGTAACCTTGATAATCAAGTAAAAATCAATTATCACAGTAAAGGACAAAAAAAAAAAAGGAGCCATCTGTGATCTGGTGGAAAGTCTACTTGTTGGATTTGTTATAAAAGGACCTGGATTTGAACCATTGTTCAGCTATTATTTCTGAGATCTTTTCTAATTCAGATTCTCTCAAATTCTTTTCTTCTTGTTCAGTTATCATTAGAAAACCTTGTCTGCTCCTGCACTGGTAACAATCTTATCCCTTGAAATTACCCAATATTTTTATCTATCTAATGAATTTATCATGTATTATTTTGTCTCTGTGTTAGTTATTTCTATATGTTTGTATATATATGTATGTTCTTACTAGACTATGAACCTCTCCCTTATCTACATCTTGACACTCAGCCAGGGCTAATTTCAGGACTGTACACAAGGAACTCATAGCATATTTGATTTGTTTTTGAATTTTTCCTGTGTGATTGGCATTCAGCATATTCTTTCTCTTCTCTGGGTCTTAATTTCCTTACATATAAATTACATATAAGGAGTTGGAATAAATTGTTTTTAAGGTTCTTTCTGGCTCTTAAATCTCTATGATCATTTGTAGTTAGTTTCCAACTTTTGAACCAATACACAGTAGGATACAGTGGATGGGAATCTATGGGTTTTGAGAATAGCAAGACTTTTTTTTCATGGGGAGGACTAGTCCGTTCTCCCTTGGCTGAAACAATAGAGCGCTGATGGTGGTCTTCTTATTAATGGTAGTTAAACTGCTGAAAATCCAACAACAAATAGTTAGCTTGGGATGACTTGCACAGTTTGGAGAAAAAAAGTTTTATTAATGCCTTATATTTTTATATCATCATCATTTCTAGAAGTATTCTAATCTTCCCATTGATCCTTCACAAATAATAAACAAAATATTACAATTTTAAAAATTGAAAAAATTAAGTAAAAATTTAAGCTCCTACAAGTAAGATAATGTTTTTGCTCTAGTAATTGCCCTACCTTCCTACTAAGATGAGGGAAATATGCTTGATTATCTGTTCACTTTGTATGATCTCTTCTTTGCTGGCTTTGTATGATCTCTCCTTTCTTTAAGATGTTCATTGTTTGTTGTTGTTGTTCAGTCATTCAGTTATGTCCAGTTCTTCATGAGCCCATGGATCACATCATGTCAGATCTTTATATCTTCCACACTCACTCTCAGAATCTGTCCAAGTTCTTATTCATTGTTTCTATTATACTGTCTATCTCATCCTTTGCCCCCTTTTCCTTTTGTCTTTAATCTTCCCCCAAATCAGAATCTTTCCCAGTGAATTTCATCTTTTCATTATGTGACCAAAGTATTTTAAGTTTCAGCTTCAGTATTTGAGCTTCTAAATTAATATATTAATTAATATAGTCTAAATTAATTTCTTTAAGTAATATCTGACTTGACCTCTTTGCTGTTTGAGGGACTGTCAAAAATTTTTTTCCAATGTCACAATTCAAAAGCATCAATTCTGTGGCATTCACTGGAAAAACCTATAGCTTTGACTATGTGGTCCTTTGTTGAAAAGATGCCATTTCTGCTTTTTAGAATGCTGTCTAGATTTGCCATAGCTTTCCTTCCAAAGAGCAAATGAGTTTTAACTTCATAGCCATCTACAATGATCTTTGAGGCCAAGAATATAAAATCTGACATTGCTTCTCCCTTTGTTGCCAGGAAATGAAGGGACCACTTTCAAGATTTTAGATTTTTTGATATTAAGCTTTTACCCTTATCAAGGGGCTTCTTCACTTCCTGCCATCAGAGTTGCCACCATATGAGATATTTATTAACCATTCCTTTAATAATACTTTTTTTGATAAATGGGCTTTTCTATTTTTCTATAATAAATGGTTTAGTGGGCTGATATATTTTTTAATAATACCTTTTTATTTTCAAAATACATGCAAATATTGCTTTCAGCATTCACCCTTGCAAAATCTTGTGTTCCATTGTTCTATACATTTGTACATGCACAGCATGATGAATATGGTAATATGTTTAGAAGAATTGCACATGTTTAACCTATATTGGATTGCTTGCTGTCTGGGAGGGGGGGGAAGAAGAGGAGGGAGAAAAATTTGGAACACAGTTTTCCAAGGTTGAGCTAATCCTTAAAGAACAGAGAGGATTCAGTGTGGTTGGGGAAACCCTTGCAGACATGAACACAGTAGAAGATAGTTTGAGCTCTTGGTCTGTCTGATTGGTATTGCTTATTTCACTTTGCATCAGTTCATGTAAGTCTTTCCAAGTTTCTTTGAAAGCATCTTTTCATGTTTTTTTTTTTTTTTTTTTTTTCTGCTGAGGCAGTTGGGGTTAAGTGACTCGTTCAGGGTCACAGCTAGAAAGTGTTAAATGTTCTTATCTCTTATAGCAGTCCATCACAATCATATACCATTGTTCAGCCATTCCCCAATTGGTGAGCATCCCCTTAGTTTCAATTCTTATGGCAGAGAGATTTTTATGGAGATTTTAGCTCCATAAAAAGAAAAGTTTCCTATGAAAAGAATTGTCAAAAGGTGACTTGGGCTCTCTGACCGCACAGGGTAGATTATCTCTTATCTATGAATTGTATAAGGAGTTATTGTACAGTTGCAGGTTGGAATAAATGTCTTACAAGATCCTTTCTTAATTCCCAAATGACCCTTCAGTTTAACCTTCTTTTTAAAAAAGTTTTATTGTATTTTTTTACTTTACATCTTCTTAAGGGCCACTAGGGACATTGAGCTCTGTAGCTCCTAGATTTGGAGAACTTTTCAGAGTATATAAGCCATGGACTTTTAAGCCTCAGATGGCAGGAGATTTCCCACTAAGAGATGCTGCAGCCAAAACCCACAAGTAAATGAAGCTATTTTCAAAGTGTGAGGAACAATTATTCATTGAACAAAAGCTCACACCTGATATAAGATCACACTGTTCTTGAGGAGCACTAACAAATTATTGATTGCTCTTGGTCTGCCCTTCACTGCCATTACTATTTCTGTTCCCACATCCATAGTAGTTCTCATGGAAGAAAATAATGTATCATAGGACTTTGTCTTGAGCTTTCTTTTCTGTCTTCTATAATTTTATGAAGGTCAGTGGAGGAATCTTATCATCTCTGTGCAGATGAGCTCCAAATTAACATATTCAGTCTTTATCTCTTTTCTAAGCTCTAGTCCCACACTTCCAACTATCTCTTGAAGATAAACTTATCAGATTTGATGAAAAAGTTCCATCTTCCCATGTAAACTCATCTTTCCTCCTAACTTTTCTTTTTCCTCTAAGCTTATCTTTTACTATCCAGTTTTGAAAACTTAACTCTTGATGCTTTTTCATTCCCCATATTTAATCAGTCCCCAATTCCTATCTCTCCCACCAGCTTCTGTTTTCTTTTTTTCACTCATACATACCACCCTAGTCCCAGGCCTTACTAACTCTTGCCTAGAATATTTCAGTTTCCTGATTATTTTCACTGAATACACTCTTCTCTCTCCAATGTGCCTTCTGCCAAAGTGATCATCTGAAAGCATAAATATGACTGGTCACATTCACATTCCTGTTTAAGTAATTTCAGTAGTTCTTCATTGTCTTTAGGAATAAAATGCAAATTTCTCTGTGGCATTTAAAGCTTGAGCTTTAGCTTTTTTTTCCTTGCAAAGTTTTTTATTTTTATGATGAATTTGGTAAGCCTCAACAAATATGAATATTTCTGCATAAAAAGATCAGAAAAGAGGTATATAAAAATTATTATGAGTTTTTGAAAATATATGTTAAATTAAACGCTGTTCTGTTTGTCTTTCTCCCCTTTTGAACCTCGTTTTACTTTCTATTTCTTTCTATGTATTTTGTTTTTTAGTGCTTGATGGTCTTTAAAAAATTATATATTACTAAAGTTATTTTCTACTCTTCCTTCCCCCTCAATAAATAAAATTTCTCTTTTATAATTAATAGATAAACTCGAAGAAAACAAATCTATACTGACCATGTCTGAAAATGAATTGTTCATTCTGCCCCTTTAGTCCATCATCTCTCTGCCAAGAGTTGAGGAGCCTGAATTAACTCCAGTCCTCTAGAATTGTGATTGGCCATTTTGTTAATCATAATCTTTCAGTTTTTAACAGTTGTTTTCTTTAATAATATTGTAGTCTTTGTATATTTTGTTCTCCTGGTCCTAGTCACTTTATTCTCTATCAGTTCATACAAGTTGTCCAAGGTTTCTGTGAATTCATCTTTCATTGTTTCTTATGGTATACTAATATTCCATTGCATTCATTTATCACATCTTATTTAGAAATCCCCATTTAATAGCTAGTTCTTTGCCACAAGAAGTACTATTATAGTTTTGTACCTATTGAGTCCTCTTTTTTCATCTTTGCAGTTTGATGGGTGTGAGGTAAAATTTTAAAGTTGTTTTAATTTGCATTATTATTCTTATTAGGAATTTGGAGCATTGTTTAATATGGTTGTTGATAGGTTACTTTTCTTTTGAGATCAATCAAAAAAGGAAAATGACAACTGTTGGAAGAGGTCTGGAGAAATAGGCACAGTAATATTCTATTAGTGAGATATTGTTTTAATCATTCTGGAAAGCAAGTTTTAATCGTTGTTAAAAAGACATTCATGAATACATAGAGCAAAAATATAAAGTGGATAAATACAAATATATACAGAGTAATTAAATAAAACGTAGTCTGGGAAGGAGAAGGCTTCATACAAAAGATAGTGCTTTGCGCAGAAGTGCTTAATATGTACTTTTTCATTCATTCTCATCAAGACACAGTTGCTTTAGTCATTGTACCATGTAGTCTATCAAAAGCTCTATTCTTGAAGTTCATAAAATCCATGGAAAATGTTTCCCCTTGCCATTTAGTTTGCTATAATATCATGTATTCTCCCAGAATTCGAAATATATTTGAAAAAGTTAAGACACTTTTCTGGAATTTAAGAATGATAATGTATCTCAGTTCTTTGCAGTAGTGAGTATAAATATAGTAATCCCAGTCTTGCTTGAAGGCCACATTTAATAGACACAAAAAGTGTGAAGAAATAGGATTTTATTCTAATGGAATGTCAGCTTGAAGGCAAAAGCTTGTTTTTCTCTTTGTATCTCCATTATTTCAGGTCCTTGCATAGCATGCCTAATATTTATTGTATTTTTTCTTTGGGAAAAAAAAAAAAACCCAGATAGTGTTTGCTTGAGTTACATCTTAAAGGAAGAGAACTCTGCCATATAGAAGTAAGAAGAAAGTACTTTCTAGGCGTAGGAGAAAATCAACCAGTACAAACAGATGGGATGTTAAGGTGAAAAGAACAGAGAGAAGGTCAATTTAGCTGTGTTGTTGTAGGGAGACTGAAATTCATATTTTATATAAACTGTTCATTATTCTTTGACTTTTTATCTATGGGTAATGGCTCTGCTGATATAAATCTTAGACATTAGATTGTTATCACAGATTTTTTTTTGTCAGTCAACAAGCTTTTATTAATTTTTTAAATTAAAGCTTTTTATTTGCAAAACATATGCATAGGTAATTTTTCAACATTGACCCTTGCAAAGCTTTCTGTTACAAATTTTTCCCTCCTGCCCCCCACCCCCTCTCTTAGATGCAGGAAGTCTAATACATGTTAATTATATTAAAATATTTGACAGATCAAATATGTGTATACATATTTATACAGTTATCTTGCTGTACAAGAAAAATCGGATCTACAAGAAAAAAACAAAAACAAAAACAACAACCTGAGAAGGAAAACATAATGCAAGCAAACATCAATAGAGAGTGTGAAAATGCTATGTTGTGGTCCACACTCAGATCCCACAGGCCTCTCCCTGGTGTATATGGCTTTCTTCATCACTGAACAACTGGTTTGAAACATCTCATTCACAGATTTTCTTTAGAGATTTTTTTTCTTTTCTAAAGTTAACTTCTTCTGATATAATTTTCACTGCATTGATTTGTGTGTGTATGTGTGCAGAAACTTTTAAATTTTGCTACTTTGTATTATTCTCTTGCTCTTGTGTACTTAATCTGTTCTGCTAATCTGTCTCTCTTTGTCTCTGTCTCTCTTCTTCTCTCTGCCTGTGTGTCTTGTCTGTCTGTCTATCTCTCTCCCCTTTTTGTCGCCTTCCCCCAAAGAGATAATAGTAATAATTAGGTACCTATGTGGTACAGTGCAGAGCACTGGGCAAATTCAAATTTGGCTGCAGATATTTACTGTCTTTGTGACTGACACTGAGCAGTTACTTAACCACTGTTTGCCTCAGTTTCCTCAGTTACAAAATGGAGATAATATTTACCTCCCCACGTTGTTGTGAGGTTTAAATGAAATATTTGTAAAGTGATTGGCATAGTACCTGGCATATCAGAGGAACTAGCTATTAATGTTGTTGATGATGTTTTTATTATTGTTAATGTTATAACTAATAAGATGTTCCATCCTGATATAGTCACACTGAGATTTTAATACTAGATTTGTTTTAAAATACTGGAAATGGGAAATAAAATAAATTCACTCAAGTGTAAAAACAATGCCCCCCCCCCTTTAAAAACTACTCAGAATTAAACTTCAAAGTGATCTGGTGTCATTTAGGATTTCATATAAAACATTTAGTTTAAATTGTTGGAAAGAGGCAAGTAGATGGCACAGTGGATAGAGTGCTGGGACTTGAATCAGGAAAACTCAAGTCTCCTGAATTAAAATTTGACCTCAGACACTTCCTATTTATTGGATCCTGGGCAGGTTACTTCATCCTGTTTGCCTCAGTTCCTCATTTGTAAAAAATGAACTGGAGAAGGAAATGAAAAGTCACTTCAGTATCTTTAAGAAAACACCAAAGGGGGTCATGAAGAGTTGGACATGGCTGAAAAGACTAAACAACAAAAGCTGTGTTAATAAATTGCAAATGTCATCTTCAAAAGAATTTTCATATCAGAAAAGGCTACTTTTTCTCCACTGAGGAGAAGTTGCAAGTGTAATAATATAGCATGATTTGTACTTATTTTTATGACCACCTCTCCTGGATACATTCTCATTTCCACTTTACTGGTCATCACCTCTTTTTTTCATCTTTTCATGTAAATCCTCCACTAAATTCCCATTGTTTTTGTGACAGGGGTACGTTCATGTCATGTTTACAAAGATCAACACTGTGATATTTCTTTTCCATTATTATTATTATTATTATTATTTGCTGTTGGTTCTTCCTTAGAGATAATAAAACAGAATCCACACATGTTCCATTTTGTTGACCATGATTCTAGATTCCATTTCATAAGAACCACCAAAGTATTGTACTCTCTTATATTCTCTTAAGCTATATCTAAAGGAAAGCTACTAATGAAGAGTTTTTTCCTATCTTCCCAGGCCAGTTACATCTCACTCCCCCTCACACACTTTTCATTGCAGCTCAGTTGACCTACTTGCTGTCCCCCGTACAGTAGCACATTCTATCTACTGTCTCTGTGCCTTGTACAGGCTGTTTCTCAAGCTTCAAATAGTCCCCTTTTGGAATAACAAGATTTCTTCAAGTCTCAACTCAACTGCCACCTTCTTCAGTAGGCTTTTTGTGTTTTATCCAATTGTATGCCTCCTTCCTCAGTCATCATTTTGTATTTTTAATGTATCCTATATTTATTTATCGTGAAAATGTTATATAAGCTTCTTTAGTAGATGGAGTGGCAGTTCTACATACTAACTTCCTTGGTTTTAAGTCCCAACAAAAATCTCATGTTTTACTGGAAACCTTTCCCAACTCCTCTTAATTTTAATGCCTTTCCTCTATTAATTCTTATTTATCCTATATATGGCTTACTTTGTATATATTTGTTTGCATGTTGTATCCCCCATTAGATTGTTAGTTCCTTGAGGATATATTTGGCACATAATTAACGTTAAATATTAATTGTTTGATTGTGCCTAGCACATAACAGGTACTTAACAGTCATTGACTGATTACTGATTGAAAGTACAGACCTTTTAGCAGTTTTTTTTTTTTTTTTACTAGATTTCAAGGCCTGACATCAAGATTTAGGCCATATCCTTTCACGCCTCAATCCTGAATTTAACCACATGAACTTCTTGCATTGAAAAACACCGTCTTTAGCATCAGGGTCCCCTCTGCAACCAAACTATCCCCTCTCTTTGACCAACCTGCTGTGTGTCCATCAGAAAATTCAGGAGGCTAGAATTCAGGATCATTGCTTTTTGCTGATTTCTTATAACTGAGAAGGGATTCATAGATATAGTTAAGCAAAATATTCTGCTCTGAACTTTTTTTGTAATTTTAAAATGCAGGCATTCAGCTAGTTGATCTAATTCCTTGAAAAAGACATGGGTGTCAAGGGAAGAGTTTTCTGTTCTAGTTCCTCTGATATGCCAGGTACTATGCCAATACACTTTACAATGCAAGGGGAATCTGAAATGCAGATAATAGTCTTTTGCATTTATGTGTCTTTTACATTTATTTTACATTTTATCCTCTAAGTACTTTTATATACATGATCTTCTTTCAGCCTTTTAGCAGCTCTGTGAGGTTAGATGGATAGAAATTACCATCCCTGTTTAACAGAAGAAGAAACTGAGGCTCAGAAAGGACAAAGAACTTAAGTTAATTGTCCCACTATTGTGTTAAGCATTTCTTAAGCTCCTACTATGTCTGAGGTACTTTGCTAGGTATTGGGAGAAATATAGATTAAGTAATAACTGATCCCTGCCCACAAGATCTCAGTATGGATAGAAGACCTATACAAAAATGCCCATAGTATAAAATAAAAGATAAGCACATAAGATACAAAGTATATAATGCTAATAAGTCAGAGGCTAAGCTAAGACTTAAATGAGAATCATATCTCTTTTCTGTCTTATCTCTTTTCAATACTAGCCTGCCTCTCAGAAGGAAAGGATAAGCGCTTTAGTGAAGAGTGTTGGACTTGGAATTAGTAGATCTGATTTTGATTCCTGGTTCTGACACTTTCTAGCTTAGTAACCATATTAGGCAAGTCATGTCCCTTTTTTGAGCCTTGGTTTTTATTTTGTTATTATTTTTTTAATCTATGAAACACAATGTATCTTGCAGTTATTTTGAGAAAAGCATTTTTTTAAATTTGCAAAACATGTACGGGTAATTCTTCAACATTAACCCTTATAAAGCTTTCTGTTACAAATTTTTCCTCCTACTCCCCACCCCTCCCCTAGATGACAGGATATCCACTACATGTTAATTATGTTAAAATATTTGACAAATCGAATATATGTATACATATTTCCACACTTATCATTGTTGTGCAAGAAAAATCGCATCTACAAGAAAGAAAAATCAGATAAAGGAAACACAATGCAAGCAAACATCAATCGAGAGCATGAAAATGTTATGTTGTGGTCCACATTTCATATCCCTCTCTCTGGGTGTATATGGCTTTCTTCAGTGAACGATTGGAAGTGGTTTGAGACATTTCATTGTTGAAGAGAGCCATGTCCATCAGAATTGACCATCATATAGTATTGTTGCCGTGTATAATGATCTCCTGGTTCTGCTCATTTCATTCAGCATCAGTTCATGCAAGTCTCTCCAGGCCTTTCTGAAATCGTCCTGCTGGTCGTTTCTTACAGAACAATAATATTCCATAATATTCATATACAATAATTTATTCAGCCATTCTCCAATTTATGGGCATCCATTCAGTTTCCAGTTTCTAGCTATTACAAAAAGGGCTGCCACAAACAGAGAAAAGCATTTTTTAAAACTTAAAAGTGTAAAAAAAAAAAAAAGAAGGTATTATTGTTTTGTAAACAAAACACTGTATTAGCTTCAATTATCAGATTTCTTGACTGTGACTACCCGGCCTAGTTACTAATGTTCTGGGCCAAAGAGTTGAGGCAATGACTTGATGCTAGACTGAGATGAATATAATAAAGTTGTGAGTTTCCTGTACTGAAACCTCCACTTCCTTTGAAATCAGGTGATAGGGAGTGAGTGAGAAATGTGGTATGGTAGTCACTTTACTACCAATGGGTTCTCATAAGGCCTAAGCACTCTGAGGAGACTTGAGAATGAGGAGGAATAGGGTGCCCTTGAAAAGTCAACATGGTCTGGCAAGCACCCAAGTCAGTCCCAGACCCACCAGAGATTCTAGAAGGGAGTTCTTTTTTTCCCCAGAATAATGCTTTTTTATTTGTTACATTTATTACAAATTACATTTGTTAGTCATTATAAAATAAATCTCATAGGATTACAAAGGAACCAGTTATACTGAAATTGTCATCAAAATATTTTTTATTAAAGCTTTTTATTTACAAAACATGTGCATAGGTAATTTTTCAAAACTGACCCTTGCAAAACTTTCTGTTACAAATTTTTCCCTTCTTCCCTCCACTCCATCCCCTAGATGGTAGGTAGTCTAATACATGCTAAATATGTTAAAATATATGCTAAATCCAATATATGTATACATATTTATACAGTTATCTTGCTACACAAGAAAAATCAGATCTAGAAAGAAAAAAAAAACCTGAGAAGGAAAACAGAATGCAAGCAAACATCAGCAGAAGTGTGAAAATGCTATGTTGTGATCCACTTAACAATTGGAACTGATATGAATCATCTCATTATTGAAGAGAGCCATGTCCATCAAAATTGATCATCATATAATCTTGTTGTTGCTGTGTATAATGATCTCCTGGTTCTGCTGATTTCACTCAGCATCAGTTCATGCAAGTCCCTCCAGGCCTCTCTGAAATCGTCCTGCTTGTCGTTTGTTACAGAGCAATAATATTCAATAACATTCATATATCATAATTTATTCAGCCATTCTCCAATTCATGGGCATCCATTCAGTTTCCAGTTTTTAGTCACTACAAAAAGGGCTGCCACAAACATTTTTGCACATGTGAGTCCCTTAGCAGGGGTTTCTTAGAGGGAAACTTGTGAGCTTTCATATCCTTTTTGGAGCCTGAATGATCAAGAGTAGGCCTCACCTGCTCAAAAAGGTGTTCTTTGTTGTAAATGACGTTACTCTAGTAGACACAACTGGATGATGCTTGTCAGAGTTATTGTAGAGGAATTCCATTCCAACCTTTATCAAAATAAAAAGCTCTTCTTCCTGAAGCAGCTTCTCTTCCTTAGATAGTTCTACTTATTAAGAAATTCTTCCTTTTATTAACCTAAAGGCTTCATTGTTACTTTCCATCCAATAATTTTAGTTCTGCCCTTTGGGATCAAGTAAAACCATTCTGCTTCCTCTTCTAGGCCACCTAGTCTAGGCTATATCTGAATAGAACTCTTCTCCTTCAACTTGATAGATGATTATCCAACTGCCACTTAAGAGAAACCTCTATGGGAGGGAACTTCATTTCTTCCCAAAACAAGCCATTATATTTTAGGACATCAAATTTTGCCTCGTATCAACATTTACCTCTTTGCAACTTCTACTTATCATTCCTTGTTTCCATTTTGTCAGGGCATGCCAAATACATCTAAGCTGTCTTCTGTATGTCAGTCTTTTTGACATGAGGACGTGGTTGGCCTGTAGGTTCTATTGGTTTTGTTTGCTTCAACTAGTCCTTGTATAGTAGGATTTCTAGTCCTCTTACATCCTATTTGTCCTCTCCCAAATGTGTTCCAGATTGTATAATGTGGTGCTGATGTATAGGTGATTTAAAACTAATGGGTGGAAAGATATAAGGTAGCCAGTTTAAGCTCTATGTAATGAAAAACCTGATTTAGGGGGTTTCCCATCCCTATGGGACTTTAGTAAGAGGCTGAATGATCATTTGGGAATATAGAGGAAGTGATGAATTTAAGACATGTTGAAGGAAAAAAAGGGGGCAGGATTTAATCACAGGATAGCTGTAGAGCATGTAAAACAGTGGTGTTTATTTGAAAATGAATTCAAAGCTTACAACCTGAGAAACAGGTGACACCAATGATAGAAATAGAATTTCTGGGGAAAGAGAAATGAACTCTGTCTTAGAGACATTGCTTTTGAAGTAACAATAAGGTACCCAAATAGAGTTTTCCCTGCTGAGACACTCTACTTTATTTCATTATTCTTTGAAACAGCATTTCTTCCAACAGCTAGATATGTGGCACTTGTTGGCACATCAGTTTAGGCATGGTCAGGTTCCTTAACCAAGAATAGCCAAGGAGGAAGTGGGCTTCTGTTGCAACTTGACCTAAGTAGAGGTTTTTTAAAAATTAGGAGAGCTATGTGTGCCAGAAATCATTTTGGTACAGTTCTGCTGAAATAGATACGGTAATGAATTGTATATTCTTCTTAGGCCCTTCCGCTAGAGATAGTGGGTCAGAAATGATCTCCCATGGTTCTTAATTGTGTTTGGACACAAGGGATATGTGACATCATTTCTCCTCCTCTAGAGAAAAGGAAGTGAACTTCTGATGCTCTTCTTGTTCAGACTCATGCAGGAATGTTTGAGCTAATTCTTAAAAGCTCTTCACACTGTGTAATCTTATTTTTGTAGATCAACTGGTATCTTGCTTTAATTCTCTGTCAGAGTGCTAACAATACATTGACTCTCTCTCTATATATATTCCTACTCTTTGCTTTCTCTTTGGACAAGGTTGTTGGTCAGTACAATGGCTTTTCTTCTAGAAATAAAATTTTAGTTTCTGGGGGATTCCCCAGAAGGGTCCTAGAAGCCTCAATATCTGAGTTGCCTCTCAATTATTGCTTCTTCATGGATTGATGTCAACATTTTATATATTGTGTCTCTGTTCCTAGTTCTACCTTAGTGTATTTTTTTCTCCTTTCAGGATGAGATCAATTCTGAACATTTATATTTGCATTTAAGATATACCATGGTAGTAGGAATTACTAATTATTAGAAGATTCCCTTAAAAGATTACTTTGAACTTCCCTTCACTTTGAAAATTAAATTTCATTTTAGAAGATTCAATTTGAATAATGTTTTAGCAATACAGCCCTTAGAATCAGACTCCTGGATTCCTAGAGTTGGAGACAACTAAGGTAGGATCTTTTTTGCTTCCTAGAGTAATCCTATAATATTAACAGCTCTTCATGTAGAAAATTTAAGCATTATCAAGAACCATTTTGCCAATGAGGAAACAGAAATTCACAACTGTTGAGTGACTTACTTAAATTCTCAGAGGTTAGGAAGAGAAAGGAAATGCACCATGGTGGAAAGCTTTGGATTAAGTTCCACCTATAATGCTTACTACCCGTCTGTCCTTGGGTAAGTCGCATAATAATAATAACTAATGATGTAGTACTTACTCTGTGTCAGGCAGTAACCTCCCTGTATCTCAGTTTCTTTCTCTGTGAAATGTGAGATGGGGAAGTGTGAACTAGATGAGCAATTAAATCCCTCCCAACTCTAGTGTAATGATTCTTTGACTCTATGGACCTAGGAAACCTGGCTTATAATATCTCTTATCTTTCTGGTAGTCTGTGATTTCCAAAGTGATGCTTTCACAAATTTTGGAGATCATTATAATGAGCCTTATGATATCCAGCAAGAGGAAATAGTACTTGAAGGTTATAGAGATGAAATGAATACCTGGGCTTAGGAGAGAGGAAATGGGTAAGGAAAATTGGGGATCTTGGAACCAGAATCAGTGCTTGAGATCTGATTGGGCTTTCTTTGTTTAGAGAAGGAATGGAGTCAGCTATAGCCACAGAAATTCTTTGGCCTATTCTAACACACTTCTCCGGCATTCTTTTGCTTTCCTCCTTACTCTTTTTCCGCAAGGTTGGGGGAAGGGATCATCGGGCACTCACTGTGAGAGAATGTGAATTCCATCTTGGTGGCAGCATAGGTGCCTCCCCATTCATCCTTGAAAGGCCTGTTTAATGAACCCTACTAGTTTATTTCAGATAGTTAAAGAGTTCCAGAGTTCAATTCCTCCTGCCTTTTTGGCTCTGGTTCCATAGGTGCCACCTTTGCTTTTGGGCAAGGCTTAGGTATTATACCTCTCTCTTTTTAGACAATGGGTAAAAAAGATCACTTTTGACTCAGTGAATGATCCTTAGACTCAGAAGTCTGATTCTTCTTTCATATTTTTGCAAATGGTAGATCTAAGGCTTTTGAGGAGAAAGGCTAAAAGGAAAGGGATTCACTGATTTCTTAGTTTCTTCTTCTTCCTCAATATCTTCCTACTCTCTCGTTGCTGGAAGAGGCTAGGGAACTCAGGGCTCTTCTTTTTTCTAGATGGCAGCAGGATTGTAGATGATTGACCTCTTAGAGTGATACCACTTTATTAGCTTCCTTAAGTTGTAGGACTGAGTGGGGTGTATACAGTAAAATGCAGTAAATCCTCATCCCCTTTTTGCCCCTCCTCCATCATTGAGGCCTGGGCCTCAGGGAAAGATTGGGAATCCTTCCAGATGCCAGACAATGTTGTGGTGGATATAGGCCAGATCCCAATGCAATCAGTGAAAATCACAGTAACATTTCTAAATGGTTTTCTGTTTGGCATTTTCCAAGCTTTTCTTCCAGAAATAAAGGCAAATTTGTCTCAGAAGCTGTTCAAAAACTTCCATTCAATTCAATAAACATGTTATACTTAATAAGCATTTGTTTTGAACAGAACCCTGGGATGAGTGCTGAGCATACATAGATAGAAATATGACAGATCCTGTCCTCAAAGATTTTACAATCTAATTTCAGAAAAAGGCATACTTAAGATAAATTCACAAAAGCAGTCCAGATAAAGTGGAAGATGGAGAGTCTGTGAAGTAGAACAGTGTAAGGCTGGGAAGAGGGAATTGAGGGGCAGCTAGATGGTACAGTGGACAGAACACCAGCCCTGAAGTCAGGAGGACCTGAGTCCAAATCTCAGACACACAGCTTAGCTGTGTGACCTTGGACAAGTCACTTAACCCCAATTGCCTCAGCCAAAGAGAGAGAGAGAGGAGAGAGAGAGAGAGAGAGAGAGAGAGAGAGAGAGAGAGAGAGAGAGAGAAAGAGAGAGAGAGAGAGCGTGCTCCTTTCCTGCTGATTAGATGCTTCATCCTTCAAAAAATATAAAAAAAAAATAGTCTTCATTTGACCTTATAGTCCTCAAGGTATCATCCTAGATCTAGCCTGTCTTTTGTGGCTCAACTCTTTACCTTCTCCATGCCATTTTACACAAACTGCCTTGTCAGAGATCACTAATAATTTTTTCATTACTTAATCTAGTGGCTTTAGTCCTTTTGTCTTTTTTTACTTCTCTGAAGTGTTTGGAAGTTTTGAGAATACCCTTCTTCTAGACATTCTCTCCTTCCTGATTTTGCTTCGCCCCACTACAGATATGCATTGTAATACTTTATTCCCCCCATTTTCTCTTACTTTTCTGATTATTCCTTTTCATCTTTCCCTGAAAATCTATTGTCCATGTCCTGCCCCTGATGCAAGGGTTTACCTAAAGGCTTTCTCTTGGACTTCTTCTTTTCCTTCTTTATACTTGATTGATTTCCTCATCTCCTGTGGGTTTAACTATCATTTCCAGGCAAATGTACCTAAAATCTCTACATCTGCTTTTAGCATGCTACAGTTGAAAAAGCATTACATCTGGAGTGAGAGAATCTAAATTCATGTCCCAGTATTGCCATTTTGGTATCTCTGCCATCTTGGGCTCGTCATTTAATCCTTCTGGAATTCATTTCTTCATTGATAAAATGGAGGGTTTAAACTAAGTTAAGGTCTTTTTTAGCTCTAAAATTGTGATTTTTTTTTTGGCCTGTCTCCAACTTCCTGTTCACATCAACTCTATCTCTTTGTCATCTTAAACAGGACTATGTAAAGGCACCCCTCCTCACAACTTCTGTGTTTCTGTTGAAAGCATCACCATTCTTCCAGTCATCCAGGTCCTCAACCAAAGATTTTATTCTTTTCTCCATGCTCATACAACTGCCCCATATCAGTTACCAAGCCGCCTTACTTTTCTTACTTCTACCCTTTCTCTCTATTTCCACCCCAGCCATCTTAATTCAGGCTTTCATCCTTTCACTTGGGTTATTGCAGTAGTATTGGGCTTCCTGTGTCTTGTCTTTCCTTTTTTCTGGGACTGATTTTACATTATTCCCCTTTATATGTTTTACATTTTGGACAAACAGAAATATTTCCTGTTCCTTATTCATGATGTTCCAATGTCTTCTTCCATTGCTCTTCTTCATCACTGCTTCTTGAATCTCCCACTTGTCTTCAGGTCTGAGCTTAAGTGCCATTTCATGTATGAAGTCTAGTTATTACTCCCTACTCCTCTCTATCCCTGTGTATTTATTCAGGAAGATTCATCTTCCTGAGTTCAAATCAGCCTCAAACAATTACTAACTTTGTGAGTCTGAGCAAGTCACTTAGGCTTCAGTTACCTATATGTAAAATGATGTGGAAAAGGAAATGGCAAACTACTCTGGTATCTCTGCCAAGAAAACCTCAAATGGGATCATAAAGAATCAAACACAACTGAACAACAATAACTGCTTTTTATGTATCCTATATTAACTTATGAATAAATACATTCTAATAATGTAAAGCAGAAGCTGTTTCAGTTTTTACTTTTAAATCCCTAATGCTTGGCAATGCTTACTGAAGTGAGTCATTTAATTGAAATTTTGAGTGGAAAAGACAAGAAAAGTCAGTCATGTATTAGACAACTGAGACAATTGTGTCATAAGAGGATCCCTTGGTTTCTCATTCCTCAAGTTAACTAGTACTCATTGATTCTGTTCCAGGAGTAACCTCTGGAATGATCATTTCTGATCTCAGTTGTAAGAAGTTGGTTGATCCATTCTTGTGTCATTTCTTGATATCTCCTGGGATTCTGTGGAATAAGGGAAATGGAGTATGTCTGGGGTGACTTGGGAATCAGACTTGTCTATAGACAGAAGGGTGGGTTAGATCAACTCAGAAAGGCTTGAGATAAAACTTAAGAAACTACAAAATACTTGGTTTTTACTTACGAGCTGTATGACCTTAAGCAGCTATGTGTAGAATATAGGTTAGGACAATAATAGTATGGTATAATAGAACTAGACATGGCATCAGTAGACCTGGATTCAAATCTTGGCTCTGACACTAGTTATATAGCTTGAAGAAAGTAGTGTACCTTAATTTCTTTATATGTAAAATGTGAATAATTATTATTACATTATCTTCTCATGAGATTATTATGAGAAAAGTGCTTTATGAACCTAAAGGCTATGGAAATAGTTAATTTTATTATTAGGCAAGTTCTTCTCCTTCTTTGGCCTTAGATTACTCT
>JAJPUD010002561.1:294027-311956 GCA_023553655.1 Myrmecobius fasciatus
ACGGCACTGTGACCAAGTTGATCCAGAGCCTTTTTAGGCCTTTTAGTGTCCCCTAATGCCACCTTACTCTAAGACATAGAGCAGTGATGGCTCTATCCCCATCTGCCAGACTCATAACGATCCTTTACTTCTCCTTGCATAGACAGCAGGATGCAGGTATATCTAACTTATCTTCAACTGGAATCCCTCAGAATGTGAGGTATAAACTGGCAGACATTTAATTTGGTGTTTGATGCTCTGAATTTAGGATTAGATATTTTCTGCTTGGTCCCAGAGGACAGAAAAAAAGAAGAAAGTTGCTGGGAGGGCCAATTTTAGGTAACTTTAAAGAAAGTTTTAACTTTTATAATCAGAAATGTGTAGTTGAAATAATGGAATGTGTTGCCTTGGGTGATGTTGCCAAGATGTTGGCAGAAATGTTGGAGAAAGAGTTCCTATTCTGATTGGAGTAGTTTATTTTTGTAATTCCTCCAGGGAGTGGAACTAAGTGATTTTTGAGGTTCCTCTCAGTTCTAGGATTCTGTAATTCTTTGGAATGAGGAAAGAAAGAGATTCTAATTGTTTTGGGACTATAACTACTAACCTTCATGATTCATAATAATGCCTGCTTTTGGCTCCAAGGCCTTTGCCTATATCTGAAACAGGCTTCTGGGGAAATTAAATAAAAAAATCTCTGTCCATGAGAATTAGGCTTCATTCATCTGAAGCCTTTTGGGCACTAGAAGAGAAGGATTTACTGAACAAAGCCTGACTCAATCAGAATAGTTAAGTAGGATTTAGGAACTCTATGGTATAATTTGATAGTGATGACATAAGGTTAAGGAATTTGGGTTTTTTTTATTATTATTGGAAGTCAGTTATTGAACATTGTTTGGGCAAATTATGATTTACTTGTAGAGAAGGACAAGTATAGTATAGTAGAAAGAGCATTAGGTTACAGGTCCTTGAATCAAATCTTGGGTCTTCTACTTCCTAATTTATAATCTTGGATAAGACCCTTCTTGTTTCTGGGACTTGGTTTTTGTCATCTATAAAATGAAGTATAATGGACATAAGCAGGTTGCATCATGTTATTGTTATTGGTGATTTTACACATAAAATAGAGTGAAGAGAAAACAAGTTGATTTGTAATATGGTCAAAGTGAGAGCTAATAAATAAACAACCCCAGGTTGTTCATCTGAGCATCGTGATATAAAACTAGATTTTGACTCCCAATTCAAGAGATTAGATGATTTTTTATTAGTATCTTTTCTAGTTATCTGTCCTTTGACTTTATGCTTTGACCTAGGTTTGTCAATGGAGGACTGAATACTGATTTTTCTTTCTAAACATTTGTCCAACTCCCATCATTGACCTAGGTTTGAATATCATCAGAAACTATTCTGCGTCATGAATTTAAAAGTGGAATCAAATCTGGGTATACAAAGAACACAAAAACAAGGAGTCTCTTGAAAGAACCAATATCTTTACAAATAGATGTATAAAAGCTACATACAGAGTAGTTGGAAAATAACCTTAGAAGGAAAGGCATCTGGGGTGAAAGGGCAAAGGCCTTTTCTATCTGCAGCTCTGCTTATTCTGAACTTCATGGTACAAAAGACCTCCTTGGGATCCCCCTCACTCTTTTTAGCTTTTTTTTGGTATGAATTGCTCCCGTCATTAAAGTTTATAATCTAATGGGAAGGGCAGGGACTGTTTTATTATTTTTTTTAATTTGTATCTTCAGTACTTAGCATATAGTAGGTGGTTAATAAATATATATTTGAGAAGATGGCATTTGTACATTGTTTTGAAGGAAGCTAGGGTTTCTAAGAGGCAGAAGTGAGGAGAGAAAACATTCCAGTGCAAAGAGCCAGAGAGTTGGGAGAGTGGAAAGTAAGTGGAAGAAGTAACATGTAAGAAGAATGGAAATAAAGGGAACAGGTTGGGAAGATTTTATTTTTTTAATTTTATAATAACTTTTCATTTTTCAAAATCTATGCAAAGATAGTTTTAAATATTCACCTTTGAAAAACCTTGTGTTCTATATTTTTCTGCTTTCTTTCCTATCTCCCCTCTTCTTAGATAATAAGTAATCCAATATAGATTAAAGCAATTCTGCTACACATATCTTTAAATTTATCATGTTGCACAAGAAAAATCAGATCAAAAAGAAAAAAAAATGAGAGAAAAGAAAACAAACAGCAACAACAACAAAGGTGAAAATACTCCATAGTCCTCTCTCTGCATGCAGATGGCTCTCTCCATAACATATCTATTGAAAATGGCCTGAATCATCTCATTGTTGAAAAGAGCCATGTCCATCAGAGTTAATCATCACAAAATCTTGTTGTTGCTGTGTACAATGTTTGTATGGTTCTACTCACTTCACTTAGCATCAGTTTATGTAAGTCTTGTCAGGCCTTTTCTGAAATTATTCTGTTGATTGTTTCTTATAGAACAATAATATTCTATTACATTCATAGAGCATAACTTATTCAGCTATTCCCCGACTGATGGGCATTTACTCAGTTTCCAGTTCCTTGCCACTCCAAAAAGTGCTGCTACAAACATTTTTGCACATGTAGATTCTTTTCCCTTTTTTATGACAGCTTTGGGATATAGACCCAGTAGAGAAACTGCTGGATCAAAGGGTATTCACAGTTTGATAGTCCTTTGGGCATAGTTCCAAATTGCTCTCCAAAATGGTTGGATTAGATTACAACTCCACCAACAATGTGTGTCCCAGTTTTCCCATATTCCCCCCCCCCCAACATTTATCATCTTTTCCTGTCATCTTAGCCAATCTGAGAGCTCTGAAGTGGTACCTCATAGTTGTCTTAATTTAATTTCTCTAATCAGTTTTGATTTACAGCATTTTTATATGACTAAGAAGTGACTTTAATATCTTAGTCTGAAGGTTGTCTGTTTATATCTTTTGACCGCTTATCAATTGAAGAAAGGCTTGTATTCTTATAAATTTAAATCAATTCTCTATATGTTTTAGAAATGAGGCCTTTGCCAGAATCCTTGGATATAAAATTTCTCCCAGTTTTCTGCTTCCCTTCTATTCTTGGTTGCATTGATTTTGTTTGTATAAAACCTTTTTAACTTAATATAATCAAAATTATCCACTTTGCATTTCATAATGTACTGTAGTTTTTTGGCCATAAATTTCTTCCTTTTCCATAGAACTGAGAAATAAATTATCCCTAATTCTTCTAATTGGCTATCTTCTAATTGTTATCACTCTTTATATTAAATCATGAACCCATTTTGACCTTATTTTGATATAGGGTGTTAGGTATTGGTCAATGCCTAGTTTCTGCCTTACTGTTTTTGGAAAGATTTTAAATGCCAGAAGAGATTCTGTTTGTTCCTATAGAGATATTAGAGAGTTATTAGAGTTTGTTGAGCAGGAGTCATGACCTAGTCAGACCTGCACTTTAAGAAAATCACTTTGGCATCTGTGTGGAGGATTAATTAGGGTGTTAAGAAACACTAGAAACTTTTCACTAATCTAGGATAAGGACTTAAAGTGGTAACTGTGTGAATGGAAAGAAGTAGAGCATATCAGTAAAAAGTTCCTCAGATGTTGAGTCCACCCACCCCCCTACCTGAATCAGGAATCCCATCTATAACATTTTGACAAGTGGTCCTCCAACCTCTGCCTGAACACTTAAAATACTTAATAAATTCTTGGATCAAGATTAAATGCTTATTGAATTGAACCAAGGTAGACTATTCTCCTGTTGAACAGTTGTAATTATATTAGAAATTTCTTAAAATGGAATCAAACATGGTTTCTTTCTCCATTGGTCCTAGTACTGCCTCCTGGGGCAAAACAGAATAAAGAGAATCTCTTTTCACATGTCCCACTGTGGTTTGACATTCTGTGTCACACTGACCTTGTCTGGTCAGCTGTTCCCTCCTGGCAGAAGAGGGGTGTGTATGTATTATTTTCTTTGTAATTTGACCCAAATGAAAAGCTGTTACTAAAGTAGTGCCCTTCTTTCTTCTGTATTGTTTAGATCTATAATTTATTCAATGTTTAATTTATTCCCTTCACCAGAATATTTCATTCACTTGATAAGTCTTAGTTAAGTGCCTACTGTGCATAAAGCATTGTTCTAGACACCAGAGTAGATAGAGCATCTAGATAAGATATGATCCATGTTCTTGGTGGTATTAGAAGTATCACAGAGGGTTAAAGACAAAAGCACAGGTAACTACAGAACATAGTATTACACAATAAGGATATTATATGTAAAAAAAATTGTTAGGTATAGACTGAGAGGAAAGACCATTAACTTCTAGGGGTTTAATGAAATGGAGAGATCATGGAGGCTTCCTGGAAATTTCATTTGACACTATAATGTCAGTCCACTTTCTCAGTAGGTTCCCAATGATGTTTTTAATTTCACCTTGTATACCTAGTAAGTCATTATTGGTAACATCTTAACACCCTATTTATACTCACCATCTCTCTTCTCTTTGTTCCCTTTTCCCTCCCCTAATCTTAATTTCCCCTAATCTAAATTACTATAGTGAAACATATCATTTAGCCTAATTGTTAGGAATTGTACTATTGTTGTAGATGAGATTGGACTGTTAAATATAGTTAGATGAATTTGTAAGTAGACAAAGAATATTCATTTATAATTTTATATCACCTTAGAAGTATGTTTTTAGCCTTTAAAAATTTTATAAATAACTTGGATAAAGGGTGTGACAATAATGAAATTCGCAGATGACACAAAACTGAATAGCATAGTTAATACATTAGATATAGATTCCCAAAACACGTTTTTGGATAGAGAGCTGGATTTAAAGATGAAATTTCACATGAATAAATGTAAAATGCTACATTTAAGATGAAAGAGGCATGGCTAGATAGCAATTAATCTGAAAAGGTTGGGGGAGTTGTTAATAGTCAATATGATCAAAGATCAGTATGGATCAGCAATTTGATTAAGCAGTCAAAAAAATTTAATGCTTATTTAGAATAATGTTTTTAAAAATCATTAAAATGTTTATTCTCTCTGCTCAGAGAACCTGCTGCTAGCCATATACCCAAAGGAGATTAAAAGAAGATTCTCATATAAACCAAAATATTGACAGTAGTTCTTTATGTACTAGCAAAGAACTAGAAATAATAGATGTCCACTTATTGGGGGTTCATAAACAAATTTAATGGAATATTATTGTGCTATGAGAAATGATTAATATGAAGAAATTGGAGAACTCTGGGAAGTCTTAGGAACTGATGTGGAATTACATCAGAAGAACTAGGAAAACAATATTCACACTGAGAACAGCAATGTAAATGAAAAGAACACTGTAATTATAGCAACCAAGTATATTCTCAAAGCAGAGATGAAAAATTGCATTTTCCCCACTTTTTTGCTGAGATGGGAAACTGTAGCTAGACTCATTCATGTATTGGCTAGTTTTATTGAATTACTTTTTCTCCTTTTTATTTTGTTGTTAAAAAGTTTGGCTTATCTGCATCCAGAAAGAGGACTATGGGGACTGAATGTGGATCACAACATAGTATTTTCACCTTTTTTGTTGTGTTATTTGCTTGTTTTCTTTCTCATTTTTCCATTTTTGATATGATTTTTCTTGTGCAGTATGATAAATGTGGAAATATGTTTAGAAGAATTGCACATGTTTAACCAATACTGGATTACCCGCTGTCTAGGGGAGGGAGATGGAGGGAGGAAAAAACCACATGATTTAACAAGGGTGAATTTTGAAAACTATATTTACTTGTATTTTGAAAAATAGAAAGCTATTATAAAAAAAATCTTGACTTACTAGGTAGGAGAGGGCAGAGAAATATAGTTTGTCTGTCTGAGATGATAGTGGCTTGCTTTTCATAGTTGAGGCCTGGAGGCCTCCCTTCTTCACAGCTCAGTATATGCTCTTTTCTTCCCAGTGGGTTTTTTTTTATCTGTTGGTGAATAGAAAGGCAGATAAATGGGCTTGTTAAGAACTATCTATAAAGTAAGAATAAATAAGCATTGAGGGAAGACTTAACTTTCTCTTCTGTGACTAAAGAATAAGAACATAGGAGGAGTTTAGTGAAGTGGAAAGAATACAAGAGATCCTCCCATGTTTACTACTTGTTATGATACTGCATCAAGGTGTTTTAGTAGGGATGGCACTGGATGACAGCAGTAATCAGGAAGATCCGAGTTCAAATCCTGCCTTATTAGCTGTATGACCCTGGGTCAATCAACCAACCCTTTGCTTCAGCTTCCTTATCTAAGAATCAGGGATAATAATGGAGACACTAACTCTTCTTCTCAGGGTGGTTAAGAGAGTTAGGTATATTATAATATTTGTAAATCATAAAGCACTAGAGAAATGTTTGCTGCTATTGTTTTAATCATTCAGATGTGTCCAACTTTTATATGATAGCTTTTCTTTGCAAGGATACTGAAACAGTTTGCCATTTTCTTCTATAGTGAGAGATGAGGAACATTTTACAAATGAGGAGGTAAGGCAAATAGGGGTTAAATGACTTACCTAGGATCACACAGCTACTAAGTGTCTGAGGCTGAAACTCAGGTCTTCCTGACTCCTGCTCTTCCAGAAGTTATTGAAGTTGAGTGGAAGGACAAAAGCATGGCTGTGATGGCCTGAAATGTGGTGGATGACCTTGGCATCTTTGATGTTCGACCAAGCTCTTAAGATTCTACCACAGCACTTGCTTCAGCTCCTTAATGGCTATTGGAACAAATTGTTCTCATTTGTCTATTCTATCGGGGAAATCTCTACAAACTTGGAGTAGACATTCTCCTAACTTACCAGTGGATTTGAGGCCAGTTGGCTACCCTCAATCTGGTTTAGCCCAAATGCTGAGGTGGTTTCATTGGACTGTGACAACTGTACATGCTCCAGCTTCTTGTAGCCACAGGTGAGAGTTGTGTGACAGGTGGAGACTAAAGGTGTCAGCCCTTAAAAGGATTCAGCAATCCTCACATCAGAGGTGCTAGTCCCTTCTGAATATCCCATACACCCTTCATAGGTGACTAGGTAGATGGACAGATACATGGATAAGTAGGTGGATAGATAAGTAGGTGGATAAATGGATAAATAGGTTAAGATAGATAATGGATGGATAGGATAGACATGTGTGTATATAATACACACATGTGCATGTATTCTATGTACATACATACAAACACATATGTTGTCATGAGATAATGTCATATAAGGGTCAGCTGTTCATTGCACTATTTATCTGCCCCTAAAGAAATGTTTACTATATATTACTGCTTCTCTGAGCTTCTGTTTTCTAATTTGTAAAATAGGAATAATAATCAATGCATTCTAATTTGCAGGATTGTTGGAGAAGAAACCATATTTATAAAGCTTAAAGCATTCTAGGAATGTGAGTTGTGATTGATGTTTTGATACTAATTTTGACTATTGGCTTCTTTTTGAATCTTTATTTGTGTTCTGGATAGAGCAGGTAATCAGATCTTTAGAGAAGATTATATTTTGTGAAGAAAGCATTGACTCTGATATGAGAATCCAAGGCTTAACAAACGGTCCTGTCCATAGTGGGCACCTTTAGCTTTTGCTTCATCTTTATCTGAAGGGCCTGTCATCATTTGGAACTGTGTCTCTCACATCTCCAGTCAGCCAGACACTTTTGTTCTTTAAAACCTCTTGTAGTTAAGAGTTCCTTAGTAGTCTCTGTTGTTTGCCTTTGGCTCACAGCCAGCCCAGTCAGCACATACTTTCAGGCATGTGTTCTGTCTCATGGCGCCACAAGGCTGCCCAGGGTCCATTAGGATTTCCCAGTGTAATGAGCTCAGGTGGGTCATATCTATTAATCCCCATGGGTAGTTTCAGTGCTGAGGTAGTTGTTATTCCAGGATAGTCAGAATCCTTAGCCAGTTCATCCACTTCTCAAATGTGGTATTGTGGTTCAGCCTTGACTCAAGAGCCAGGATTCATACCTATTTACCTGAACATGACAAGGGAGCTGGAAGGAGACCCAAGGCGCAGTGTGTCTGTACCTTCATCTTTTATCCCTCAGCACAGCCTTATCTATGAAATAGAGTTCAATGTAAGAACTGTTATTTGGGTTTGAGCAGAATTCAGAAGACAAAGGGATATGTGGGCTGGTAAAATTTCTCTGCAGGAAATAAATTTCAGGAATCTATTACCTCAGTGGTACAGACTAAAAATAGTTTCAAGAACAATGAAGTTATTTCTGTATATGTAGAGATGTCATTGAACTCTCACTGTTAGGGTTCTGATCCTGAGAAATCAGGGAACTTTTGTTAAGTTTTTCTATTTTTTCATTTAACTCACAACAAATTTTATACTCCTCTTCTAATCTTGTTTCCTTGAGGAAGTATTTCCAGGCAATTTCAACCTGCCACTCTTTCCTTTTTGAATTTCTGCAGTAACTTTTATAAACTTAGAAACTATACTTGTATTTGCTAACAGTTCATAAAGGTTGGATATATCTCCCCAGCTCTTGAGAGCAAGCACTGTTTAATAGATGTCTCTGTAGAGGCTTCAGGATCCTATCCAAGAATATCTTATCTTAGATTTGAAAGGCCTTTTAGATATCATCTAGTCCAACAGGAAAAATGATTTCTTTTTCCATAGTGCCTCAAAACTTAGAGAGTGCTTTCCACATAGCAGACCTCTGCAGCTCTCATTTGCCCCATTTTCAGGTAAGGAGGTTGAAGCCCAGAAAGATTAAGGAACTTGTGTGAGGTCACACAACTAGTGAGTCTCCAGCCCTCTTGTTGATGGATGAATCATCTAGATCATTTCCCTAATAGCTTCTTTAAAAAATTTGTTTTTCAATTTTATTTGTTCCTTTCCTCACTGGAAAAAAAGACAACATCGTTATAACAAAAAGCTATAGTCTAGCAAAACAAACCTCCATATTAACTGTATCAAAAAATATGTGTCTTTTACATGTTAATCAATCACAACTCTATCAAAAGGTAGGTTGCATTAATTATTGAACATTGCTCCTGACAACATTTTTTTGAATATCTCTAGTGATCTGAAGCTTACTTCTTCGTGAGGTAGCCATTCTGAAGTAGCTTTGATTATCAAGAAGAGAAAAAACACATAATGAAAAGAGTGTTTTGATTTGTAATCTAGAAACCTGGGTTCGAATCCTAATTCTGACACTTCCTAATTATGTGATTCTTGGCTTTACTGTACCAACCTGTAAAATGGAAATAATGATCTTGTACTACCTATCTTACAGGGTTATTGTGAGAAAAACACATTGCAAAAGATAAGGTGTTATAGAAATGAGAGATTTTAATTATATTGAACTTATAGGTCTCCCTGTAGTTCCTCCCAACCTTCTTCCTGCCCTAAGCCTTTTCTGTCTATATTTCTAATTGAAGTTCCTAATGTAGCTTGTTGATGTCAGAAGCAATTGAAATAAGCAATATTTTTTCATTAGTAACTTTCTCTGGTTTAGGTTATCAGATTTGATATAAAGGGTAGGGCTGAAAGGGGAATTAAGAGTATTTTCCTCACCTCCAGATTTTTCTACTAAATTTTTTAAAGGCCTATTCTTTTGATGGGAGGGGAATGTGGTTAGAGAAGTGAAAAAAAGCAGAAATATCATATGACCCAAAAGAACAACTGTGCAGGTAATATCTTCTCCTCTAACTTGCATGAACTGATGCTGAGTGAAATGAGCAGAACCAGGAGATCATTATACACGGCAACAACAATACTATATGATGATCAATTCTGATGGACATGGCTCTCTTCAGCAATGAAATGTTTCAAACCACCTCCAATTGTTCACTGAAGAAAGCCATATACACCCAGAGAGGGAGGGATGTGAAATGTGGACCACAACATAACATTCTCATACTCCTTGATTGATGTTTGCTTACATTGTGTTTCCTTTATCTGATATGTCTTTTGTGTAGATAAGATTTTTCTTGCACAACAATGATAAGTTTGGAAATATGTATACATATATTCGATTTGCCAATATTTTAACATAATTAACATGTAGTGGATATCCTGCCATCTAGGGGAGGGGTGGGGAGTTGGGGGGAAAAATTTGTAACAGAAAGCTATGTAAGGGTTAATGTTGAAGAATTACCCACACATATGTTATGCAAATAAAATTAAAAAAAATATCTCCTCCTCTATAAGATATATTGGAGAAGAACAATTTAAATTAATTAGGGGCTCTGCTCTGATTATAGGCCACTCACAGGGCTTTGGCGCTCTCTACCATTGTAATTTAAAGATGAGGATATAGTCTGATTTTTCCAGTTTGTGGGCTACCAGCACATAGTTTGGTTTGGGGCTGATGCAATTACAGATAATTCCTTCCATTAAAACAGTGGGACAAGTAATGATTCATAGAATCAAAATCTTGAAATTGGGTAGAATAAATGGTCAAGAGCTAAAAGAAAAGCAACATAGTACAGTACCCTTTTGAAAACTAGACTTGGGAATTACAGAACCCTTTTAAACCTTAGATGGTTCTCTGCCCTGCTACTGAGACTTGGCCAAGACTTGCCATGCTTTGTTTCTAACTAACTACCTGGATGACCTTGCACAAAGGCAAGTAATTTCACCTCTGTGGGCCTTAGTTTCCTCATTTTTAAAACGAGGAGACTGGGTTGGACAACTTTTAAGATCCCTTTTAGCACTAGATCCTATGACCTTTTTGTACTATGAATATAATGCTAGAGCTAGGGAGGGAACTTAGAGGTAATTCAGTCTCTTCATTTTATAGATAAACAAGAGAACCTAAATTTTCTATAATCGAATAACTAGTGGTTGATAAAATCAAGGTTTATCCAGATCTTTTAATTCTAAATTCTGTGTTCTTTTAGCCTATCTCATTGATTCTCAAAGGGAAGAACCTCTTGAATGATTGTTAAGATATATTGACTGTGGAGGCCTTATATTCTCTCCAAAGGCCCTTGAATGTCTTTGACCTTGACCTTCATTATGACTGTCCACGGTCCCTTTGTACCAGTACTGCTGGAGGCTAGCCAAAAGCACTGTAGGAATTGGACCCTAAAGCCAAAAGCAAAAGGTCTTTGTTTTCTGGACCTTGCCACAGTTGCCCATTTCACTCATCTCCAGATTACTCTGATGTTCCTCATCACATTCCAGTCTTTCTACCCCAGTGGGGTCAGCTTCCTCATCACATACACCAGGGTCAGTCCCCTTTGCCTTTGTACTTATTGACCCTGCTTCAGTCCCCTAATTTTCCCTTTGGTCATGCAACTCTTAAACATCTTTTGAAGCTCAGCTTGAGTCCCTTTTCCTTGAAGACTTCTAGAGCACTTACAACCCTCAGGAAACTCAAAATTATCTGAGTTGTGATAGTCCTTAGAGTGTGTGGTACTTATTTTAGCATTTGACTTTGTGCTCTGCTTCTCTAGCATCTATCTTTTTCTGTCTTTTATTTCTTAAACTTCTCTCCCTTCTCCCCTGTTCTCTTTCTTCAAGTCCTGGGCCTCCTACAGGGGACACTTAGAGTATATATGTGTGTGTATGTACATATGTGTGTGTGTGAATTGTATCTTGCTGATAATAATCCATCCCCCCCCCCCCCAAACACTCTATCCCCAGGGATGTTCTGAGATTTGGCCGAGGTACTTATTATTATATGCTAAATGTCTGTGTCTTGAGAATTTCTTGAGGGTCCAGTTCTGTATTTTGTAACATAAAGGAATAGGAAGAGAAGACCAATTCAAGAAAGCCCTTAGAGAGTTTGGGAAGGATTTCTGGAGGAATTAATATTTGGGCTGTTTCTTTAAGGACCTATGGGAAAGGCCCTTCTAGGTCAGAAAAATAGCAAATGAAGGTGCATAGGTGAGAATGGGACAATGAGATTAGGGTATGAATTTTTGGCTGTGAGGATAGGGGGAGATTATATAAGCAGGGCCTAGAATGGCAGGATAATGAATAACCACTATCATTGCATTTCTCCAAAAGTATTTTTAAGTTTCTCTTGTGATTGCTTGTACTGAGCACTGTGTTGGATGTGGAAAGCTACAAAGTATATGGTTGTAACCATGTATAAAAGTAAATAAAAGTAAAAGGATAGGCTGTCCAGATAACTTACTACACACTATTACATATTGAAGCACATTCAGTTAGTATAGACAAAGGGTTGTGTGAGGTCTGAGACAGAAAGTCATTTCCTGTTGAGATAATTAGAGAAGGCTTCATGGAAGAAGTGGTATTTAAAAATGTGAGTAGTAATTCAATAGGTAAAATTGCTAGAGGGCTGATATAAGTCAGTGAAATAAGCAGAACCAGAGAAACAGTATAAACAATGATGATAACATTAGATAAATAGTTGGGTAGTAACAATTAAACCAAAAAAAAAAAAAAAAAAAAAGGAAACTGAATCCTGAAATTTTAATGACCAAACTTGGCCCCAAAGAAGAAATGAAAAAAATTGACTCTTCCTTCTTTGCAGAGATGAGGGATTGTGCATGTGGAAAATTGCATACATTGTCAAACTTGGTCAATGTGTTGGGGAGTTTAGTCAAGCTGTTTTTTTTATTTTTATTTTTATTTTTTTTAATGGGGAGGATTTATTTAGAAATAAGAGTGATATAGGAACAAAAGATAACAACCGATTTTTTGACTTAAAAAAGAAAATGATAGGAAAGACATCCTATACATAGGAAACAATGTAGACCAAGGCACAAAGGCAGGAGACTACATGATATGTATAGAGGACAAAGAGTTCAATTTGAATGGAATGGAGAATACAAGTAGAAGAAAAAATATTAGATGAGTTTGAAAAGATGGTATGGATTATCAGATTATGAAGGGCTTGAAATGTTAGACAATAAGTATCATAGTTATTTGTGTATGTATATTTTTCCCTCCATTTAATTTTAATTTAGGGTAGAGAAAAGGTTATGTTTTCATTTTTGTGGCCTGAGTACTGAGCACAGTGCCCTGCACACAGTAGCCACTTAATAAACATGTGTTAGATTTGTCTTAATTTAGACTGAATGCCTCAGAGACTCAGAAAAGAAGAGGTTTATAGACACTGAAACAATCATGGGGTAATTCTTAGGGGCAGGGGGTTAGGCTTTGACTTGGGCAGAATACCAGGAAGAATTTATTTGCTGCTCTTTCTATTTGGTGGCCCTATATACCCTCTCTTAACCCTGCTCATCAGAAACAGGGAAACATACAGTGAACTGGTTTGTTATTAATTGCCTGTTATTCCTTTTTGCAGTGACCCGCCATAACCATTTGAAGGACTTCATGCTCGTTGTGTCCATCGTCATTGGGGTAGGTGGATGTTGGTTTGCCTACATTCAGAATCGATACTCTAAGGAGCATATGAAGAAGATGATGAAAGACCTGGAGGGGCTACACAGAGCTGAGCAGAGCCTTCATGACCTCCAAGAGAGGTATATGAGTGGGTCTTCAAAGACTACTGTCAGGGGAGGGGGAGGGGGGATGCCAACTATTAGAACAAATCACTTCTTTGAGCTTCAATTTCCTAATTTGTAAAGTGAAATAATTGGACTAGGTGATCTCTCTGTTCTCTTTCTTACTCTGGATCCTATGACCTTAAGTGTTAAAAGGAACTTTAAAAAACATCCATTTCAATCTCATATTTTATAAATGAGGAAACAGAAAGCTGGAGAGGTCAGTTACCTTTTTCAGTGTCACACAAAAAAGTTAATCACAAAGTTGGTACTTAAAGTCTCCTAAGTTCAATATTTTTTCATCCTGCCAAACTTGTCTTAGAATTAAAAAAGAATAACCTCTCTCCATCTCAAGAGAAAGCCTTTTTCTTTGATTATCCTGTCTCTGAACCTTGGTAGTTGCATATGATCTAGGAGACTAAGATCCCAAATGGGCTAGGGATTTACCCTGATCAAAACTGGTAAGTGGCAAAGTTAGAATTTTAATACAAGTCTTTTGAATACAAATCCAGGCCTCTTTCCATTATGCCATTCTGCCTTTCTCCTATCTAAAATGGAGGGAATAGGTCAGATAGTTTCCAGTTCTGATATTTTGTGATGTTTAAGAAAATAAGAAATAATTTGCAAAAAAACAAGATAAATATGACTAAAGAGAGCCAGTTCTGTGCTTTGCTATATGCTCCAGTAAGATCAGAGGATCATAGATCTGGAACTGAAGGGGATTGTAGAGGCCAGCTAATCCAACCCTCTCATTTTACAAATGAATAATTAAAACTCAAAGAGATCTTTAGAGATAGCTTAGATGGCCCTTTAGTCAGAAAGATCTAGTGACTTGTTACATAGCTAATAAGCAATATAGTCCAAGTTCCAACTCTGAATTTAGCACTCTTTCCAGTGGAGCCACTCCCTGCCCTCAAGGTACATACTCAGCTTTTAGGGGAGGGAGACTAGAACCACTTGCTAGAATGTTGGATTTTGAGTAAGCAAACTTAGGTTCATATTCTACTTCTTCAGGTGCTAATTAGCTCTATGATCATGAGTAAATTGCCTAACTTTGCAGCCTTAGTTTTCTCATCTCTAAAATGTGTATAATGAGATCTATAAGTATTTCAAAGGGTTATTGTGAGCATCAAATGATAAAGTATAAAGTATTTTTCAAACGCAAAAACATGACGTAAATGACAATGTTATTACTAATTTAATATTATATATACAGTTCATTTTACTTATTAAACAACAACCACTATATGCGCATGGCACTAAATGAATATAAAAGAATCTCTACTCCCAAGAAACTTAAATTTTATTGGGGAAAAGATTATGAGGAACTAATACAAAGTAAAGGGATGAGGAGCAATGGACTTCATTCCCTTTGAGTTGAGTGTTAAGAGGAGGGAAGGTGTTCAGGGGACTAAGGGGAAGGGGAATAAAGCTAGTAGGGGTGCTTACAGAGGAGCCAGAGTGGCATAGGCTTTAAGAGGGAACAGGTATTGAAGAAATCAGATTTGCTCACTGTGCTTGTAGCAGAACAGGAGGATCACCATGTGAGGGTCAAAGCCACTACTATGTCCTGTAATTGTGAGCAAGTGACTTGATCTCTGGATACTTCAACTTCCTTCTCTTTAAAATGGGGGACTGATGACAGTGCTGCAAGAAATAGTAATTATGATGGATACAGAGAATACAGGGACTGATGCAAAGTGGAGTTAGCAGAACCAAGCAAAATAATATATGTGATGACTACAGCAAAAGAACAGTAATAGTAAAGCATTTAAAAACTTGTATGAAATAATGACCAACCTTGTTCCCACATAAATGATATGAGAAGGCACTTCCCCATATTCTTTGCAGTAGTGGGGTATTATGTACATAGAACACTATATACAATGTTTGATTCTCTTAATGTGTTGGTTAATTTTGCTGTACTATTTGTTTGTTTTACTATTTTTCTTTGTTATAATGGATGACTTGGGAGGGAGAGGAAGGAATACATTGGGAAATGTAGATAATAGTAAAAGAAGATAATAAATATATACTTTTTAAAATGTGAGGGGTAAAGTAGTTGATCTCAGTGGTCCCCTCATCTCTGGTCTATCCCTGTGATTCTAAATATTTGAAAGGTTATGTAGAAAAAAATTAGACTTCTGCTTTCCCCTAAGAGAATTGGAATGAATTGGAGGGAAATTGAAGAGAGATGAAGGTGGAGGGCCTTGAATTCCAAGCTGGTATGTTTGAAGACCATATGGAACCGCGTTTTATTCCTAGATAGGAGAGAAATTTGGCCAAATATGGGATTTGGGAAATTGATTTTGGTTTTGTTTGTAGGAGGGCTGAAAGGAAAGAGACTAAATGGGAAAAGGCTATGGAGAAGCTTATTGCAGTCCCCTAGGAAGAGGAGCCTGAGAACTAGGCTGGCAGGTTGGGGGAGGGAACCATAGGGATAAATGAATATAAAACCTTAAAGATGAATAGAACTTTGGAACCATGGAGCATAAGAGGAGACTAAGAAAGTCTTGAGATAGTATAAAATGTTTTGCTTTTATTCTACTAAGCATATGCAGATCATACTCTTGATATAATTACATGGTAAAAAATGGGGAATTAAATTAATCTGGCATTCCACTTCTTGCTGAAGTCAACTGCTTTTTTGGGTCTGCCATTTCCCTTTCTTAGACATTCACTATCCTTTTAATAATATAGTCTAGAGTTTTACCATGATTATTTTCCTTTGCTGAGCTTCTGGTTCTTCCTCCATAAAATTATTTCTAGATACCTTAAAATTCTATATAGTTCTCTTTCCAACAACCCTTCTAACTCTAAATCTATGATTCTCTAGTCCAAAAGAAAAGAATGTTATTGTTTCAGAACTGGAAGGGATCTTACCTTTGAGCCCAGCCCTTTCATTTTACAAATGAAGACATTGAGGTCCAAAGAGGTTCAAAGTCACACAGATAGTGTGAAATTTGGGATTTGAATCCAGTCTCCCCTTCACTTTAGATGTAGTGCTCTTGCCACATGGATGAGGCAGCCCTAGAAGTGGGAGTAGAAAGTAAGTATGACAAGAAATCTAGGTGTGCACTTACCCACAGCCCTTTCAGGAGACATTGAATCTTCTTGTTTTTTTTTTTTTCCCCCATAGAGAGAAACCCTTCTCTACCCATTAATACTGCCTTTGTCTCCTGCTTGTAAAGATGCATGACACTTTCATTGCCCCAAAACTGGGTTGGAAGGAACCAGCACTCATCCCTGGTTATAACTAGGACATATGATGCCATCTGGTGGGCAGCAGGAAAAAATCCCAGGTTCTTGCCTCTGCAGGGAGACAGACCCAGAGGATCATAGGATTTAGAAAAAGAAATGAGAGAATCAAAATTATAGAGTTATAAAGAGTTGGAGGAACTATGAATTATAACTTCTCCTCAATAGCAATCCCCTCTGCAGCATCCCTTGATAAACATATGAAGTCTTTGCCTTTGGTGGAGGGGAACCTGCTGCTTACTAAGGTAGTGGATTCTACTACATGATTTCACTCAGAATGAGCACAGCTACCAAAAGTAGTTAGCTCTAATGTTGTTTGAAGTTTTAAAGTCCAAGTTTCTTGATTACATCTGCATCTAGTGAAGACCATCCTGTTCAAAGCCCAGGATCACGAATCAAATTGTCTTTGACTTGTCTCAGATATAATGCTCCCTCTTTCTATAGAGGACTGTGCTCCTCCCTGACCAGCACCCTGTCCAAATTCTCACTCTGATCATCCCTATCAGAACTCAACAGTTCTAATCTTTTAAGTTCAGTTCCCATAAAAGCATGAAGTATTAATAGCTTCTTCATCCCCTCCTTAGGGGACTTGCATTTTAAAATTATTTTTGGTCTAGACCTGGGATTTCATTCCCTTGCAGATGCAGATCAGCTATTTCACAAATTTGTTGTGAGAAAATCATTATAGTAATGGGTTGTTGTTATTACATCTCCACTTGGACTTTAAGTGAGACCCAGTCCCTTCTCTCTGTGTTTTCCCCAAGCCCAAGTTTTCTTGTGTATTCCCCTTGGATTAGGTGTCTCTCATATAGCATGGCCTAGCCAAGACAAGGATCCATGTATTTTCCTAATTCTTCCATAGCCTAAGACCAGGCAATTAGGTTCTTCATATAGATTTGTTACAGGATAAAGGAGGATGATGTGGGGGTATATAAAATGTAGCCCTTCCTTTCCCACAGGCTACAGAAGGCCCAAGAGGAACATCGGACAGTAGAAGTAGAAAAGGTACACCTGGAGAAAAAATTACAAGATGAGATAAGCATTGCTAAACAGGAGGCACATCGGCTTCGTGAACTTCGAGAGGGTACAGAGAATGAGCTCAGCCGCCAGAAATATGCAGAGCAAGAATTAGAGCAGGTAAGATGGACCTTGGGGGATGGGAGGCGGGAGCAGCCAGTAACCACTGTTCACGTGAAACAGGAATGTAAGGGTATGATGGCATGGATGGGGCCTGCCTCAGAGATGG
>JAJPUD010002562.1:2709-33265 GCA_023553655.1 Myrmecobius fasciatus
GCAATAGTTGACATTGGTTCAAAACAGAAAAGTATTTGGAAGCCATTCCCATCATAACTACCACCTAAGGAAAGTTCCCTAGAAAACTGATCTTTTGTAATTAATTGAACCTTTATAAAGCTAGAAAAATACCCACAAAATATTTATATATTCAGTCATTATCCCCCACTATTCCTCCTCATGAACTTTATTTCAGCTAAACTTGATTATTCACTGTTTCTTAACATTGTCTTGCACTTTACTGACTTGGTACCTTCATTCATGTTCTCAGTGTTTGAAATCGACTCCCTTATTCCTTGCCATTACTGACCTGTCTTCAAGGTCTGGTACAGATAGTATATTCTTAATGGAGCTTTCCATTATCCTATCTTCAACCTTCACCTCCAATTAGAAGTGATTTATTTCTCCTGAAATCTTTCATGGTACTTTATAGCTCTATTATTTGTTCATCATATTCTGCTATGTATTAAAGTTATTAGTTGCTATGTCTTAAGGTCTTTCAAATACAATACATTTCAATAAAATATTTATTAATTACTTAGCATATGCAAAGCAATGTGTGAGATACTAAAGACACAAAAGTAAAAACTGATAAATAGTCTCTGCCCTCAAGGAGCTTATGCTCTATATTTTTTGAGGGAAATCATTGCTCTTTGTTTCATATTTAGATCTCCAGTGCTTAACATACTATCATGCACATAATAGATGCTTGTTAAATTCATAACCTTTGTGTTATAAGTATCCAATAACATTTAGTATTTGAATTTACTTTGAGGTATTTCTCAACTATTTGGCTCATTGTATCTACCTAAAAATCTGAGAACTTCACTATATCAATTAAAAATGGCTAGCATTTATAAACTACTTTAAGAGATGTATATATATTATTTATTTTGGTCTTCATAACAACCTGAGTAGAGAGGTGTTATTATTGCCTACATTTTAAAGATGAAGAAACAGAGTCTGAGAGAAGTAAAGAGATTTGATTAGAGTTACATAGCTGGTAAGATTTTTTTTTTTTTTTTTTGCTTTTTTGCTGAGGCAATTGAGGTTAAGTGACTTGCCCAGGGCCACACAGTAGGGTATATTAAGTGTCTAAGACCAGATTTGAACTCAGGTCCTCCTGACCTCAGGGCTGGTACTCTATCCACTGCACCATCTAGCTTCCCTGCTGGTAAGATTTGAACTCAACTCTTCTTAGCTCCAAGTTCAGTCCTTTTACTCACTGTACCACCTAGTTGCCCAAAGAATCAACAAGTACTTATTGCTCTTACCATGGACTATATCATACAGCTTAGTGGGTTGTTATCCTTTGCCAGTTCACAGTTCACAGGGCTAAACAAAATAATTTCTTGGTCAAAGAAAGCAAATAGAGTTCTGTCACCCACTAATGAACTGGCCCTTCACAAAGATCTGCAAAGCTTCAGCCATTTGAAGTCATAAACTAGGAAGGGCTCCTGGAAGACACCACAGGGTGTGATGCTTTCTGTGGCTCTTCATAATTCATTGGAGGGGATGTCTGTCATCCTTTCTCCTATAGTTTTCAGCTAGTTTGGTTGATGATTATTTCTTCTTACTGTTCTCCAGTTCAACTCCCTCACCTTATTATAACTGGTAACTTCTGTAGCTCCAAATAGTTGGTGATAGTAGCCTATTTCCCAAAGGAAAAGCTTCTCTGCAGTGATCTCTCTCAGCAGGGTAGAAAAAGATTACAGAGCTTACTAGTCTTGGCAGTATTGTGGCTCAGATGCCAATCAGTCATCGGACTCCAGTCTGAAACTCTTAATTGCAGTATATTGTTTTTGATTATCTTTGGATCCATATTGAAAAAGTTCAGTTTTTGGTAATATAGCCTCATTCCTCTCATGTGTAAATGAATTTTGTCATGGATACCAGGTTGGATCAGGATACATACAAAGTTGGATATTCTCTTCTCTGTTTCTAGATGATAGGTTTCCTGCCAGTGTTAGGGCCTCCCATGACTATATAAGTTTGATAGTTTCTTTCCAATTACCTTCCAAATTTTGAAAGCACATTTGCATCCGTCTAGGTTGAAGTTATTCCCAAGGCTGCTTCTCTGATGAAAATGAGAAACAAAATTAAGCTTCTGCAACAAATATTCTTTGAAAAAATAAACTGATTATACTTAGCTTTAATATATTCTTTGTATAAATATTCTGTGGGTCAAAGCTTTTTTTTCTATCTATATTAAGGCTCAGTTAATTATGAAAGATCAAGGTTTTCTAGAGAATTTTTCTTTCTGGTAGTTGTAGTAAGATAGTATCCCAATTCTTTTTTCTTTTGGATTAATTTCAACTATCATGATCATATGTAAGTTCAGTTGTGTGAAACAATGTAGGAAGAAATTACAATATAGAATCTTATGTCAGATTCAAAGTCAGATGTTCAAATCAACAAATTCAAACAAAACAATTTAAGGATATAAAAGCAATTAATGCCTTGTTAAGAAAGTAAAAGCAAGATAAACATTACTCCTTGAATCAAAGGCCTTATTGATGACTGTAGGATCATTGATTGGGGGTTAAAGGGTACCTTAGAGGATATCTAGTTCAACTCCCTCATCTTATAGAGGAAGAAATTGAGGTTGAGAAAAGCAAAATGACTTTTTCAAGGTCACATTGGTAACAGGTGGCAGAGTTAGATGCTGTGATTCCAAATTTAGCATCTTTTCTTTTGCATCAGAAATTTTCCTGTTTGCTCTAAAAAGGATGGTGAAATCTACAAAACTTCCATGATGCTTTTCAGGAAACTCCAGCTCTCAGATTCATATAATGCTGTGGAACCTTTTGCCCAGATGCAATGTTTTTTTGTTTGTTTTGTTTTGTTTGTTTGTTTGTTTGTTTGTTTGTTTTAGGGGAATGGCAAAATCCTTTTGCCTGGATATAGTATTTTTAGAAATCTATTTGCAAACCCTTTAAATTAGTATAGGAATGATATTTGGATAAACCTCATGGAAGTGGTACCAAGCTGAACCATGGGTAAAAAGCTCATCAAGAAAGGATGCTCAGGGTTCCTAGACAGGAGCAGTTATTCCTGCCATCATCATGGAAGAGTCATGTCAGTCAACCTCTAGCAATCTAGAATCACCAAGTAGGAATAAACAGTGGACAAGTTGCTCTAAGATTCTTCTGAAAGGAAGGTGAGTCAGAGCTTAAACATCCATATTTCCCAAAGGCTGAACATTCATTTTATTGTGGTGATTAGTAATACTCTTTTCTTATCCATAGGAGAGCTACAACAGGATATGGTAAAAGCAGGGCATATTTCCTTAACATCTTCTATTTCTTTCTAATACCAATTTAGTCATATCAATGTTATCCTCAAAAATACAATATATAGTCTATACATTTATATCTCTATCTTTTATTCATGGTCTATTCCATCCTGAAGAAACCCAATGTGAGGTGTGTATGAAAAGAAATTTGGTTTCCCAGAAGATACCTGCTTTCCATAAAGAAGTATTTCCTTAATTTGGGTGGAGTTTAAGTGTTTCAAAGGAACTCCTTTAGAGCAGTGTGGTACAAGGGAAAGATTTTGAAGAAGAGTAAGAAATTCTATTTCTAGCTCTGTTCCTAATGTGCTGTATAGCTTTAGTTTCCTCTTCTATCAAATGAGGAGCTTCATTTAGAATATTTCAAAGGTCCTTTCCAGTTCTAAAGTTATGAACCTCCTATAAAACCATGCATATACTTCAATCTAGCAACAGCACTACTAGATTTATATCCCAAAAGAGATAAAAAATAAAAAGGAAAAGGATATATATATATATATATATATATGTATACATATATACATATATATACATACAAAATTATTTGAAGCAGCTCTCTTCCAGGGGCAAAGACTTGGAAATTGAGGGGGTGTCCATCAATCAGGGAATGGCTGAACAAGTTGTGGTATGGTTGTGATAGAATATTATTGTGCTCTAAGAAATGATGGACTAGATGCTCTCAGAAAAAAACCTAAGAAATCTTACAGGAACTAATGCAAAGTAACATGAGTAGAACCAGGAGAAAATTGTACACAGTAAAAGCAATATTGTAAGATAATCAACTATGAATGACTGTTATTCTTAATAATTATCTAAGACAATTCTGAAGGACTTATGATGAAAAAGCTATTCATTCCCAGAGAAAGAATTGATGGGATCTGAATCTAGATCAAAGCATACTTTTTAAACTTTATTTTTAATTTTGGAGTATGTTTTCTTTTACAAAATAACTTATATGGAAATATGTTTTACATGATTACACATGTGTAACCTTTATCTAATTGCTTGCTTTCTCAATGAAGGGGATGAGGAAGGAGGAGGAGAATTTGGATATCAATTTTAAAAACAAATGTTGGAAATTGTTTTTACATGTAATTGGGGAAAAATAAAAAACTGAATAGAAATTTTAAAAAGATAAAGTTATATGCGTAATATATTATTTGGTTATTTGGTAGCTTTCCAGGAGAGAAAAGAATGATTTAAACCATTCTTACTCACCAAATGACCTCTTCCCTCCCCCAAACACTTCCCTTTTAATTTTTAAGGTCATCTGTGCTGAGAAGAGGAAGATGAATGTTGAGCATTTTATGGGGAGGGATGAAATGTAGCATCAGGGGGTATGGGAGCCCTCAGGTGGCCATGGGGAAAAAACAATTTAAAAATCATTGCCATTAAGGAAAAATGTCGTGGGAAAGATTTATTTTATGACCAATATATAATAGAGAGAGTAGGAAGATAATACTACATGTTAATTACAAGTCTATCAGTTATTTAGTTAGGATTTAAAAACTGTTCCAACATTAAATTTATTACTACATTAATCTGAAAGATTTGTAGGCCATTACCAAGTTAATAACATTTCTGATATAAAGTTCACATAATTTATTTTATTGCTTCTAATTCTGTTGAAGGATTCTTCAAGGATTGTCATTAATGTGGGGATGCATCTTTCATTCAATAATCATTTATTTATTAAATGTATACCACATGAAAAGTGTTATACTAGGCTCTGAAAGAGGAATATAATTCTCATCATCAAAGAACTTCAGTTTAGTAAAATATAAGAATGCAATACCAGGCAATGCATATCTAATAATTACATGGGAACCACAATGAGAGCATAAGAGAAATACAAAGTGAGATGTATAGTCCAAAAAATAAATTGAGGAAGAATAAAGGGAGATGGTGGTATTTGAACTTGATATTGTAGAATAGCAGGATTTCAATAGATAGAAATAGGGAGAACAGCATACCAGAATGGCAAAAGCCAAGGAATGAAAGTGGGAAAGACCTGGACATGTGTAGCAATCCAGTTTATTTGGATCATTAGTGTTTGAGATAAGACTGAAGCTATTGGGAGATGATGGCTGTGTACGACTTAGAATGAAAGAGCAAGAAGTTTGGATTTTTTTTCAATAAGCAGTGAGGAGCTATGGAAACTTTCAATCAGAGTCATGATATGATTAAGTTTATATGTAAGGAATTATAATCTAGCAGCAGTATAAAGATTGGATTGGGGGAAGGTGAGACCGGGGACAGGAGAATTTAGGAGGTTGTCACCATCAACTAGGTTGGTAAAGTCATTCTGTATCAAATGTATTAATAGGAAGCTATTAGCAGAATGCAAAAAAAACCTCTTATTTCAATTTAGCAGATAAAATTAAAAAATGTTTGTAGCCTCAAAAATTAATATTGCTGTTTTCATGAACTCCAAAACACATTTTCAGTTTTTCCCTCTTACCTTTGTTAA
Source organism: Myrmecobius fasciatus (assembly GCA_023553655.1). Classification (NCBI taxonomy): domain Eukaryota; kingdom Metazoa; phylum Chordata; class Mammalia; order Dasyuromorphia; family Myrmecobiidae; genus Myrmecobius; species Myrmecobius fasciatus. Next base: position 8,472 of record JAJPUD010002562.1, read on the forward strand.
TTTTTTATACAAATTTAAAAATGCCAATACAATTTTTGATCTCATGGAAAGTACTTAGTAAACTTCATATTTATATAGCTTTTTAATGTTCACAAAGTACTGTATGTAATTTTCTTTGATCCTCAGATAACCCAGTGAGGTAGTTATCCCCATTTTGCAGACAAAGAAACTGAAGTTCATAGAAATTAAGTAACTTGTGCAGTGTCACCTAGCTAGCTGGTGTGTGCCAGACTCTGGATTCAATCCTATTTCTTTTCTAACTCCAAGCTTAGCACTTCTTTCACTATACTACATTATATAAATGAATTATTATTATTACTATTATTATATTATAAAGCTTAATCTTTTTAGTCAATTAGTCAATTTAGTCAATTAGTTTTTACAAAGGAATATTTATTTTAATATTTGTTTATTCAATATTTAAAGATATGACAATAGGCTGGACATGATGCTGTATACCTATAATCCCTGTTACTAGGGAGACTGATGGGTCTCTTGAGCTTGGAATTCTGAGTTGCAGTAGGATTAAAGCTGATTGGGTGTCTACAGTAAGTCTAGCACCAATATGGTGAGACCTTGGAAGTTCTAGGGGCCACAATATACCCATAAATTGGCTCAGGTTGAAAATGGAACAGGGCAAAGCTTTTAAGACAATTGGTAGTGGGATTGGGCCCACAAGTAGACATAATAGTTCCAGTTTGAGTGAGATAGAGAGTCCCAATCTTAAAAAAAAGAATATAACAATGAAAGAATAAATATCTGCCTCTAGAATTTCAAGGGGCATACTCTCCCATATTCTATTTCAGTCTCTAGAGAGGGTGAATTCAGAATTAGCTGAATCTTTATATTGCATTAGTCCCATCAAGCTCACATTCAAATATGACATGGATACAGCTAAATCTTTGTCTTCTACCACTGGGCTACATGCTAAAAGTCCATTTTTCTTGGTAAATAGGTGTTGAACTGGCTATAAACCCTAGAATGTACTTATTTCTGAACTCCCCAATATTGTGATACTATGACATTGGGATGATGTGATACTTCTAAATATCTAGATGTTCCACTTTCTTGATATTTTGAAACTCAAAAGTTTACAGTTTCCAATCTCATTCCATATAATGAAAGTTACAGAGGCAGGCAAAGAACCAAGACATAGATACAAAAAACTGTCTGATAGCATGAGAGGGAGTGAGCCTAACGTCTCTCCCCTACAGCATTGTCTGTTATCAAATGTCATCAGTAAAAGAGTCAGAACAAGAGCAAAGATCCACTAACGTTGACTTTTTGAAGGTCCCTCCCTTCTTCCCCTCCCCCCCTTCTTCCTAGTTCCACACCTGAACCAATCACAAAGGCTACTGTCTTTCAGGTGGTTAGCAGACCAGGACCAGTGATGGAATATCTCTGCATATCCCATCACACTTCATCATGGCCCTCCCAGAAGTAGACGGTTCTCCCTTTTTCCATGTAGGGAATCGGAATGGCAGGCACTCTACAAGTGTGCCCCAATTATTCATAAAGTGAGTCGTTTGGGATAGTGAGTTCTGAAGTTTTGTCTAGTTCTCACATTTTGTACAAGGCAGTATCATGAAATGCAAAGAAATGTTCTTTGCATTTCATGATACTGCCTTGTATAAAGTGTACAATACTCTCTCCAAGGTTATATCATTTATGGGTAATAACTGGATCATACTTAGAACATTTAACATAATAATATGTAGCCATAGTTGTGAGAGAAACTGTCAAGTATAAAGTATTATAGATAAATGCAAATTCTTACTATTTATATAATACTTAGTGACTACATTTTAATGCATTAATTTAATACATTTAAATACATTATCTCATCAGAAAATGATGACCAAATTGGTAGGCAATGCAAGTAGTTTTCTCCCCATTTTGAAACTGAGAAAACTGAGACTCAGAGAAATGAGTTATTCAAGATCCTACAACCAATAAGGAGAAAATATGGACCCAAAGCCTAAGTCATCATTATAACTGTCACAGATCATTTTACACATCAGGAAAAGATTATTTTAGGGTAACTAGGTAGTGTAGTACATAGAGTACCAGGTTTGGAATCAAAGGACTCGTCTTCCTGAATTCAAATCTGGTCTCAGAAACTTTATTCTCGTGTGTTCCCGCGCAAGTCACTTCCTCCTGTTTGCCTCAGTTTCCTCATCTGTAAAATGAGCATGATGAAAAAAATGGCAGCTCTTGGGTCTTTTTCAAGAAATCCCAAATGGGGTCATGAAGAAATAGACATGACTGAAACAACTGAACAACAACAAAGATGAGTATAAATCATTATTAATATGATAGTGGCAGGGTGAGGTAGTGGATAAAGGGTTAGCCTTGAAGTCAGGAAAAATTATAATCAAGCCCTGACTGACATATTCCTTGTAGGATTGTAGTCAAAACACTTAGCCTTCTAGTGCCAAAGGCAACTTCTCAATATCAGTCTTTTCTGAATAGTCAGAGGAAGTTTTCATCTAATAGTTTCCTATGTCAATGAAACTATAGGTCCAATCCCCTATAATGGCAAAACATCATAAATGAAATAAGTCTTCTTTTCAACTGGCCCATTATATATATCTATAGACCCCTTCATGACTTACATATCTGAATCTGTACAACCGATTTTCCTTTTAAATCTGTGGGTCATAAAACTACATATTTAGGTTTCTCTACTTCTGGTTCAGTGCCCTTTGAGTTAAGCAGCAAAGGTGGTTTATTTTTAACCTATCTCAGAGATGGCTCTAATTCAGACTAAATCCTTAATATTTGTCATTATTTTGGTTATCTCTCTTAGATTACAATTCTCTAAACTATATTGTAAATTTAACAAATTTTTTAGAGATCAAATGAGATAGTGTATAGAAAGTACTTTTTAAACCTGAAAGCATTATATAAATTTCAGCTACAATAGTGCTCATCAAAATGGTGGTCTCCACAAAGGTATTTTACTGAATATTATTGAAAAGTCAGCTTTTCTACCATTTCAGTAGGAGGAGACTGTTTCAGAAGGCATACTAAAAGAAACACTCTCTATGCCTACAAGGAATAGAAAGGCTTTCTAGTATATCATCAAAAGATCAAAGTAGATCATCATTCATGAAAGTGGGGGAAGGTCTAAATGAATTTTAATACATAATGCCCCAGGAAGAATTCCCTAGTATATCTAATCTGCACAGGCAAATGTTAAGAGTAGGGAGTGTTTAAAATATATGGAGGTGGGGATAACAGAAGCTGTTACGGAGGTTGCTCCTGGGAGAATTATGGTGATGTGTAGAGACTATGGAACACGTGGAAATTCATTTGGCTAAGAGTTTCTTTTGGGTAATTACAAGGAAAATTAGAACTTTTTGTTGGTTATGGAGACATTTAAAATATTTTAGATGTCTTCAATTAATACCTGGATATGGAACAAGTTTAGTTTCTTAGGGACCAAGATGGTGTAGGAGATAGTATGCCCCAGAGAAACAATGATCCAAGACAATTCTAAAGAACTCATGTTGAAAAAATGCTATCCACCTCCAGAGAGAGGACTGATGAACTCTGAATGCAAAGCGAAGTATAATTTTTTAAAAAATTTTCTTCGTTTTTTAGGCCTTTTGGGCCTAGTTTAAAATTGTTTTCTACAGTTTTTGGATCAGTTCACTACTTCCCCAACACTACATTAATGTATCTAGTTTCCCCTCATTTTCTCTAGCATTCATCATTTCTGATATGTGTGAGGTAGTGCCTAAGAGTTGTTCTAATTTTCCTTTCTCTAATCAACAGTAATTTAGGGCATTTTTTTTTTCATATGACTAAAGATAGCTTTGATTTCTTCTGAAAACTGCCAATTTATGTCCCTTGACCATTTATTAATTGGGGAATGGCTCTTATTTTAAAAAATTTGCCTCAGTTCTATACCATATTTTCTATATCTATACTATACTATCTTTCTATACTATATACTATATTTTCAGAAATGAGCCCAGAGAAACTTGCTATATATTTTTTTTGATATTCCTTCATTGTCTATGGTACCACTTTAGTAAAATATAGTTTCCCTGATTATTCCTTTTAATTAGTTCTATTTTTTGTTTTTGCTTTGTCTTATATCATGATTACTACCTGTGCCTTTATCAGATTCTGCTGTAGCCCTTTATGTCTTTCTGTTTCAAGTGTGTCTCTTGTAAACAATATATTGCTGGATTCTGAGTTCTAATCCATTCTGCTATCCACTTCCATTTTATGGATAAGCTCATCCCATTCACATTCATAATCATGATTACTGTGTATTTCCCTGCATCCCATTTTCTTGTTTCTTTCTCTCTCTTCTCCTTCTCCTCCTTTCCTTATCCCCCTCTCCCTCTTCACCCTCCTTCCCTTCTTCCCTTCCTCCCTCCCCCCCTTACCACTGTCTCTCTTAATCTGTCCTTGCTTTTATCATCCCCTTCACTTTTCTTTTATCCCCTTCTCCTCCTATTTCCCTTTTGGATAAGTTACATTTCTATACAAAACTGATTATATGCATATATCCTTCCCTCTTTGAACCAATTCCATTGACAGTGAGGTTCAAGCATTTCTTTCACTCTTTCTTGCACAACTCTTTTATGTGAGAAAATTTTCCCTTTTCTACTTCTCTCTCACCCCTTCATTTTTTTGAGAACATTCCAACATAATTATCTCACACCCATGCCCTCTGACATATAAACTCCTTTAATTGTCCTAATAATGATAAAAGTTCTTAGGAGTTACACATATCATCTACCCATATAGGAATGTGAGCAATTTAATTATTGAACCTGTTAATGCTTATTCTTTCATGCTTACCTTTTTGAACTTCTCTTGAATTTTATGTTTGAAGGTCAAAATTTGTATTTAGTTCTGGTCTTTTCATCAGAAATACTTAAAAATCCTCTGTTTTATTAAATATATATATGTATATATATATATATATTTTCTCTTAAAGGATTATATAATCATTTTTTTCTGGGTAAGTTATTCTTGGTTGTATTCCTAGCTCCTTTGCCTTCCAGAATATCATGTCCTGAGTCCTTTGTATCTGTAACATAGAAGCTGCTAAATCTTGTGTGAGCCTGACTGTGGATCCATAATGTTTGAATTATTTCTTTCTGGTAGCTTAAAATATTGTCTCTTTGACCTGGAGCTCTGGAATTTGGCTTTAATATTCCTGGGAGTTTTTTTACTTTGGAATTTCTTTCAGGAGGTTATTGGCAGATTCTTTTGATCTCCTTTTTATACTTTGATTCTAAAGCAGTTTTCCTTGATAATTTCTTGAAATATAGCATCTAGACTTTTTCTTGGATAATGGATTTCAGGTAGTTCAGTAATTCTTAAATGCTCTCTCCTGGATCTGTTTTCCAGGTCAGTTGTTTTTCCAATGAGATATTTCACATTTTTTTCTATTTTTTCATTCATTTGATTTTGTTTTATTGTTGTCTCATAGAGCATTTGCTCCTATACATCCAATTCTAATTTTTAAGGAATTTTTTTTCTTCAGTGTGATTTTGTACCACTTTTTCCACTTGGCCAATTTCCCTCCCATTTTTTTCATTCCATTTTCTTTTTATGTAATTCACAGTATTTTATCTTTTTCCAATTATATGTAAGTATAGCTTTCAACATTCATTTTTGTAAGATTTTGAGTTCCAAATTTTTTCCCCTGTTCCTTTCCCTCCCTTCTCCTTAAGACAGTACGCAATCCAATATAGGTTATACATATACAGTCATGTTAAACATTTCCACATTAGTCATTTTGTGAAAGAAGAACCAGAATAAAAGAGAAAAACTAGGAGAAAGAAAAAAAGAAGCAAAAAAAGTGAAAATAGTATGCTTTAATCTGCATTCAGACTCCATAGTTCTTCCTCTGGATGTGAATAGCATTTTCCATAATGAGTCTTTTGGAAATGAGTCTGTTATATCATTGTATTGCTGAGAAGAGCTAAGTCTATCATAGTTAATCATTGAACAATGTTGCTGTTACTGTGTACAGTGTTCTGTTTCTGCTCACTCAGGATCAGTTCATGGAAGTTTTTCCAGGTTTTTCTGAAATCCACTTGCTTTCTTATAGAACAATAGTTCATTACATTCATATACCACAATTTGTTTAGCCATTCCCCAATTCATGGGCATCCCCACAATTTCCAATTCTCTGTTACTGCAAACTCCAATAATATTTCTGTACAGTGAGTCCTTTTCTCTCTCTTTTTTTTTTTTTTATGATTTCTTTGGGATAAGATCTAGCAGTGATCCAATAAAGAGTTCTTTTCTTTGGTGAATTTTTGTGCCTCCTTTTCTATTTGGCCTATTCTGTTTTTTAAGGAAAGCTTTTCTTCAATGAATTTTTGTGCTTCTTTTACCAAGCTATCAATTCTCTTTTCATAATTTTCTTACATCACTTTCATCTCTCCCCCCTTCCTCCCCAGCAATTTTTCCATGCTTTCTTTAACTCTCTCAGGAATTCTTATTGGGCTTAGGTCTAATTTAAATTTTTCTTTGAAGTTTTGTAGCTGATTTTAAACCATTATCTTCTTCTAGATTTATTTTTTGGTCTTCTCTGCTACCATAGTAGCCTTTTATGATTAAATTCTTGTTGTTATTGTTGTTTGCTTTATTTCCCAAGTCTGTTTCTTGGCTCTGAATGTTATGTTAAGTTGGGCTCTGCTCAGCTGAGAGGGGGGAAACACTATTGTCTGTTTCCAAAGAGGTATGATGTAGGGAGAGATATGCAGATTGCTCTCCTGGTCTTCACTTTAGTCTTTACTTAAGAAATGTTCCTGGCCCACTGAAGCCACAAATGCTAGTGTTCTTTTTTTGCTTTGGAATTATAATCAGGGTCCCAGCTCCCACAATCCCTCCCCCCTTAGACTTCTATATCTTCTAGCACTATGACCCAGAACTGTGTATGGGCAATAGCTACCAGCCATTGCCAGTTGTACTCAGTGCCAGCAAAGGGTTCCATGTAATCTCTTACCAGTTGTCCAACTCCCTTAACTCTCTCTAGGCTGAGAGCTCCCAAAACTGCTGCTGCTACTGCTATCACATGAGTTTTTGTCAGATTTCTACCCTGGTGTCACAAAATTCTCCTGCCAACCTCCTAAGTTTTTTAAAGCCAGAAATGAGTCTTTCTGATCCTTTGTTGACTCTCCCACTCTAAAATTCAATTTGAAGTGTTATTTTAAAATTCTTCACAGAGGAATGTTGAGAGAGTTCAGTTGGGTTATTTCTAATCCATCATCTTGGCTCTGCCCCTTCCAAGAATAAAAAAAAAAAATCAAATGAATAAAGTCTTTGATCTCACTTTGAATTTGCAAAATTATTCATTTAAAATTTATTTCAATTCAACAAATTTTATTATGAGCTTTTTGTGTGCTACATACTAGAAACATAGGTGCTATCACTTTATATATAACTTTTTTGAATGAAAAATAAATATGTAGTTATTATTTATTTATTAGTATTATTTCAGTACTTTACTTTATAAGTATATTTCATCCCATGAATGTCTTTCCACTTGATACTAAAGCTTTCAACTTCTGATAGCATTTTCATATTAAGTTCAGATTACCTTAGGAACACAATCAAATTTAACAGATCTGGCATTCTCTTTGGATCCTAGAATACAAATACATAATAACATCATGGCTGACTGGAAGGAATAAACAGAATTATTACATTAATGGATTACCTTTTTTGGGTATGATTTCATATGTCTGTGCAGCATCCCTCTACCTCTGTAAGGAAGGAAACTCCCTCTACCAATGCAGATGAGCAACTATTCTGACATTTATTGGCCCAAGATCACATAGACAGTATGTGTCAGAGGTAAGGACTTGATCTGACCCCAAGGATGACTCTCATTCCACTATGCCAATCTGCTTGTCAAAAAATGCCCATTTTATAATCTATGTTTTTGAAAGCATGTTTCTCTACCCTTTTTTCCCCACAACAAAAAAAGAATGGTAAAGAAAAAAGGTTTCTACATATCTATTTCTAACTGACTTTCTCCCCTTTCTCTAGGTATTTGTGTAGATAGGGCAAAAGTGTTTGAACAACTTAATTAGACTGACTTTAATTACTAATATGATGATGAGAAAAAAACCTTTCCCTTTAAGATGAAGTGGCTATTGACTGGAAAGTGAGTGATCTTCCTGACATTTCAGATGAGTTGATAATTACTATGCAAATGTTTAATTTTAGCATGCTAAAGATTTTCAATGAGCATAATCCTTAACTATGGTCTTTGAAACCTCTGATAGATAACAGACTACCTTCAACCAAATCAAGCCCCCTCAGGCTCTCCTTGGATTTGCATGCTGATAAATTTCTTCTTCTACAATAATTTATCTTTTTAATGTCCAGAATCACTGAAACAATGCCATCCCCACCTAAGTAGGAGGATATATCTTTCTTGCAACTTGGAATAATGCTGCTCAGATTGAAGAAGTTTGATGAGACTAGGGACTGATTTTTTCCAAATAACCATAATTAAAGGTATTGATAGGAGACTTGGTCACTTTGCTGGCTTTAGTGGCTGGACTCATACCACAAACTATTTTCTGAAAATAAATATTTGTTCATATAATCAGTTAATAGAAAGAAAAAAAATCTTGATATTAAGATTCTAAAGCCTTTGAAGAAAAGCTTTGAGTGGAAAATATATCCTAAAATGAATTGATTTTTCAAGCAGAAGAAAATCTTGCCAAAAATTTCAACTTCATTCTTTTCTGGAATAGTTTAATTGCACAAGGCTTTGTACTAATTACTGTTTCGATATTAAAGCTTTGGCAGTCTTACAAAAATATCAAACTTGTGCTTACAGGCTCCAAATACCCTGCTTCAATGGCCCAAAGGCTGATTATGAAAGTATTACAGACTAAACCAAACTGTTGTAGTGTTCACTTTCCTTATTTTTGGATAGCTTTTAACTTAGAACTTCATGAATGTTTGCTTAACAAATGTGAACACAATTTATTGTCAGCCCTTTAAAAACCAAACCTGTGTTCTTTGTGGATCAGGTATCATGGAGTACTGTCTGCCAAATAGCAAGGACTGCTAATTTTTAGGAAGATCCTTTTGGTTGATACATGTTTACTTCTCACTGTTTTTGAATTCTATACCTAGCAGATTCCCCAAGATGGCATATAGCAATGATGAGATTGGCTTCTGCCTCCAGTTCTAACAACAGTTGAGAACTAAAAATTCTCAGGTTTTTTACAAGCTTCAACAAGTAATATTGTAATCAAATGTAAGAAAGAGAAACTGGGAGGGCAAAAAGATGAAATGGAAACATGGAACAAATCACCATTCTTACATTTCAGAGTGTATGACAAAATCTGAATTGGTAAGAACTTAGGTAGTCATGTAGTCCAAATGATGTCTGAATAAAAGAATCCACACACATCCTTGTAGTAGAAGTTGGCCAGTCTCTCTTATGGTCCCCAGTAAATCCCAGGTGTGAAAGGAGAGCAGTGTAGAAGAAACATACGCTGAATCTGGTAAAACAAGATTATAAAAACAACAGGGCAGAAAGTCCGGTGATGGGGAACATCAGGACATATAGTACACTATTGTATTGACTATGTTTGGACCATTTCCCAAGGCTTCTGGGAGACTGGGAACCTGAGGGGTATAAAAGCAATTGCTTGCCCCAAGGGATATCTACTCAGATTGAGCAACCGGACAGAAATCTCAATTCCATGACAGCTATTGTGACTTGGAATTGTATGAATATCCATGAAGCAATGTGAAGCATTTTGGATTATCACTCTGTTCTCAGCATATATCTTTGAATGTCCATGATTCTTTTATGCTGACAATAAAAGGGATAACAGTAGATTGTAAATGCTCATTTTCACCATACCTAACATTTAGTGGGCCTTCATATCTAATCCAGTTCTAGAGAAGTGAACATCCTACCTCTGCTTGAAGATATTCTTTTTTTTTTTTTTTTTTCCTGCTGAGGCAATTGGGGTTAAGTGACTTACCCAGGGTCACATAGCTAGGAAGTGTTAAGTGTCTGAGACCAGATTTGAACTCAGGTCCTCCTGACTTCAGGACTGGTGCTTATCCCCTGAAGATATTCTTATAATGAAGAAATCATGATCTCCTGGGCACATTTTTTATTGCCCCATCACTGCTATACTTTGAATCATTCTGTTGTTATGATATTTACCCAGTACACAGGGGAATTGATCAGGCTCTTGCTTAATAACCCACCCTAAAACTTTGCTCCTAGGTCATATTTCCAATTTGCCTTGTATAGAAGGTTTCATTCATGAAAAAACAACCTTTTCCCCATCTCCTTATGATGACTGTCCCACCCACAGAATATGGCTGGAAATGATATCCTGTGACAAAAGTCTTCCTCATTTTGGAATTGTGATTTAAATCTCCTTGCTTAGATTGTCTAAAGAGATTCAAAAGTTTACCCAGGAAAGATGCTTCAGTAACACATCTTCAAGAGGTCCCTGCAGACAGAGTTGTAAATAGGGTCAGGTGACAGGTTTTGTTCTGGAACCGAGAGCACTGTCTTTATTTATACTCTTCCAGCAGGTAGAAACAATAGAGTTTAGTACCATGTTATCAAAAATAGTATAGGAAACCTCTGCTGGACTTCCTTTCCCCAGAAGCTGTATCTCAATTAAACTGTTCTCTACCTAGTTCTATCCTTTTCCTTTCCATGAAGCAGCCTTTCCAGTAGAGACTACAAGGTGTCTTGTGTATCATCTTCCATAGTGTCTTGTATCTCACATTTCTGGGATTTCCCTCTTGCCTCAAATGAATTAATCTTTAAAAACATTCATTTTGAGGACATTTTTTGTATTGTTTGTCCCAGAGACCATAATTGCTAGTTATGGTTCTGCCTATAAGAGAGAAGCTTGATATGTAATACAAGTGAAAATATTTATATATACAATGATATGTAGGATTTGTAGATTCCAAATCTACAAAATACATTGACTCAATGACTCTTCTTTCCATGGGGAAGACTGCAAAATGGAATATGACCTGGGATTTCAGTAGAACCTTGAGAAGAGGTTTGAAGGTAACATCTATCTGAAGTTTAGGTATATGTAATGGGGGTGGGGGAGGTGGCGCATGAATTTGTGGGAAGTGATTGAGATTCACAAATAAAAGAGGATTGACAAGACAAAATACATAGAAGGAAGAAAAGAAATTCAAGAGACTCAAATAGTAATTTTATTACTACCTTATTCAACTGAATATATATGGTTAAAAAACTGTAACAGAATTTAATAGCTTCATATACAATCTACCTTTTTGGTCTTTGTATATGGAAATACTTGTTTGTTGATGATAAATTCAATGATTAAAAATACAATTAAGAAAGGAAGCAAGAAATGTATGCATAAGTGGCATAGCTATAATTATATGAAGCAAGTGTGAAGAATATAATAAATTATTCCATGAATGTGTGTACAAACATTATCAAATGGAGCCAGTTTGTTATGGTTATAACAGTATCACCTCAAAGATGGGGTCCCTAGAAGAGACTTCAAAGATCCTTTATCCCAACTTTCTTAATTTGCAACAGGGGAAACTGAAGCCCAGATTGTAAATTACTTAACCTGGATAATTTAGGTAGTTATTAGCATAGCCATAATTAGAACCAGATCCTTCTAGACTAGATAGAGCAATAAAAAATTGTGAAAAATACTGCTTAAGGTCACATTACTTAAAAATAATGGCAGTTCATTTATTTAATCCTTTATGGTTTACAAAGTGAATTCATGCAAAGCAACCCTGTAAATTAGTAGGTTAAGATTTTATTCCCTTCATTTTGCAGATGAGGAAACTAAGGCTGAACATAGAACCAATCCTGTGATCAATTACCTTGAACTTTTGAAGACAGGTACTACCATGATATTTTACAGCTACCAGAACTCAATTTTTCTATCTAGAGCCCCTGAAAAGAAATAAAATTAGTCTTCTGCCCCAGCTTCTAAATTCAACAAATTATTATTGAGCACGTATTCCATGCAATGCTTCTGCTACACTAGATTTTATTCCAAATCTAGTATTCTCTTTATTCCACTACACAATCATTAACTGTTCTAGAGAAAAGAAGATAATTATTTAATTAAATCATGAAGATTATAAGAGTAAATAATCCTAACCACTGGAATTTGGGAGAGATTAGAAAAGAACACCTTAAATCTTCAAGTCAACATTTCATTTCCCTACTTCATTTGATGTGTCCCAACATAACTTAAGAAATTTCCAATTTCAGTAGTTAAAGGCCTTTATTAAGATTAAAAACAAAGCAATGCTAGAATTTTCTTTATTAAAAAAATCCAAACCAAACCCTAATTGCCTAGTAGGGTCATAAGTAAAGAAACTTGTAAGAACTACTCATTATGTTCTTCTATCATTTTTTTTTTTAACATTACTTTTCATGAAAGTGTTTAGGCCTATGTCATCATTGTATCAGCAATGATCATAGACATGAAGGAAAAGAATTTTGCCACTCCCTGTTAAATAACATAGTATCCTATGCTAAGCCACCTAGTTAGCTTTGTGTATAATAAGAAAAAAAAAAAAGAAAGCCTGACTTCGGTTGATATGAATTATTATTATCATTAGAATTCTATTACATAATTTTTTCTCATTATAATTAGGAATCTTTGCCTGCTCCCATCTGCTAATGGGGTCCTATAACAATGCTAAGAAGCAGTATGGTATAATGGAAGGGAAAGAGAGGGGAATAGACATTTATAGAGCACCGATGATGTGCTAGGTAAAGTGCTAAATGTTTTTTATAAATATTTTATTTGGTCCTCACAACAACCTTGCAAGGTAGGTACTGTTAATTATCTTCATTTTACAGTTGAAATTAAGGCAGAGAGAGGTGAAGTGACTTGCCCAGGATCACAGAGCTAGTAAACATCTGAGGTTAGATTTGAACTCACCTCTCCCTGATTCCACTCTCAGAGGTTTATCTTTTATAGCACCCAACTGGCTTAAAGGCTAACCTGAGAGCCAGGAAAGCTTATATTCCTACCTCTTAGGCAGCTGAATGCACTTGACCAAGGTGACAATCAGTATGTGTCAGATACAGAACTATAATTCAAGCTTTTCTGATTCTAAGGCCAACTTTTAAGCCATTAGGTGGTAAAGTGGATTGAAAACTGGAACTGGAGTTGCCAAGACTTCTCTTCTTGAGTTTAAATCCAGCCTCGAACACTTACTAGCTATGTGATCCTGGACAAGTCAATTAATCTCTATTTGCCTCATGGTTCTGATGGTTCCCTGTAGCAATGAAATCACAAGTCTACTTCCTATGAAAAAGTTATTGTAGCTTATAAAAACAAAATTAAGACCATTCCATACATTTCAGTCTACCAATCTATGTGAGTATGGCCAAAATATTTTATGTTAATAAACATACTCTGAAAACTATAGTTTCTGGCTGAAATCCCAGCATTTATAGGGTTATAGATTCAGAACAGAAATCATCAACTCCAATTCTCTAATTTTTCTAGATGATAAGTTTAGTGATCTGTCCAGGGTCACACAGTTAACATGTTTCTAAGGGAAGATTTAAAACCAGATCTCCTTGATTTCAGGTCCAACATTGTAGCTACCTTAGCATGGTACCTTTCATTAATTATTCCCACATCTGGGATATGTCACAAAAGTGGGAAAGTGATGGGAAAAGGTTGTTTTCTATCTAGCAAGATTTCTGAAAATCAAAGTTTTATTAATAATATAATTTCAGTTAATTTGTTTCTAAGCCTTCCTTCCTTCATAGGTGAAAATGAGAGAATCCTGTACTGAAATATGGGAAGAAATGATGCAGACTTTTGAAAGGCAGCACTCAGTTTTATCAGTGTAGAGAAGTAGGTCCATATATGCGAATCTTTGTGAAACACAGGTTTTTCCAGCTACATTTTCTGAAAAGCTTTGAAAATTTGGCCAACAAACTAAAGTTTATATACCAACTCACACAATAACAAGCATGTCAGAACACTTGTTTGGAACAAAATGCTACTTTCCCTGGTGCAGCCAGCAAAAACACAGCCTTAGGCCTAGGCTACAATGTGAAGGATTTTGCAGCAGCTGCTTTTGGGGAGCATAAAAACAATCCACCTTTCTGCCCTAAGCTAGAAAAATATGCAGAGTTTGCATTGTGCTTATGTGTCAGTATAAATCACGCTGTTTTTTTCATTGAGATCAACTGATGTCACTGGATGAGTCAAGGGAGAAATAAATGCAAAGACTCAGTTGGATCTGTGGGCTCAGTGAGTGAATCAGATGTGTATCACAGATTCAGAAGTTTGACTTGTGGGGATAAAAAAATCTAATTTTTCATATGATAATTATAAAACCAGAGAATATTTTAGAGGGAATAGAATCTGAAATAATAATCATGTGGACTTTAAAACTCAAGATCACACTAGGTTTGAGACAAAGCAAGTTTATAACTAAACTTGGTTTCCCTGCTATTTAAGGCTTAATTTTCAAGAGATTCCAAAAATTCACCATATTCTAATTTAAATAAAATTTGGTACTTTAGGGGAATGGGATTGAGGTCAGAAAAAAGGAGGAAATTGGCAAGAAAGTTGCTAGATGAGATTCCTCCAAGGCAAAAGAAAAACAAGAATTTATTTTTGCCTAGTAGGATGAACTGCTGTTCAGTCTTGTTTGATTCTTTGTGACCCCAAGGAGTTTCCTTGGCAAAGACACTGGAGTGATTTGCCATTTCCTTTTCCAGTGTGGTCCCATTTTACAGTTGAGGAACTAAGGCAAATAGGGGTTAACTGACTTTATATAGCTAGTAAGTATTTGAGGGTGGAGTTGAACTCAGATCTTCCTGACTCCAGTCACATCTTTCACTACACTACACCATTAACTGCCCCCAAAGGGTTACTATTTTTTGTTACTAAAACCACTTAACTTTGGGGTCCTTTCTCACAGAGAGTGAAACATGCATTGCTAAAGAATTTGCAGTAAAAGGATCAATATCAGTCTCATATTTTGCCTTAAATACCAGATGAACCAAAGAGTTATTAAAGAGCTAGATGCTAGCAAAAAGAGATTGTCAGAGGTTTATATAGGAATGGGAACTTCTGTAGGCCATTCATTTTAGGAGAATGAAAACACTATTCCCTTACCTTCCACATGACTCAAGAATTACTCAACTTTGTCAACTCAGATCCCCACCCAATCGAGACCTAAGTCTGCAAGTTCAATAAGTTGAATGTTTTTTCTTCTGTGTTGCATAGCAATAATGCATTATCATTAAGACAGGAAATACCAAGATTTATTGTTGCTGACTAGGGATGCTGCTGCCCCAAGAACAATATATCTGGATTTTTTTTTTTAACTTATAGAATATGAAAGCAGACATTTGGGATTGTTTCCATTTTGCCAAATTAAAATAAATATGAACTTAACAAGTACCAAATAAAATAATACTTTTCATATACAAGATAGAACAGGAAAGGATTGCATACAAAACTGAGCATTTCTTTTAAGTATAACTTATGTTTCCTTTTAAGTATATATAACAACTTTCAAAGTTCTTTTGCTAATCTGTATTTCCTTTGGGTTTTCCTTTTGCTCTCTCTCTCTGCCTCCTCCCCCCCTTTTTTTGGTACTTCACTGATAATTTTTTCCTTCCTTCCTCCCCACCCCCTTCTCCTCTTCCCTTCCCTTCCCTATTTTTGATAATACATTGTTAGACTCCCTTTCCTTCCCCCATTCTTTCCACCAAAAAAAGAAAGCAAAAATCCTTGTAACAAATGTATAGTTAAGCAAACATTACCACCTTGGCCATTTTTGCAAAATAATAATAATAATAATAATAATAAAAATCACATGATTATATTTCTGTCTATAAAGCTTTATACCCATTTCTATTTTAAAACACCTAAAACATAGGAATACATTAATTAAAAAGTATTCATTTCATCTAAGATATCAATTTTGTTGTCATATCAGACACAATAGTTACTAATTGTTTAATCATCTTCAATTTTAGCTATTTTTGTTTTTTTTTAATTTTGATATTGCCAATTTGTTTTTTGTTTTTGTTTTTGTTTTTTAAAGCAGTTGTTCATACTCATTTTTACAACAAACTGGTTCCTACTTTTATTTGTCAATTCAATGGGGCTTTTATGATTTTACTTCTGTTAATCTCTTCCTTGATTTTGAGAATTTCTTTTTTGGTGTTTAGTGGGGATTTTTTGCTTAGTTATTTTTCTAGTTTTTTCTTTTTCTTTTTTTTTTTTTTTTTATGAGTTGCATGCCCAGTTCATTGATGTGTTCTTTCCCTCTTTTACTGATAAATTCGATATTCTCTCAGGATTGCTTTAGCAGCATCCTCAAAATTTAAGTATATTGTATCACTGTTGTCATTTTCCATGATGAAATTTTCTATTGTCCCTATAAATTTTTTATAATGTCTTTTTAAACTCTATAAATATTTCTACATTTTCTTCGACTCACTAATCTTTAGGATTTACTTACTAAATTTCCAAATAATTTTTAATCCTTTCTTCAAAGGAATATTGGTTTTCAAATATGGTGTGGTCAAGAGACTATATTTAATATTTATGGATTTTTACATTTATTTTTTAGGTTTTTTTTCCTTAATACATGATCATTTTTTGTAAAGATGCTATATGTAGTTAAGATGTAGCTCTATTCCTTTAAGCTCCCATTCACATCTACCTTTTCTAAAATTCCATTCATGTCCTTAACTTTTTTCCTATTTATCTTTTTTGTTACATTTGTCTAGATCTGAAGGATACTTTGAAATATTTCTTCCTTTGTCAAATGAAAGGGTGGGGCTAGATGGCTTCTGTAACCACCTAACTCAAGGGATATTATCCTATGAAACTGAATCTGAGAGATGAAGTGACTTGCCCATGATCTCATAGCAAGTAAATTTCAGAATTGGGCTTTAAATAATGTTTTCCTTACTCTAGATACAACACTCTTTCCATTATGTATGGTTACCTCTCATTTGAAATAATTTTCCATTTTATTCTTCAGTAAAATATACTACACACACACGTATAGTACATATGCACAGTATACATATATGTGTATTGCATGTGTATATATATATATATATACATGTATTTTCATTGTTTGGTATGTTATAGTAGAGATTCCCTTTTTTTTTTGTGGGCTCTACTGGTCACTGAGGTCCATTCCAATACTTAGATTTTGTGATTCTCCGGACTCTACAATCCCTTCTAGCTCAGCCCTAATATTCTACTTCATCTCTTTCAGTCATAAATGCTCTCCTTTAGAAAATGAAAAGACTCTTAGCACTATCGATTTTGAACTGTAAGGGATCTTAGAAGTTATCTAGCCTAAGTTCCTTACTTTATTGGGGAGGAAACTGAGGTCCAGAGCTCTGCAGACCTTCTTGGTAAGCAATGTAATACCCCTTCTCTCTCATACTTTCCTTCAGAGCCTTTTAAACACTGAGCTAGCTCCAGCAATGCCTGTATCAACCTCATTATACGTGTTTGCATCTCTGGAAAGTGCACTGCAAGATGCGTGAACTTATTCACAATATTCAATATTTCTCCATTTGCTGAAGCTAATGATTCCATATAGAGATGGTGCGATGCTGACTGATGGAGAAGGTCTTCTTGGTGTTGTCAAGCCAAAATTAGTACAAGCAGCAGAGAAATGATCCATGCTTTGTTACATCTCAGCTTCCGAGGCTGCATTGGATACATAATCATCTGTGAACAAAAAATCATTCATCCATTCTTCTCTCGCCACTTTAGTCTTCACTTGTATCAAGTTAAATAACTTAAGAGTCAGTGTGATATCGGAAGATGCCATTTTCATTTTCTTTGAAGATATCTGACAACACTGCTGAAAACTGCACATTAAAAAGCATGGGAACAAACACAAAGCCCTGCTTCATTCTACTGGTGACTGGGCAAGTATGAGAGCATCATCTCTTGTCCAGAACCCATACAAACATGCCAGACCATACTGATGAACTTCTGCAGCAACCAGTTTTTGCTATGATCTTCCACAAGTGCCTGACAGCAACAAAAGATTTGGTCAGAAAGATGTAAGTTGTGTACAAAGCTCTGTATATAAACACAGACTACACACACATATATATATGTGTATATATACACACACTTATGTATACAAGATACACATGACTATAGTATATATTAATATATGTATAAACATATACTATACACATGAGTATACTATATATACATACATATGTATTCACAGGCATACACGTACATGTATTTATATTTCATAGCCAAAGTTTTTTTTTTCGATTATATATATTTTTTCCCTGATTATATATGTTTGTAACAGGGTTATTGTCTTTTCATTCATTCTTATTTGGGGAAGGAAGGAGGGCAGATTTCAATCAGATTTGTGATTGAAAATAATTTTTAAAGAAGGAAAATTAACTAGAAGTACAGAAACCAATTAGAGGCTTAGTTTCAGAAAGATTTGGAGCTTTAGGGATGATGGATTGCATTCAAAACATTCTTTTGCCCCACAAAAGAGGGATGTGTGTGGTGTGGTGTGTGTGGTGTGTGTGTGGTGTATGTGATGTGTGTGTGGTGTGTGTGTGGTCTGCCTTCGCGCGCACACCCGTAGGAAGGTTTACGGAGTTTCGAAATGAATGTTCTCGCGCGTACCCATCGCAACCCCAACCCCCACTCTCATCCCCCGCGCTGGAGCGCCTCTCACGATGGAGTCTTTTACTGCCACCATTGCGCGCGTGCGCACAGAGAACCGCCTCTTCAGTCCAGTCCAGGAAGGAAGAGGTGGGCGGGGCGAATTCTTCCTGGACCCGCGCTCCCTGGAAGCACCATCTCTCCTTCAGGTGCGTTCCTCGGTCAGTAGGGGGAGCGCGCAGCCTGGCCCAAGCCCGGCCAAAAGCCCCAATCCTCTCTGGCTTCCGGATGTAGGAGTCCCGGAAGGAAAGTCATCTCGAGCCCTCAGGATAGGAAGATTTGTGTAAAAAATAGAGCAGCTCCGGGTCCGGAGTCTTGAAGACGCACCATCCCGAGTTCTGTAAGACCTCAGACACTTGCTAGCTGTCCCTTAACCCAGTTTGCCTCAGTTTCCTCATTTGTAAAATAGCTGCAGAAGGAAATGGCAAACCACCGCAGTGTCTCAGGATCAAAGAGGGTTGTTCACTGGACACCCAAAAGGACTGAAATTGTAATTTCTCTGGCGGGGCGGGACCTTCGCCTGCCTCGCAGTGGGGCACGTGCACCTTTTAGATTGCTGCCTACCGCACTGAGGGTCCCCTGGACAATATATGCCCGAGCCTTCTCTGGTTCGCAGACTCTGCTACTTTAGGGTACCTCCCAGTTTATAATAGCGCTTAATTTGTTTCCAAATAAGCAGTGATCTTTTTTTGTTTTCTATTTGTTTCTACAGCAAACGTCATTTCAAACAGAATAGTTACAGTTATTACCTGCCTCTCTACCACAGCCTGGGAAACTATTCAGAATTCCGGGAAGCAGGTATGCGTCTCGGGACTTTAGGATGGACCAATTCCTTGTGCCCAAATGTATGGACGGTGCTATAAAGTTATAACTCTGAAAAACTTATCCTCCCAGTGCCTACTGAATCAAAGCTTAAAAGCCATTAGGCTTATTAAAGCTTGGCATTCTTAGCTCTCCATCTTCTGACTGCAGCCAGTCTTCCCATCTTTAAAATACTTCCTTTCTAAGGTTTGTAAGCTGTATTAAACTGTATCTGGCCACCTAGGTTGTTTGAAGTCCAGTTTTTTAAACTGGGTGATCCCATATGGGGATTTGTAACTGAATATGGGGCCTGGGAAATTGATTTATCAGTAGATGTTTGGTTCATAAACCCATTTTATATACCCATATACTTAAAGTCATGTAAAAATTTCTTGGGCAAAAAGGGATGGTGGTCTAAATGTAGGAAGGCTGAACTACCCCTGAGGAAAGGAGAACTAGAATGACAAAATTGGGGGAGGGGAAGAGCAGGCATCCCCCCAGAATTGCTATGAGACTTTCTCCAGTTTCAGACAGAGGTCCTAGATCAGAATTATATTAGTCCCCCAAATATTGCTGATCTAGGGGTACAATAAGTTCAAAATTAAAAAAAAAATCCATCTTGGCTACTATCTTTTAAAAAAGAATGTGTGACCTAACAGCTTGGGTCCTTCCAACAAATTCTGATCATACAAAAGACCATTACAAATGATAAGTAAAACTATCAAAGCAAGCAGTAAACAGAGAAGGAACACAAATTGGAATATATCTGAAAATACACAGAGTAAATGATTTTTTTACATGAGAGAGCGGTAAGATTTTAGTTCATTCAAAGAGACAGTCAATATGATCAAGGGAGAATTCCCCTAAACCCTTTGGTTTGAGAAATCCTTTTGCCTTGCTGGTTGGCAGCTTCCAAAGTGTCATTTTCACACTACATGTCTGGAGTGGTCTTAGAGATAATTGGGTACCGTAAGTCTCTTGGAAGAAGGAATCAAGAAGATCTCTCCAAAGTTTTAGCATCAGTTCCTTTCTCTTTTTTTACTTTTCTCTTCTTTTTTTACTTTTTTCTTTTTTACTTTTCTCTTTCTTTTTCCTTTTCTCTTCTTTTACTCTGTATACTCTTCATAATAATCTGGTATCACCCATACTTAGGATGCAATATGCTTCTGGCTTGGCTTAAAACTGTGTTATGCACCTTCCAATGTGCAAGTTTTAGGGGTGAAGCACCCCCTGGATCTGGAAAATCTGCATACAATTTTGTGGCCTTTTCCTACTAGAGAATAAGTCTGAATTATTATACTATTAAAGGATAAAATGTGTTGATATTATAGAATGCTGCATATATAGAGTGCATTTCTGATTTTCTAAACTTTTTTCTTTGTTGTCTGCAGCTTCCTCAAAACTTCAAATTCCCATTTAATTTCTTATACTGATCCGCAATATAGCAAAAATATGATGGAAAAAAGTCACAGTGAGAAAGGGATAACCATATATACCCTTATATGATGGTAGATTTAGAGCTGCAAGGGAATTTCAGAGGCCATTTACTTTAATTCTTCTCATTCTGCTGGTGGAGAAAGTGAAGCCCCAGGAGGTGAAATGACTTGGGATTATGTAAGTAGTAGCAGCAGAGGTAGGATTTGAACCCAGTGCCTTTGAGTGATTCATATAAACTCTGTTCCTGCAAGACTGTTTTCCTCTTTGACATGGCTCCCAAGAACCATAAATATTTTTGTAAATTCCTAGGTTTCAAAACTTTTCTTGCCCTTAATCTATCCTTCCTCTAATTTCTTCTTCTCCTTTTCTTTTCTCTCATTTCACTGTTTTTTTTTGTTTCTTTTTTTTTTATTAAAGCTTTTTATTTGTATAACATATGTATGGGTAGTTCCCCAGCATTGATCTTTACAAAGCTCTCCATTAAAACTTTTACCCCCAGTCCCCTCCCCTCCCCTAGATGGCAGGAAGTCCACTACAAATAATAGTTGACAAGTTGTGTAAGAAAAATCCTATCTACAAGAAAAAAAAAGAAAACCAGAGAAAGGCAACACAATGCAAGCAAACATCAATAGAGATCATGAAAATGTTATGTTGTGGTCCATATTTCATATCCCTCTCTCTGGGTGTATATGGTTTTCTTCAGTGAACAATTGGAACTGGTTTGAGACATTTCTTTGTTGCAGAGAGCCATGGACCTCAGAATTGATCGTCATATAGTATTGTTGTTGCCGTGTATAATGATCTCCTGGTTCTGCTCATTTCATTCAGCATCAGTTCATGCAAGTCTCTCCAGGCCTCTCTGAAATCGTCCTGCTGGTCGTTTCTTACAGAACAGTAATATTCCATAACATTCATATACCATAATTTATTCAGCCACTCTCCAATTGATGGACATCCATTCAGTTTCCAGTTTCTAGCCACTACAAAAAGGGCTGCCACAAACATTCTTGCACATGTGGGTCCCTTTCCCTCCTTTAAGATCTCTTTGGGATATAGGCCCAATAGAAACACTGCTGGGCCAAAGGGTATGCACAGTTTGATAACCTTTTGAGCATAGTTCCAAATTGCTCTCCAGAATAGTTGGATCTGTTCACAGTTCCACCAACAATGTATTAGTGTCCCAGTTTTCCCACATCCCCTCCAATATTCGTTATCTTTTCCTGTCATTTTAGCCAATCTGACAGGTGTGTAGTGGTACCTCAGAGTTGTCCTAATTTGCATTTCTCTGATCAATAGTGATTTGGAGCACCTTTTCATATGACTAGAGATGGTTTTAATTTCATCATCTGAAAATTGTCTGTTTATATCCCTTGACCACTTATCTATTGAAGAGTGGCTTGAATTCTTATATATATGAGACAATTCTCTGTATATTTTAGAAATGAGACCTTTATCAGAACCATTAAATGTAAAGATGATTTCCCAATTTGATGCTTCCCTCCTAATCTTGTCTGCATTAGTTTTATTTGTACAGAAACTTTTTAACTTAATATAATCAAAATTATCCATTTGGTGTTCAATTAGGAGTTCCAGATCTTCTTTGGACATAAATTTATTCCATCTCCACAGGTCTGAGAGGTAAACTATATTACGTTCCTCTAACTTGTTTACAAAATCACTCTTTATATCTAGATCTTGAACCCATTTAGATCTTATCTTGGTATGTGGTGTTAGGTATGGGTCAAGCCCTAATTTCTTCCACACTAGTTTCCAATTTTCCCAGCAGTTTTTGCCAAATAGTGAGTACTTATTCCAAAAGCTGGGGTCTTTGGGTTTATCAAACACTAAATTGTTAAGGTTATTGCCTAGATTGTCCTGATAACCTATCCTGTGCCACTGATTGACTGCTCTATTTCTTAGCCAGTACCAAATGGTTTTGATGACCGCTGCTTTATAATATAGTTTTAGATCTGGTACAGCAAGGCCACCTCCATCTGCCTTTTTTTTTCATTAATCCCCTTGAAATCCTTGACCTTTTGTTCTTTCAAATGAACTTTGCTACTATTTTTTCTAGGTCTGTAAAATAATTTCTTGGGAGTTTGATTGGTATGGCACTAAATAAGTAGATTAGTTTGGGTAGTATTGTCATTTTTATTATGTTCGCTCTGCCTACCCATGAGCATTTAATGTTTTTCCAATTGATTAGGTCTGATTTTATTTGTGTGGAAAGTGTTTTGTAGTTTAGTTCGTATAGTTCCTGACTTTTCCTTGGCAGATAGATTCCCAAATATTTTATCCTATCATCTGTTATTTGCAATGGAATTTCTTCTTGTTGCTGAACTTTGTTGGTAATATATAAAAATGCTGATGATTTATGTGGATTAATTTTGAATCCTGCAACTTTACTAAAGTTGTGAATTGTTTCTAGTAGTTTTTTAGTTGAGTCTCTAGGGTTCTCTAAGTATACCATCATGTCATCCTCAAAGAGTGATAATCTGGTTTCTTCATTACCTACTCTGATTCCTTTTATCTCTTTTTCTTCTCTTATTGCTAAAGCTAACATTTCTAATACAATATTAAATAGTAATGGTGACAGTGGGCAGCCTTGTTTCACTCCTGATCTTATTGGGAATGGTTTTAGTTTGTCTCCATTACATATGATGCTTGCTGATGGTTTTAAATAGATGCTACTGATCATTTTAAGGAAAAGCCCATTTATTCCTATACTCTCTAGTGTTTTTAATAGGAAAGGGTATTGGATTTTATCAAAGGCTTTTTCTGCATCTATTGAGATAATCATATGGTTTTTGTTAGTTTGGTTATTAATATAATTAATTATGCTGATAGTTTTCCTGATATTGAACCAGCCCTGCATCCCTGGTATAAATCCTACTTGGTCATAGTGTACTATCCTGGGGATGACTTTCTGTAATCTCATTGCTAATATCTTATTTAAAATTTTTGCATCAAGCATTGTTGGTGGAGCTGTGAACGGATACAGCCATTCTGGAGAACAATTTGGAGCTATGCTCAAAAAGTTATCAAACTGTGCATACCCTTTGACCCAGCAGCATTTCTATTGGGCTTATATCCCAAAGAAATCATAAAGAAAGGAAAAGGCCCCACATGTGCAAGAATGTTTGTGGCAGCCCTTTTTGTAGTGGCTAGAAACTGGAAATTGAATAGATGCCCTTCAATTGGAGAATGGCTGAATAAATTATGGTATATGAATGTTATGGAATATTATTGTTCTGTAAGAAATGACCAGCAAGATGATTTCAGAGAGGCCTGGAGAGACTTACATGAACTGATGCTGAGTGAAATGAGCAGAACCAGGAGATCATTATACACGGCAACAACAGTACTATATGACGATTAATTCTGATGGACATGGCTCTCTTCAACAATGATATGTTTCAAACCACCTCCAACTGTTCACTGAAGAAAGCCATATACACCCAGAGAGAGGGATGCGAAATGTGGACCACAACATAACATTCTCATACTCCTTGATTGATGTTTGCTTACATTGTGTTTCCTTTATCTGATATATCGTTTGTGTAGATAAGATTTTTCTTGCACAACAATGATAAGTTTGGAAATATGTATACATATATTCGATTTGCCAATATTTTAACATAGTTAACATGTAGTGGATATCCTGCCATCTAGGGGAGGGGTGGGGAAGTTGGGGGGAAAATTTGTAACAGAAAGCTATGTAAGGGTTATTGTGGAAGAATTACCCACACATATGTTATGCAAATAAAATAAAATAAAAAAAAATAAAAAATAAAAAAAAAATTTGCATCAATATTCATTAGGGAAATTGGTCTATAG
>JAJPUD010002562.1:39012-214032 GCA_023553655.1 Myrmecobius fasciatus
GATATTGCTACATTATCTATGGTACCCTTTAATAAAATATAGTTTCCTTCCTTATCTCTTTTGATTAGATCTATCTTGGCTTTTATTTGATCTGAGATAAGGATTGCTACCCCTGCTTTTTTTTTGTTCACCTGAAGCATAATAGGTTCTGCTCCAGCCTTTTACCCTCATCCTATATTTGTCCCTATGTTTTAGATGTGTTTCTTGTAGACAACCTATTGTGGGATTCTGGTTTTTAATCCAGTCTTATATCCGCTTCCGCTTTATGGGAGAGTTCATCCCATTCACATTCACAGTTAGAATAACTAATTCTTTATTTCCTGCCATCTTATTTACCCAAGTTATGTTTTCCCCTTTCCTTTCCCTGTTCTCCCTTCCCCCCTCCTCAGTACTTTGCTTTTGATGACCCCCCTTTCCCAAACAATCCACTACCCTTTAGATCCCCTTCCCCTTTTTTTAACTCCTTTCCCCTGATTCTTTTATTTTCCCTTCTAATAATTTATCCCTTTCTTTTTCCTCCTTTCCCTCCCACTTCCCTCTAGCAACAGACAAGTTTCTATGTGAAATCAAGTGTCTGATATATACTTTTAGAGCCCAACCTGATGAAAGTAAAATTCACAGAATGCTCATCTCCCTCCCCTCTTTCTCTCAATTTTATTAGGTTTTCTTTGCCTCTTCAAGAGATTTTTTTTTTTTTTGCTGAGGCAATTGGGGTTAAGTGACTTGCCCAGGGTCACACAGCTGTTCTGTGTCTGAGACCAGATTTGAACTCAGGTCCTCCTGATTTCAGGGCTGGTGCTCTATCCACTGCACCACCTAGCTGCCCTACTCTTCAAGAGATTTTATCTTGTTTTTACCTCCTTTTTTTTTTTTTTAGATCTTATTTTACCACTTTTCCCCTCTTTTCCCCAGTATGACAACCTTTCCCCCTCTAGTTTTCTTTTTCATATTATCAAAGTAATATCTAGTTAATTATACCCTCAAACTTTAAGTATCCCCATAGTAGAAATAAAGTTCTCAAGAGTCCTTTCCTTTTTACCTTTTTATGCTTCTCTTGAGTTCTGTGTTTGGAGGTCAAATTTTTTGTTCAGATCTGATCTTTTCATTAGAAATAGGTGAAATTCACCTATATCATTGAATGACCATCTTCTTCCCTAGAGGATAATGCTCATTCTAGCTGGATAGGTTATTCTTGGCTGTAATCCAAGTTCCTTTACCCTTTGGAATATCTGGTTCCAGGCCCTTCGATCCTTCAATGTGGAGGCTGACAAATCGTGTGTGATTCTAATTATTGATCCTCGGTATTTGAATTGTTTCTTTCTAGCTGCTAGCAGAATCTTTTCCTTGGTGCGATAGTCCTGAAATTTAGCCACGATATTCCTTGGGGTTTTAATTTTGGGGTTTCTTTCAGGAGGTGATCAGTGAATTCTTTCAATGGTGATTTTGCCTTCAGATTCTACAATCTCAGGGCAGTTTTCTTTCAGGATTTCCTGGAAGATAGTGTTTAGATTCTTTCTTACATCATGGCTTTCAGGAAGTCCAATAATCCTTAGATTTTTTCTCCTACATCTATTTTCCAAGTCAGTTGTTTTTCCTAGGAGACATTTCATATTTTCTTCTAATTTTTCATTTTTTTGTTTTTGTTTCACTGATTCTTGAAGTCTTACTGAGTCATTCACTTGCATTTGTTCAATTCTTACTTTTAAAGTGTTGTTTTCTTCAGTTACCTTTTTAACCTCCTTTTGTAACTGGACAATTGAATTTTTTTGTTCATTCATTGCACTCTTTTTCCACTTCACTAATTTTATTTTTTCAATAAATTGGTGTCTTTTTCATATCTCTTTTGCAGGGCATCATATCCTTCTTGCAAGATATTGTATCCCTTGGAGAGCAGTTTGGAGCTATGCTCAAAAAGTTATCTAACTGTGCATACCCTTTGACCCAGCAGTGTTTCTACTGGGCCTATATCCCCCTTTTTTTTTAATTAAGGCTTTTTATTTGTATAACATGTATATGGGTAGTTTCCCAACATTGATCTTTACAAAGCTTTCCATTACAAATTTTACCCCCAGTCCCCTCCCCTCCCCTAGATGGCAGGAAGTCCACTACATGTTAATAATGTTGAAATGCTTGAGAAGTTATGCAAGAAAAATCCTATCTACAAGAAAAAAAAAGAATCAGAGAAAGGCAACACAATGCAAGCAAATGTCAATAGAGATCATGAAAATGTTATGTTGTGGTCCATATTTCATATCCCTCTCTCTGGGTGTATATGGTTTTCTTCAGTGAACAATTGAAACTGGTTTGAGACAATTCTTTGTTGCAGAGAGCCATGTCCATCAGAATTGATCATCATGTAATACTGTTGTTGCTGTGTATGATGATCTCCTGGTTCTGCTCGTTTCACTCAGCATCAGTTCATGCAAGTCCCTCCAGGCCTCTCTGAAACCGTCCTGCTGGTCGTTTCTTACAGAGCAATAATATTCCATAACATTCATATACCATAATTTATTCAGCCACTCTCCAATTGATTGGGCCTATATCCCAAAGAGATTTTAAAGGAGGGAAAGGGACCCACATGTGCAAAAATGTTTGTGGCAGCTCTTTTTGTAGTGGCAAGAAACTGGAAAGTGAAAGGATGCCCATCAATTGGAGAATGGCTGAATAAATTATGGTATATGAATGTTATGGAATATTATTGTTCTGTAAGAAACGACCAACAGGAGGATTTCAGAGAGGCCTGGAGAGACTTGCATGAACTGATGCTGAGTGAAATCAGCAGAACCAGGAGAACATTATACACAGCAACAAGACTATAAGATGATCAGTTTTGATGGACATGGTTCTCTTCAACAATGATGTGATTCAAACCAATTGTTCAGCGATGAAGATAGTCATATACATGCAGAGAGAGGCCTGTGGGAACTGAGTGTGGACCACAACACAGCATTTTAACGCTTTCTGTGAATATCTCCATGCATTTTGTTTTCCTTCTTAGGTTGTTTTTTCTTCTTCTCTTTCTAGAGCTGATGTTTCTTGTGCAGTAAGATAACTGTATAGATATGTATACATGTATTGTATTTGTCATATAATTTATCCTATTTAGCATGTATTAGATTACCTGTCATCTAGGGGTGGGAGGTGGGGGGAAGGAGGGGAAAAGCTTGGGAAAAAAAAGTTTTTGCAAAGGTCAATGTTGAAAAATCACTCATATGTTTTGTAAATAAAAAGCTTTATATGTAATAAAAAAAAGATATTGTATCCTCCTTGCACTGATTTAAATTTATTTTCCTATTTATCCTCCAGCTCTTTTATGAGGTTCTTTATGCAATCTTCCAGAAAGGCCTTTTGAAAAGGGGACCAGTGATGGTCCTTGCTGATTTCCTCTGGAGTTTTGTCTAAAGGAACTTCAGGATCTGGGGTCAGCCCTTCTCTGTCTCGATAAAAGCTGTCTATGGTGAGAGCTGTCTTTTGCTTCTTCATTTTTTTAGACAGCGTGTATATCTCTTTAAGGTTTGGAAAAACCTTGGCTAAAGCTCTTTGCCCTGGGGCACTTCGGCAAATTAACTTAAGATGCTGGGCCGGTGGGGGCTAGGACTAAGTCCGAATTACTCCTTAAACAAGGGAAGTCTGCCAGAACACCTGCCCCCAATCAGGGCAGAGTGTCCCGAGTGCCTCAGATAAACTCCAGGTGTTTGGAGTTTGGAGTTTGGAGTTTTTGCCACAATGAGTCCCACCCTCACTTCCGGCCTACACCACTCTTTATCCCTCTGTCCGAGTTAGACAAACCTGATGTGAAGATCTAAAGAGATATCAGCAAGCAGTGTCCAAATATTTCTGAATTCATTGACTTGAAGATCAGTTCAGAGGCTTATTTTATTGTTGGTTTGAGAGAAGATCGGAGGAGGACGCAGAGAGTCACGTTTTCACTCTGCCATCTTGGTTCTGCCCCCCTCAAGTATCCTCATTTCACTGTTGAATGAAATGTTTTTCTGTATCCAACTCTGTGTATAGAATTCTTCCTTTCCTTGATCA
This sequence comes from Myrmecobius fasciatus, assembly GCA_023553655.1. Taxonomy (NCBI): domain Eukaryota; kingdom Metazoa; phylum Chordata; class Mammalia; order Dasyuromorphia; family Myrmecobiidae; genus Myrmecobius; species Myrmecobius fasciatus. Next base: position 43,048 of record JAJPUD010002562.1, read on the forward strand.
GTTTAGATGAGAGTGAGGTTCGAGTGTCACCTGCTCCCACCATTCCTCCCTTTTTGTATAGATGTCTAATTGTTGTGAGAAAAATTTCCCTCACTTTCCTTCCTTTTCCTCCCCCAGTACATTCCTTCGCCCCCTCCATTTCCCTTCTTTTTAAGATCATCAAGATATAACAGAATCACTTACACATCTTCTTTCTGATTAAACTCCCTCTGTGATACCAGATAATTCAGAAAAGACATCTCCGTATTTGAATGCAAGCAGATTTATGGTTGCTAAATCTTGTGTGATCCTGTGACTTCTCAGTACTTGAATTCTTTCTTGCAGTTTTTGCTTTCTTTTTTGTTTCCTCCCATCCTTTCTTCCTCCTTTCTTCCTTTCTTCCTTCCTCCCTCCTTCCTCCCAACCTTCCTTCCTCCTAGAAGCTCTAGATTTTGAGTATGATCTTGGAATTTTCAATTGGAATTTCTTTCAGGAGGTGACCAGTAATCTTTTCTCTTCTTTCTTCCTCCCTCCTTCCCTCTTTCCCTAGCTGTTATCTACCTTGTTCTTTTCTTTGGTCTACTCTCCTTAAACCCTGTAAAAGGGGAACTGTCTTTTGGCTCAGGGATTTTGTCATAGAGATAGCAGGTAGCTTGCCCCTATTAATAAATATTATTTTGCATGGAGATTTGTCTCAGTTTACCCTTTTGCCAAATTTCACCTGGCACATTACCTAGACCATGGAATGAGGCAGCCTAACCCTTCACTTAGGGGTGGGTACCTATCAGGTGTAACTTCACCAGAAGAGAACTCCAAAAAGCCTTGTAGGCCTTTTCCTCTCAGGCATAGAATTCCCATTCTTTCCAACTGACTCTGATCACATATCTTCTCTGCCCCTTCCTTATTTTCTGTCTAATACACTCTCTCTCCCAATTACCCCCTGCCATCACTTTGTGTAGCAGAGAAAAAAAAATTGCCTGTTACAACATGTGGGAAGATTAGACTGAATCACTGCTATGTTGTGACAGTTTAGAAGTCATTAATTCTAGCTCTTTAAACACAGGCTTATCAGATAATTTGCAGTGGGCTTGTGGACAAGCTCAGAGGGGTTAAAAAGGAATGGGATTTCAACTCTGTGATTATTTCAGAAAGATTTATCTAATGTGGAAGTGTTTGCTTCTTTTATTTCTGTTGCTATTTCAATTAATACAGATTTGTTATGTTTCTTGCTATTTTGAGGGAATAGGGAAGTTTCTCTGAAAATAACTACAATGTCATCTTCCCACTTGTGAGCTATCCAGGCCATGATAGCTTTAGCAGCTTATAAGTAGACTCTAAACTAGCTAAGAGCTCACCATTCTTTTAAGTTGTGACAAAGAAACATAAATCTTCTCCTCAGGTGCCAACTTTTTAACCACCTATTCCCTTAAAACTTTGTCTTTCATTGTCTGAATTTCAGTTTCATTTGGCACTGACATCACTAATGAAAACACTACCACTGTCCTTAAGTCTTTCTCCAGGACTTCATTATCCCTATCAGTGCTTCTGATGGTATACTTTTTTCTCTCCATGAATTGCCAGTTTTGGGAAGTACAGCATCATATTTTGGATGCTTGCTTCAGGTTGACTACATGTCTATGCCTCTGTTGTAAATGCTAGGTTTATAGAAAGCTCATTTAGAAGTGAAATACCAACTTCCACTATTCATCAATGCTTTCTAATCCAACACATCTTTATTAAGTACTCCTTATGTGCCAGGCTCTGTGCTAAACACTGGGAATACAATTAATAAAAAGAAACTCCAGCTTACAGTGTAAAAGAAGGAAATAGTGTATAAATGGAAATTGGAAAGCAGGGGCAGGAAGCATAGAATGATACACTAAGAGGTATCTTTTTCTATGGAGTTGAAACAAGTCAGGGCAGTGGATGAAGAAGGGAGTGAACTGAAAGTGCAATTTCTGCCTCTTATAAAGGAAGGCATTGGTAAGAATTTGATACAATACTTTCCAGCCCTTCAATCAAGAGGAAGAGGAGGCTGAATGAGATGATGTCAATCAAGCCTTGGGTTAGCAGGATAATGATGAGATTAGAAGTCTAATTCCAAAGTTGAAGGGATTTCATCTTGATTTGTTGAGCAATTGGTTTGTAATACTTAATAAATTGATATGCTTAGAAGCATGAATCTTTGTTTCCTTAGTCATTTCATCTTTCACCTACTATAAACCTCACAATAGCTCTGTGAGGTAGGTGCTATTATTATCTGTATTTTAGGCAAACATAGGTTAAATGATCTGGCCAAGATTACCCAGTTAGTAAGAATCTAAGGCCAATTTTGAACTTGAGTCTTCCTGACTCCAGGCCGAGGACTGTTATTGACTATACCACCTACCTACCATGGGAGCAAAGAGAGGGAAAATATAACAAAAGGTGAAATGAAATACACAATCAATAATTATAGCCATGAATCTCAATGGTATGAATTCACCCAGAAAATGAAAAATGATACAAGAATGCATTAGGAAACAGAATCCAAAAGTATTATAGGTTTACATAGTTTAAAAAAGGGGGGAATATAGCAATTTCCCTGAATTGAAAAATACAGGGGTAGTAATCATGATTTCTTATAAAGTTTTAGTAAAAATAGACATGATAAAAAAAGACAAGCAGGGAAATTATTATATTATGCTTAAAGGCACCATAGATAATATTTAATGTATCACCAAATAGCATAGCATCTTAAATATATAAGGAAAAATTTTACTGAATTAGAGGAAAAATTAAATACTAAAACTATTTTGTCAATTTGTGGAGTGGAGTGGAGTAGAGATTGAAGAGGGAATATATTGGGACATCATATGAGAGGCTATTACAGTTATCAAAAGAAGCGATTGTGAAAGCCTGAACAAAACTTATCCTTATTGACAAGATGTGGTAACTGATATGTGAAATGAGTGTAAATAGTTGAAGATGATACACTGAGATTTCCTACATATGTGATTGGAAAGATGGTTGTGCTCTCAACAGAAAAAGGAAAGTTGAGAAGGAAAGGTATGGGTTTTTTTTTTGGGGGGGGATGGGATATATAAAACATCCTGTTTTGGACTTGGTGAGTTTCTGATATTTCTGAAATGACTACTTAGAAGTGTCTAATAGGCAGATGGTGATATGAATTTATAACTCTGAAGATAGACTAACATTGGATATTTATTTACATCTGAAAATCATCAGCATAAATATAATAATTAAACCCATGGAACCTGAAGAGGTCACCAACAGAGAAGGAAGAGGGCCCACATATATTTAATGATTTATTTAAAAAACCCACATATTGTCAAATGTATGGGTAAATTAGTAAAACAGACTTTTAAAAAAAATTTTCATCAGCATATAACACTTGTGCAGGACAAAACTTATATTTCTATAACTTTTGGGGAGGGACCAAAGAGTTTTAATTAAGAGACAATGACAGTGTAGAATAAGTTGAGTATTTAATTTTTCTGTCACTGGAGAAAACAAATTTTAAGAAAATGAGAACAGAACTTAAAATATGTGATGTCTTCATATTTTCTATCAGTGTTTTTACATTTGAATAAGTGCAGGAAATGTTTTCATTCTTAATCTTTCAACTTCTGCCTCTAAAATTGCAATCTCTTCAGCTTGACTTCTTGAAATATCTGTTAGCTTTTGTTGTTGCAACATGGCATCATATCGTTCCTTGGCAATTCTTTCATAAGTCCACTTAGATCCTATTAAAAAAAACCCAGAAAATTAGTGGGACCACTAATTGTATTGAAATATTGAAGAAACAATTTATCTTGAATGAATTAATGAAACCATTAAAATAGGGGAAAACATTTTAAATGCTAAGAGTTTTGTGAATTATTGTAATAAAATTTTCTGATATGTAACTTCCTACCAACTTTTTAATTGTATAAACATAAATTGGCTTACCAAGTGAATTACAGATTTCTCGTCTTTGACTAACGGTCACAAGCTCTTCTTGTAGTTCACAACTTAGATTATAATTTGCTAAATCTCTTTGATTGACAAACTTTCCTAGTTGCTTGAGTAATTTTTTGAAGGCTTCCACCTCTCTTTTGTGAGCCTGGCAATTATATAATTTCCCAAAAAATATTGATCATTAAAAGTGCTATTAAAATGAACAATTCCTATATGTATGAATTATTATCTTTGCTATTAAAAATGACCAAAATGCTTTACATGACTATGGATATAGAAACAGAAAAAAATTAGATATGGTTTTTTATCAGCCTAAAATAAATTTATTGTAATAAATTTAATTTTCTAACTAGTCATCAAAAACTTAGCATTTACTTTTTGCAATATGTATAGAAGAGACTAAAAATATTTCATTAAACAGATAACTGATCGGTGTTTTTTAAGAAGCAAACTTATGTGACCCAATTAGTCACCTCTGAAGATATAAATTATAGTTACAAGATGTTATACTGTGCCATTTGTTGCAGATAGCTGCTAAGGGGCCTATAGTCTGTTACTGTTTTTTTCTCAGATTTCTATGATTGCAGATTTCTAATATTCTTTTCTGATCATAATCTCCTGTTCTTCAATCCTTCCATTAGCCACAACTCCTTGCAGATATATTCTTTATCCTTGCTATGAACTTCACTCCTTTCTTATCTCTTCTCCCATTTCATCAACTCTACTCCAGCTTTGTGATTATCCTTTCTTATTCTTGACTACAGTTAACCAGTTCAACTCTTCAGGGTTTCCATTCCCTCAGTGCTTTATAATTATGCAATTCTTATCTATTTTTCATTCTTTGCTAATGTTCCAACCTGTGGCCACACAAGATCCTTCTTTTTTGTTGTTCTTCCTGATATCCTGAACCCTGCTGGTAGAAGTTAATGCAATATTACTGAAAATTCATAGTGTTCTCAATTGGGCCCTCACTGATCTCACTTTTATTCTTCAAACTGATTCTTTATCACACTTTCACTTTATTTTTTAAAGCTTTTCTTGCCTTAAACCCCTAAAGTAGTATTACTAAGAAAATCAGCCTAATCTATATCTCAAATTCTACTTATTTATCCATCCTCTGCTCCTTTTATCAAGAAAAAAATGTAGCTCTTCTTGCCAAAGATAACCCTTCTCTTTGTGACCTTGATTTCTTTGTTCCCTGCCACTTCTAGTAATTTCCCCCATCATTTATCTTATCTAGAACCTTTTCTTATCAAGTGGCTCTTCCCTGCTGCTTATAGCATGCCATCCATTACCTCCTAAATGCAGGTGTTGCCAAAGTTCTATCCTAGATCCTTTTATCTTCTTTCTCTGTCTCTCTCTTTTGGTCTTCCCATATCCTTCAAACTCTCTTTTTGTGGAGTATGCTGCCTGTCATTCAAGTTAATCTCCCCTTGGGAGTTCTGTTTCTAGTCCTTCATTTTTCAGTCCACCCTCTTTATGAGAATTATCAAAATAAAATTCCTTAGGCACAGATCTAATGATGTCATTCCCATACTTAAAAACCATCAGGACTTCCTTATTCTGGGACAAAATATAAACTCCTCAATCTGGAATTTATGGACCTCTACATTCTGGTGCTAACCTGTCTTTTCAATTCAACTTCAAATTATTTCCTTTCACATAGTCTATATTCTAGTCAAATTGGACTCTTTGACAAAATTGATTAATCAACTTTTCTTCCATGAATGTATATATTTTCCATGTCTAGAATGCATTCTTAAAAAAAAAACTCCTCTGTGAATACTCACATACTCAAGGCTCCATTCAATTGTTTCTTTTTCCACAAAGCTTTTACTTTTCCTTGAAATTGTTGGAACTATCTCTTTCTTCAAATTACCTTGTTATTTTCTCTATATAAATATATATTCTGTTGCCTACTCCTGCCTTAGTGCCAGTAGAATATAGACTCCTTGAAGGACTATTTGAGTTTTTTCCCATCTTTGTCTTCCTAGCACTTAAGACAGAGCTTTATGTATAAAAAGTGTTTAATATATATTTATTGAATGAATTGAAATTCAGATAATTAAAACCATTAATTTTACCCAGAAACTTACCTGAAAAATTTTAGAACTTTGATGTTAGCTGGATCTGGGATAGAAGTAATAGATCTGTGATTTCATTGACATAGGAAACTCCAGCTACTGATGTAAGCTTGCATTTTCCCTGCCATTTACAATCTTACCCTGGTCGGGGACAAGTCCTGCCTTTGACACATAATATGTTACACTGGGCAAGTTACTTAAAATCTTTGTGCCATAGACAATTCTTTAAAACTATAACATTATGATTAATAAGACTGATGCTTACTTTATCCATAATAGCGATATTCTGTTCCATCGTAGCAATCTGGTAGCCAATCAGAATTTCATAGTTTGGTTCATTTAGGAACTAGTGGGAAGATAAGATTAATACACATGAAAGTCTCCCATTATTTTATTATTTTGACTTGTAATGAATTGCTAGTATTTCACTTACTTTATTTATACATACCAGTGCTAAATCATTCATTTGACTAGTTGTTTGTCATTTATGTAATTAGTACATTATAAATTTTTATCATTCAGTCTTTTCCTGTGCTTTACTTTCTTTCCAGACCTATTCTTTATCTACTTTGTGATCTCTAATTTCTTCACAGGGCAATACTTTTCCAAGCCATTACCCCTGCTCTGGTTTCAAATTACCCTCTTCCCCATACTTCCTTTAGGTAATCAGTTTAATCAGTTTAACTCTTCTCTATCCTCTGCTTTCAAATTGTTACCTCTTTTGTCCTACTGCTGCTCATACTGTGCCAAACTTCCACCTGGTATTCCTCCTACCCTCTTCCTTTTTTCTTCCTAATCAATCACATGTTGCTGAATGGAGCTGGAGAAAGTCATACATCTGAACAGAAACAAGTCCAATACAAATTTGTGTTATCTAATTTCAGGTTAGCTTTATTGCATCAAGGAAGCCCTTTTACTCTTCCTTAAATGATTCTCAACCCAATTCCCCCAGATGGCTATATCTTCTCTTTCCTCTGCAGGAAAATAGAATAGAATATATTCTATTGGTGCCCTTCTCCAAACACTTTCAACTAAGAACTTGGACTCAATCTACTGAGAAAATAGAGGCCATTTACCTGTCTCTTTTCTCCTTTTCATGTTACAAGCCTTTGAGATTATTCTCATTCTCTCCTCTTTCATTTCAGTATCTCTGATGATGAGATGGCACTTCTCTTTGCCAAGGACAATGTCTGTATTTGTTTCCTTGATCCCATCTTTTTCTGTCTTAACCCTTATGCTGCCCCCATAACAATCTTTCTTCCTTTCCCCTTTAATCTCTTTTAATCGATGAATTTGATGACTTTTTTTTGGAATCCTCTTCCTTCTTAACATTTGTACAGCCTTTGGTAGTGTTGAGTACCCTTTGATCTCCTCTCTGAGATTTTGTTGAACCTGATCTTTCCCAGATCTCTTCCTGCTACTCTATTTTGCTGGCTTATCAACATGATGTCTCTGCCTCAAGTCTTTCCCACTTCTCTTTTCTATCTTCCACAGAGTTGCTGGAATACTTTCCTAAAGTTCAGGTCTGACCATGTCATTTCTTTTCTCAGTAAACTCTAATAGCTCCCTATTACCTATAAGGATAAATTATGTAAACTCCTATGGCATTTAAATGCTTTAACAACTTACCTGGCTCTGTGAACTTTTCTTTACTTTCTCTTCTTTACATTCCTTTTGGCACATTCATCCTAATCTCTTTCTTGTTCCTCATATGTAGTACTATATTCTCTAAAGTACTTGAACTGGCTTGTCTTGCCATGCCTAAAAGGCACTCCCTCCTCATTTCAGGCTCTTGCAATACTTAGTTTCCTTCAAAATCCCGTTCAGGTGTTCCCTTCTAAATGAAACCTCTCTGATTTCCCTAGCATTAGTGCCATCAAATTGTATCATTTGGCATATATTTTTGTATATTTCCATTTATTTATATCCTGATTCTTCTGATAGAATGTGAGCTCTTTGTGGGCAGAGATTGTTTGACTTCCCACTTTGTATGTCTACCTACCAAGCTCACTGCCTGCGGCATAGCAGGCACTTAATACTTAGTGATATGTGTCAGTGTCATTTGTATTCAAAGATAGTTTTCCATGACAGATTTCTACCTATTTTAGATGTTAAACTGCGTGTATAGTGATGATGGTTTACATATAATCACTCACATTATCCCATAGGCCAAGGATTTGTAGAATGAAGTTATATAATCAGAAAATGTTTTGTAAAATGATATTGACTCTGCATGGATGGCTAAAAACACCATATGTGCAAAAGAATAGTTACCTTTTGACGATCTCTTGAAAAAAACAGCATTTGAATATCCCAAGCCTTCTGGTTTAAATCTTCCATTTCCATTTCCATTTTCTTATGTTCCCATTCAATCTGATATATTCCTTTGTGAACATCTTTACTTTCTATCATTCTTGTAACTTTCTTTTGACCTTGGGACTTGTAAAAAACAACAATCAAAAACATATTCCAATATTTAATATACATATTTCTGCAGATAATAGAAGTGATCTTCCTATTGTTAAAATGCTATAAAACTTAAAAAAAACAATTCTTTTTGCAAAAAAACATAATAGCATTATACAATAATCATTACAAAAGCAGATCCCCTTAGAAATAGCATTGCAATTCACATAGTACTACTGCTCTCAGTCATACAGTAGATCCCTGTTGGGTTTGGAATGCTGAATATGAATATGAAATGCTGAAAATTTTCTCTGAGAGTTCACAGTATCTGTTTCTACAATCAGTATTATACATCAAAAAAACAAACAAACCCTATTCTTGTCCAAGCCACTTTATTATGTCATCTCACCTTTTCTTATACATCAATCTGAAAAAAAAGAGAAAAAGGAGAGGCAAGCAAAAGGTAAAATAGAAGGACAAGGACCAGGGAGGGAATTCTTGAATAGCTTTCATGAGAATTAGTGAAGACCTTCTGGAAAGAATGGAATACTTTTTTGATGGATCTACCAACTCCACCTCAAGTCTTGGATCCTAGACCTATAATTGTTATCACATATTTAGAAAAAAATTCTCATATGAGACTTAAATTCAGTTTTCCTGAAAATACAAGAAACTTTGCCTTTTAGTGACAAAAAGAATAATTGGAGGAAAGAAAACATGAATCTTAATGGTCTGGAGTAGTCCTTGCTTTCCTAAAAGCATAAAGACATACCATGTCTTCATATCATCCCAAACAGGCTGACCTAGAAGGACACGTATGTAAAACAAGTTGAAGGAAAGTAGATTTAAAGAGTTGAAGAAGAAGCCAGGCTTCTCACATATGCACAAAAGAAACACCCCTTCCCCCCAAAAAAAAACTCAACAGAAATTCTTTGGAGAACAAAAACAGGACTTTAAAAATACACACTAAAAACCCCCTAAATTTTAATATGAGCAGATCAAAGAATGTTACTATAATTAATAATACCCTAAAACAGATGAATACACAAAAGTATCAGAAGTAATGAAAAAGAGGCAATTATGCAAGATATCCTGAGAGAAATCTCCTGCATTTAGCACATCATATTCAAAGAAATGAAAGAATCAGTATTACTCTTAAAAATATAAGCTCAAGTAAAAGAAGAGATTATGGAAAGTAAAAAAAAAGAATACAAAAAAGAATTTAAAAAAGATTAAAAAATACTAAGAACATGACCAAGAAAAACATAAGAAAAATACAATAGAAAACTTAAAGTCCACAGAAGCAATGAACAGATTTACTTCAGCAGAAAACTAAATTATGTCCAAAGCAATATGACTTTTAAAAATCACCAAATTGTCTAAGTTATTGGAAAGCCACAGAATCAGTGATAGACCTGGAGAACAGATCTTGACACATCAGTGCTCCAGTTATATCTAAGAGAAACAGAAAAACAAAAGAACCTAGACAAATTAATTTATGAAATCATTAAAGAAAAAATTCTAGAATAGGCAGCAAAATGTAAATGATAGTCATAGAATGCTGAAAAGGAAAGACTCAAGATTCAACTCTTTTATTATCTCAAATTTATAATAGGAGGAAAATAATACAAATTGCTAGTAGTTTAAAAATCATTTACCAAGGAATAACACGATCATATAAAAGAATTTTCAAGGCATCCTGACCGAATTGGAATAAACAATTTACAAAGAAGCATGGCTGTGGTTCCAGAATGATCTACTCAGCAAAATCTGCTACTCTTATCTATTTTGCTGTCTTATCACCCATGATGTCTCTGCCTCAAGTGTTTCCCACTTCACTTTTCTTGCCTGAGTACTTTTCTAAAATTCAGGTCTGACCATGTCATTTCTGTTCTCTTAGTAAACTCCAATAGCTCCTTATTACCTTTAGGATAAATTATGTAAACTCCTATGGCATTTAAATGCTTTCACAACTTACCTAGCTCTGTGTACTTTTCTACTCTCCTTTTCATTCCTTTTGGCACATTCAACCTAATCTCTTTCTTGTTCCTCATATGCAGTACTATATTCTCTTAAGTCCTTGAACTGGCTTGTCTTGCCATGCCTAAAAGGCACTTCCTCCTCATTGCAGCCTTAATTTCCTTCAAGATTCCGCTCAGGTATCCCCTTCTAAATGAGACATGATTTATGATTTATCATGACAAGAGATAAAATACTTGAGAAGCAAACAGATTTTGTAGATTTTCAGACATACATTGGGAAAAAGAACATAGAAGAACAAACAAGCATCACAGCCAAAAAGAGAAATATTTAAAAGTCACTGTCAAATAATTGCTAAAAGCATATGAGAATTCTCAGAACACTTTTTGCTTTTTGGATTGGGGGCTAAGTCACTAAAAGTTTTTTAAAAATTTAAATTCAGAGAAATGAATGGGGGAAAGAGAAGACTAAAAACAAGATTAGGAAGATGAAAGAGAACACAATTCCAAACCAAAGTTTCTATTCTTTGATAAAAGGGATGGTTCAATGGATAGATTGTCAGGCCTGTAATCAGGAAGACTCATTTTCCTGAGTTCATATATGGCCTCAGATACCAGCTGGGCCACCTTGGGCAAGTCACGTACTTTTAACTTGTTTGCTTCAATTTTCTCATCTGTAAAATGAGCTGGAGAAGGAAATGCCAAACCATTCCAGCATCTTTGCTAAGACCTCAAACTGGGTCACAAAAAGAGTTGGATACAACTGAAATGACTGAACAACTATATAATTATTAATGAGAAGAACTTTACTTAGAATGTTTTATTAAGTTGAGATTAGTACTATAAGAAAATGTATGTTTCCTTCCAAAATAATGACTAAAGAATAAGCATAACAATTAAAATTCTAAATGTAAAATAATTAAACCTACCAATAAAATGCCAGTCACTAAATAAAATAGAAACTCTTAAGAGCAAACATTTCATAGAGAAAGACTTAAATTGGTCAAAATTAAAGTTGTTCTAAAATTACCATACTACAAAAAATGTCAAACTACAGGAAGTAGGAGAGATATTAATGATATAAGCCAAAATTTAATTCAAAACAAAATGTTAAGGATGATTGACATGCTTATTTTATTACTAAATTGGCCTATACAAAATGAAAATATATCAACCTTAAGTATATCTAAAATAATTCTGTTGCAAAATTTGTAAAAGAAAACCTTTCATGGAAGAAATTGAGAACAATTTTAGCATCCTCTTATTACTATGTACTATAACAAAAATAACACAATTAAACAGTAGTAAATAAGATAGACATAACAAATTAGCAGAAAAAAATTAGTGGGGAAGCAAAGAGGCCTATTTTCCTGCTTTAGTACCTATGTTACACAAAAATCGATCACAAGAAAACATGGATAAATATAGAAGGGCAAAAATTCTGTTCCCTAAATATGCAAACCATATTGTAATAAAGAGTTAGAACAGTGATTTCATTTATATAGGGAGCTTCTGTATGAAGAGATTCTGTACACAGGTCTGGACTCTCTCTGCAGCTTATAGTCATAGAAAGTTGCCTATGACACCAAGGCACTAACTTTCCCAGAGTCACACAATCAGTATGTGTCAGAAGGAAAATTTGAAATGTAAGTGATCTTGACTCCAAGGCTAGCTCTCTTCATTACCACCCCATGCTGTGTATCATTGCAATCAAAAAAACAGTTAATTATGATTTGATGTAAAGGAGGTATAAGGAAACTGAACAGTGATTGTTAAATATTTGGGTAAATAGAAAAAAAATAAGACAAAAATGATAATAGGCAACACTGTTTCAAAACCTATGAGATTCACCTTTGAGGCAAATTCATAGTACTTAAATGCCTATGTAAGATGGAAAGAGAAAAAATTAATAGCCTGAAGCTATATTGAAAGAACTTAGAGAAACAAATTAACAGAAAATACAAAAAAAGATTAATACAATTGAAAACATATAAATTATAAGGTAAATATATTTAATTGTTAGGGATAAAAGTAGAGGTTCAGGCTGATAGAAAAATGAAATTGAGATGGTCTTTTTCCTCTTTTGTGAATCTCTAGAGTACATCTCTTGGGTCACCAATGATCATCCACCTTCCTGTGCTAAATTGCTCATATTAAGAACAACCTTACCCAGATGCCTCATTGAGGCAAATAGATAACTATGAATACTTAAAGGATATATCAATAGAGCACAAGCTCTTGAGAAGCTCTACTATTCCAGAAAGTGTTCAAATATTTTCACTAGCAAATGATTCTGTTTTCTTTTTGGGGGACCAGTTTGTCTAAATATGGAGAAATTTATTATCAGAAGGCTGATTAACTTCTTAGTTATGGTAACCCATTAAAGAAAGGAAATTACAAAATAATTGTCAATGCTGCTCTTGCTTTTGACAGTGGTGAGGAGAAAAAAACATTAATTTAGCTATTATTTCTCTGAGATCCCCGACAAGTGATCAATGAGTGAACAGCATGTGAATTATGTCAATTAGTGGTCTCATTGTAAATGAAACTAGAAGATAAGAAAATTGTAGCTAAATAGAAGGAATAGATCACAAGTTATTCTTGAAGAGGAAAATAAAGAAGTTGGCAGAATTAGCCTAATTGTGTGCAAAGAAACATTTCAGGGTATATTTGGTCATGTTATAGTGCTCATGATAAAAATGACTAATATGAAATTAATTTTAACCTATATGTATTAAGTTGCAGAAGATAAGGAAGGGAAAAAATTCAGAAAGAAATCCAAATTAAGGTCTTCTAAATTAAATTAGCATATATTTGAATATCCTGACTTCAAATTTACATTAGAATATAGGGAAAGGGTGGATGATCTGAAGGCATCTCAAATTCAACATGCCCAAAACAGAATTTTTATCTCCCCTTCAGCTCCTCTTCCAGCTTACCATCAAAGAAAGACCATCAAAGAAAAGTCACCTAAATTTGCAATCACAATGTTAGCTTTTCTTGATTGTCCCCAATTCTTCTCTCTCTCTTCCAAACTACCTTGCATTTAAGTACTTTGTGGAGTTTCTATTTATTAATTTTATTTTTAGGTTGTAAGCTCATTGTCAGTGGGGATTTTTTCATTATATTTCTATCCCTAGTTTCTAGTATAGTGTCTGGTATATAACAAGTACTTAAATATTTGTTTACTTCTTAATTCTTCACTCTCACTTATACCACATATCAAATTAGTTACAAAATCTTGAAATTTCTATGTTCATAACATCTTTCACATAGGTTTCCTTCTCTTCATTCACATAACCATCATTCTAGATCAGACCCTCATTACCTCACAGTTATTGCAATAGCCTTCTAAATTGTTCTCCTTGCCTTAAGTTTCCTTCCATTCTAATTCATGTTCCCATGCAACTGCCAAAGAGGTTTTCTCAAGTTCATTTCTGACTGTTTCACTCACTTATTCAAACTCTTATTGTCTCTAGGGTCAAATGAATATAACCTGCATTTTAGTCCTGCTCACAATAGTGTTGTTTAGAAAATATTGAGACATATTGCTAGTTGAATATATGGAAATTTATTTATTATTCCTTAGACTTCTGGTTTCTTGCCTCCATCCTTGAACTTGAATGTGCTTTTGGGAGAGAAGCCCTTACATTGGTCTGGCAGAGAAGTTATATCATAGTTGCTGGTAGCAGAGAAGTAGCCATCACCTCAAAGGTACACTCAGATGAGCCTCTGTCAACTCCTTTGGCTTCACAGTAATAATCATACTACAATGGCTTCTCCTCAGCCATTCATGAAATAGGTTCCCTTTATTTGACTGCATGATGACTTCTTCCTCTCTCAGCTGTTCAAACTCAAGATCGGTGCAAGAACCCCAGAATTTAGAGAATAATGGATAAAGCACCTGTTAAATTGATTTTCTTAAAATATCAATCTGACCATGTCACTTTCCTATGCAATAAACCCAAGTGGCTATTACCTCTGAGATCAAATATACAAAATCTTTTCTTTAAGGCTCTTTACAACCTAGCTTTTTTATTTTTCCTAGTCTTCATACACATTATTTCTCTTCTCACATTCCACAGTCTAGCAAAAGAAAAGCAGATCAATATACTGTTGGTGGAGCTATGATTTGATCTGGCCATTCTAAAAAGCAATTTAGAATTTAAAAAAATTAAAATACCTCTATTTTTTCACTCTGATACCTCAAAGAAATCAAAGACAGAAAGAAAGATCTTGTATATAATCAGATATAGCAGTCTTTTTGTACTAGCAAAGAATTGGAAACAAAGTAGAGGCCCTTCAGTTGGCTAAACTGTGGTCAATGAGAGCAATATTAATCTGTAGGAACAAGTGTATGAAGATTTCAGAGAAACATGGAAAGACTTATATGATAGCTGATGAAGAGTGAAATAATTAGATCAGAAAAACTGTATCCATAATTACTATAACAATGTTAAAGGAAAGAATACAGAAATGAAACTGAATGTTGTATAATTATGATGATCAAGAATGAAAAGAATTGAAAAGAATTTACCTTGTCTTTACATAGGTAAAGAACAATGCATATATTTGTTAAACTTGGTTAATGTGTAGGTAATAAACTTCTCCTATTTCCTTTTTTTCCTTATTCTTTGTTACAAAAAATGCCTATGCCTCAGATCAGGGAAGGAAATAATATGAAAATAGAGATGACATACAAAGAAGTAAATAAAGAAAATTTTTAGTGGAAAATGGATGGGTATTAAGCAAGGGAAAATATACTTTATACTTATTTTTCATAGCAATTACTGTGTTTTTTTCTTTTTGAAAATTCATAATTACCCGGATTATACTATTTATATCTTCAATTATAACTCTATTAATGAGGATGGAGTCTGCAAAATCCAATAGGAATTGAAAATTTTCCACTTCTACTTGCCCTTGTGTAAGCAAGATTTGAATTGTCAAATTCAGCTGATAATTCATTCTTTCTTCTTGAAATCTAAATTGAAAAACAATGAGAAACTTGATTGTACTCTGTATTTTATATTTTGTTAGTTTAATATATAAAAATATTCTAAAAAGTAACATACTAAGCCACTTAAAAAAAACACTACACACTAAATGATATGTATATATAATATACATATATGTGTGATAACTATTTTTCCAGTGACCAACTTTACATGGAAATAGCTACAATGTTTTTTCTAATTATACTCAGACTGGCTAAAGTATTGTGTAGAGAAAAATAAGTTTACAATATTTTACTCTAGGATTAAAAAAAAACCATTAGTAATCCAATTGTATTATCAAATGAAAATAAGGTAAACCTGAAGAATAGAGAAAATGCTATAAAGCATAAAGTATACTGAAAGCTTTGCTTTTATGTTTTTCTATTATGTATAACATATTACTGATAACTGCAAAATCTAGGTAATTTAATTATTTTTCTTATAGTGAAGCAGGAATAATTAATTTGGGGATCTCACATTAGTATGACAATTAGAATTATGTCTACAGAGAAAAAAAGAAAGAAGAGAATTGTTCGAGATAATAATCAATAATTCAGGTTCAGAAAATTTATTTTAAGAAGAAGCTAGATTGACTTTAATTGTATTGGCAGTCTATATTAAATTAGTTGGCTAAGCAGCTAACTCTACTTACTGTGTTTTGTAAATATAGATTGTTATTGTCTGTAAAATAGGAATGATAATACTTGCCCTATTACTGCAGAGAATTCTTTTGAGAAAAATGCTTTATAAACTTTAAAGTGCTATTTAAAACATCATCCCACCCTTAAAAATCCCTCACAAGACCCTGTTGTCTTAATATATCATCCTATTATCTCTCCTTCTTTTCAAAGTCAAACTTAATTGGGAAAAATCAAATTAGTTGTTTAGTTTGATAGTTTTTCCCCTTTAAAAACACTTTGCCTTTGGTTATATTTATAAACTAAATGGTATTTTTGTTTTTAGTTTTATTTTTTCTTTGCTTTTCAAAATTCTTGCTTTGATGGTTAGTTGAATTTTTTGATGTGTTGCTTTTCTAGTTGTTTTAGTTTTATGTCCAATTCACTGATAATATATATATATATGTATATATATATTTTTTGTTGATAAAAATATTAATATAAATTTCCTTCCTAGGACTGCTTTGACTATGTACCAAAAATTTTGGTAAGCTGAATTATTGCTATTTAATGTGACAGAATTAGGTATTGTTTCTATGATTTTTATGTTGAACCATCAAATCTTAAAATATTGATTAATTTACAATTAATTTTCATTTCTTTCTTAAAAGACTTTTAAATAAATATAGTGGGCTGTAACCAATCATCTTGACTTTTGTCTTGCCACTGGATTTCAAAGACTCTGGATGAGTGAGGCTGATGACTTTGTATAGTTCTGCCTTGTTTAAATTGAATCCACATGCAAGTCAAGACATCATCCTTGTGATTTCATTGGACCTCTTTGAAAATGAAGGGTGAACAACAATAATTGTATTGTGTTCAATAAAGGATGTATTTAATGTATATGGCTTTTCTACATTTATTTATGATATTTTCAGGCCCCAGCAATTGGTCAATTTTTAAAACATTTCCTTGCACAGCTGAGATATGTATATTAATTTCTATTTTAATTCAGAGCTCTAACATATCCAACTTAAACAGGATTTTATTCAAGTTCTTCTTTTTGTTTTATATTTTTATTAAATTTAATTAAGTTTGAAAAAGGTATGTTGAGATCTCCAGCTATAATAGTTTTACTCTCTCTTTCTTACTTTTAAGTACTTAAATGCTGTCATTCAATGTCTCTATACTCTAATACTGATATTTGCTATCTGAGGTGCCTATAAACATAATATAGTTTTTCTATTTATCATATTCTATAATCATTTCTATTTTTTACTACTGTGTTGGATGCAATTATGATTACTACCTCGAATTTTTTTTTTTAGATCTGAAGCATTTTTTTTGTTGTAGCCTCTTATTTTGTATATTTCTTGCACACGACATATTGTTATAGTGTGTTTTTTAATCTCTTCTGCTATTTTTTTTTTTATAATTGAGTTGGTGCCATTCACGTTCATGTTTATGATCGTTAATTGTGTATTTTCCTCCATCTTATCTTCTTACACATTTTTCTCCACTCCTCCCTTCCTACCTTCTTTACAAAGAAGGTAGTAAGAGATGAAGAATGTGCTCAACTCTAAGGCATCTGCTTCTGCTCCTCTGCTTCTGTTCTTGCCCAGATCTTAATCACTTTACTGCTTCATGAGCTATTCTTCCTAGCTGAATTTGTTTTGATTTTGTTTCCTTTTTTATCCTTCTCAATCCCCTCTTTCCTTCCTTCAGTTCTTGCCTGTTTCCTTTGTTGAATTTTATGTTTTTCTATAATAATTTATATGTTTAATTCATAGGATGCCTACTTTTACTCCTTCCTTCCAGTTTATATGTCTTTGTCCCAAGTACCTCAATCATGTGAACTAGAGTAGCTGTATTCCCTTTCTCTTTGTTGGTTGTTGTCCATAATTCTCAAAGAGGACCAAAATGACATTACTATGATGGAGTTAAGGTATAGTGTGTCCAGCTGTGATTGATCAGACCAGAATGATCTCAGAAGTCTCTACCACAAATCAGGCACAAATAGTTCACATGGACATTTGGAGTGGAGATTTCTCTAAATTTGAGCATCTCAGATTTCTTTTGAACTACTGAAATTCTGCCTCATTGAGCATAACACTTTTGATGTAGGCACACCATGCTGGATGGTCTCTAAAGTTCTTCAGAGAGACCTTGAGGCTATTCTCTAATTGTTTCTTCAGACCTCCATGTGAGTATTTGCTTTGTGTAAGTTAGCCATAAAATAGTTTTTTTTTAATAAAGCTTTTTATTTGCAAAACATATGAGTGACCTTTCAACATTGACCTTTGCAAAAAAACTTTCTTTTCCCAAGCTTTTCCTTTCCCTCCCCCCGCCCCCCACCCCTAGATGACAGGTAATCTAATACATGCTAGATAGGATAAATTATATGACAAGTACAATACATGTATACATATCAAATAGTTTTTTAAGTAAATACATGTTTGGTATTTGAACATTTCATCAGAGTGGTGTTTTCTGCAGTAGAGTCTGAATGCTTGGAAGTTCACCCTGAGAAGGAACCTCAGTATCTAGTACTTTAACTTGCTAGGTGATCATCAGAATCTAAGACAATTCAAATGAAAGTAATTCAGTTTCCTGGCATGGCACTGGCCTATTCTCTCAGTTTTCACAAGAATACAATAGTAAGGTTAGTGCAATGGTTCTGTAAACCTTCAGTTTGGTAGGCAGCTTAATACTTCTTCTCTTTCACACTTTTATTTGGAGTATCCTAGACATTGAGCTAGCTCCTGCAATGTTGGTGTAAATCTCATGACTTATGTATACATCCTTGGAATATTCTAAGATAAGTGGACTTTCCACATCATTCAATATTTCTTCATTTGCTGTAACTAATGGTGTCATAGATGGATGGTGTAGTGCTGTCTGGTGGAGAAGCTGTGTTTTCTTGGTGGTGTTAATTAGCATAAATAGCAGACAATCAATACATACTTTGTTGCATCTTAGCCTCAGAGGTTGCATTGAATGCATAATCATCTGTGAACAAAAAATCATATACCAACTCTCCCTCCATTTTAGTCTTGACTTATAGCCTTTTCAGGTTAAATAATTTACCACTAGTGTGGGTAACTGACCTCATTGCTATTCATCTTTTTTGAAAGAAACTGACAACATGGCTGAAAATATCATGCTAAAAATACAAACAAACACAAAGCCTTGCTTTACTTCGTTGGTGATGAAGAAAGCACAAGAGCATCATCCATTATCCAGAACTCATGCCAGCATGCTATCATGAAATTGATGTACAATACTGATGAACTTCTTTGGACACTTGGCTTCTTTGGGCACCTGAATTTTCCCATATTTTCCCACATTTTTTTAAGAGTGATAGTATCAAAGATCTAAGTTAGATAGATGAATGTTACATACAAAACTTGGTCTGATCCTGGCATTTCTCCTAAAATTTTCAGGCAACAAATACCATATTAATCATTTCTTTGATCTTTCTTAAGCCACACTGGCTTTCAGATAGATGTTCATCTCCTTAGGTGAAGGATCAGCAAGAAGTCTCTGGCAAGAATCTTGCCAGCAATGACAAAGAGAGATAACTTCCTGTAGTTGTTACAGGACAATCTATTTCCTTTTCCTTAATCTTTATAGAGATAGACAATGGAGGTAACCTTCAACTCCTGAGGGACAACTTCCTCTTTCCATATAACATAGAAAATGTATATCAGCTTTTATATGAACAATGGACACCCTGCTTTGTAAATCTCTTCCGGAACCGAATCAGGACCAGTTGCTTTGTCACATAAAAGGAGCCAAATGACATTTAAAACCTCTTCTTTAGTTGAAAATTTGGCTAAATAGATATTGACTTCAACCTGAGTATACTGGCAGTAACTTCAGCATTAACTAATTAGATTAATGAGATGGTCTATTGAGAGAACTCTCCAACATCATGCTCTTATTACTAATCAAAGCGGCTCCATCAGCACTGAGTAGTTGAGATACACCATAGGTCTTTGGCCAATAAATAGCCTTCAGAACATAAAAATGCTCTGGATTTTTACCATTAATGTAAAACTGAATTTCATCTGTCTGTTGAGCTTATATTCTACATCTTCCTAATCTTTGATTGTACTTTACTTTTGATAGATTTAGATGCTGCCTTCTTAGAGATGAATAGTCTGCTGTCAAACCCTGCACAGTCCTCATTTTTCATTTAGTAGCTTCTGAATTTCTCCATCATTTTTGTCAACCCAATCTTAATGCTTGTGAGTGTTGTCCTAGAAGAGAAAATGCAATCTAAAACTCTCAGAACTACCTCATTCTTTTCTGCTCCACTGTTGCCTGCTGTATTCAAGTTAGCAATAAAATGTGCACTTGCTGAGGGTAGCTCCCTTCTGTGACATTCATTGTTCTGGTGATCCTCCTGTCTTAGGGCTGCTGCTTTTGTTGAGTGTGAATGGTCAGCTTAGAGAGGCTAAATCTATTATCAGACCAGCCCTCTGCAGCACACATTGCTTTTGTTGCTTTTGTTTGCCTGTCTCTCCTTACTACAATGACTTCGTCTATTAAACGCCAATGATTGCTGTGAGGGGACAATGTGACTTCCCTGGTAATCACACTTGCTTGGTCATGTAATCACACCTGCCTAGCCTATGCATAGCTTGCTATATTTCCAACCTGTATTTTCCCACACATTCTGGCCTGCTTAATCTGTACTCAGTCTGCAGTAATTTGTGTCATTCTGACCTGGCACAAACCCCCACTACAGTCTGATCATTGGGTGGTGGAAGACTGGGAAGCTTTGAGAGCAGAGAGATTGAGCCGTATGGAACAGATCTGCAGGAGCGATAAGCCACCTTCCCAGGTAGGAGGAGAGACAATTTGTCTGAGAATGTTAAAATTTCTCCTCGAACCCAAATGATTTATCTATTTTTTGTTTTCATTTGTGTTTCCTTAGCAACATTGTGGTTAGAAAGCATTTAAGGGTACAATTAGTTATAATAAAAAAAACTTTTTCACTAGTCTTTACTTTGGAAGAACACTGGTGTCTTTTTGTCTTTCATTCTCTTGCTTTTCATGATCTCTGTGAAAGCCGGAGCAGCTGGTCTGATTTCTGGCATTTCCATGTGTTGTGCATTCCACAGAGACATCCATGAGATTGTATTGCATTGACATGGGTGAGTGTTGAAGTAGCTGTGAGGTGTGGTAAGTGACCTTTGTTGTGTCTGTTTCTAACAACATTTTCCCCAGGGCTCCCTGCCCTGTCTGCACTTTGTGTCTACTCTTGTATTAAAGTCACCAAGAATTATGAGATTGTCCTCTTTTGGCACTGATCATGACGGTCTCCAGATCTTCATAAATTTTTTCTTTGATCTCATCAGGGTTCATTATAGTGAGAGCAAACACACTGATGACAATGACAGAGCACTTTCCTGAAAATGGCAGTTGTATGGTCATGAGCCTGCTGTTCACTCCTTTTAGTAGGCATACAAGCTTGTTAACTAGATTAGTTTTGATTGCATATCCTACACCAGCTTCACAGTGCTCCCTTTCACTGCAGTCACTCCCGGAAAATGTATATCCAGTTCTGATTCCCATAAGCTTGCCTTTATTTTCCAATTTGTTTTATTTCACTCAGGGCTGCTATTTGGGTACAATATCTGCTGAGTTATCTTGCAACAAGAGCCATTCTTTCAGGTTTACTGGATTTTGTTGTTCCTAAGTGCGAGCACATTCTATATACCAAAGATGAGTGGAATCATCTTTGCAAAAGTTTTTGTACTTTTGTGTTTTGATCTCAGAGTGGGATGCTTGCCTCCCATGGTAAGCAGGCCAGGCTTGGGTAAAGCAGAGTTTTTAGGGCATATTTTCTATTCTCTTCCTCATGTTAGGTGGTAAGACACTAAGGTTCTTCAAGGTTGCTCAGACATCCAGGGGGCTGCTGAATCCCACTCCTGCTCTAGTCCAGTAAGATGACCCTATTGTCTGGGCCACCAGTGTGCAGGGTTATGATTACAGTTCCCAAGGCATCCACACCTCCTGCTTTGTCATTTGCCTGTTGCCACAGGATTTTGAGGTAGAGAAAAATGGTAAAATGGAATGGATGTTATCTTTTGATTTGTACATAAATCAGATTTAAGGAAGGCAGAGTTGTGTGAAGTTGTTTGCTGCAGTCTTCCAGACTAAGAGCCCAGTGGCAAAACAAAGTCAAGATGACTGACACTGACTTGGGATAAAATGGATGATCTTGGCATCTGTGATGTGTAACCAAGCTCTAAGCACTCCACAACACTTGCTTCTACTGCCTTCATGACTGTTAGAACAAATTATTCTCATTTATCAATATATGTTTTCCCCTCCTACCCAACTGACTGGTTTTAGTTCATGTACTAAAAAGGTTTTCCAGGATGTGGCCACTATACATGCTACAGTTTCTTGGACCACAGGTGAATGTTGGGTCAATCAGTGGACACCGAGGTGGAAAGCAGCCCTGAAAAGAGCTTGGTATCCTTCACATCAGAGGCACTAGTCTTCCCTGAACATATCTTACAATTCCTAGAGGGACAAGTGATGTTCAGCCATTCTAGTTTCAGCAATAATGTTTCTGTGATGTTCTTAGATTTTCAGGGCTGTACATGTGCTACATTGACTGTCTAAGCATTGTCTACCCTTGCTGGGAAGGTAACTCATTGAATCCTGTTTGTGATGGGGATTGGGGATTGAAATTATTCCTCATGAAGTGAGGTATTCTTAGTAAGTGTGCTTTATAAGCTTGCCCTGATTGAGTCCTGCCCTGGCACACATTGCCTGTCTATCAAATATGAAACCCTCAGACTGGCACTGCCAGTTTGGCCCATGTCCTTGGCATAGTGTTGAGAATATGGTCCAACTTAGCTATATGGAGGAAGCAAAAGTTGTAAAAGGGTTTCCATAGATGGATCTGTAGAAGGATCATTTTTATTCCCTTTCTCCTACTTTAACAAATATTTTCATTTTCTTCCCCTTTCTTGCTTTACTTGAGATCTTAAAAACAAAGCAAAACTACCTTTAAGCTCTGTTTTGTTTAATTTCCTTGAAGAATCAAGAATCTTTTTCAGTTATTTTTATCTTTCTTAATTTCACTTAGCACCTATGTTTGATTTTCAAAGTTTCTGCTCAGCTCTGCTCTTTTCATTAAGGATGCTTGGAAAGTAGTCTATTTTATTAATTGTCCATTTTCCCTTTAGAATAATATTCAGTTTTTCCAGGTGAATTATTTTTGTTTTTCTATCTTTTGCATTTTGGAATATTATATTTCTAGATCTTTTCTCCTTGGTAATACCAGCTGCCAAGTCTTCTGTTAATCTAATTAATTCTTTTCTACTTTAACTTTCTAGCTATTTAAGGTATTTTAAAATTTTGACCTGAAAGCTCTGAATTTTGGCTGGGTTACTGGCAGTTTTCATTCAAAGTTTTTTTTTTTTCAGAATATAATCAATAGATTATTTCTACTTTTACTATGCATTCTATTACTAATAGGTCTGGTAAATTTTCATTTATGTTATCTTGAAATATTGTGTCCAGTCTTTATTTGGGGGGGGGGCGGTGTTTTGATTTGCAGATATCAGATGAGTCTTAGATTCTGTTTTCTAGTTCAGGTCTTATTTACAAGAGATAAATGCCTATATACAAAAACATCCATCACTTTCTCACTACTTTGCTAACTCAGATTAGAACCTGGACTACCATTGTTCTCCTGATCTTTTTTAAAAAACACCCCCAGTTAGTTTCCTGCCTCAAATCTTTTCCATCTCCATCTTCCATATAATTGCATAAATAATATTCTTGAAGAATTAATTCATGGAGATTTAGAAGAATATCACAAAATCCAGATAGGAATTAATACCCAAGATAAAAGAATGATTAGTACTGTCAGATGCTGCAGAGAGGTCGAGAGAAAAAAAGATCACTGGATTAGGTAATTTAGAGGATTTTGGAAACTTTGGAGACAGAATGATCAGAGTGGCAATCAGATTGTCAGAGGCTTAGAGTTAGCACTCTCTTTGGCTGAGTGCTCAGTGAATTCCATTGTCTATTACCTCTAAGATCACATACTGATTTCTCTGGCATTTAAAGCCCTTTATCTCTGGCTGCCTTTCCAGCCTTATTTTATATTACTTCCTTTGTGCACTCTGTGGTCCAACCAAATTGGCCTTCTTGTTGTATATCACACATGATGTATTCTGTTTTATATCTATAACTTTGAGCAGGATGTCCCTAATAACTAGTGTATACTGCCTCCTCACCTTGACCTCTTAGAATTTCTAGTTAGCTTCAAAGTTCAGGTCAAAACCCAACCTTCCATATAAGGTCTTTCCTGATTACCACAAAATTATCACATATTACTTTTGCATATAACTTCTTTATGTACATTTCATCTCCCTCAATAGAATCTAAGTTGCTTTTTGCAGGTACTATTTCTTTTTTGTTTTTGTTTTCTCAGCACTAGCACAATGCCAGGCATATAATAGATCCTTTATAAATAAGTTCTTATAGATTGATTATTATTTTTATAAGCCGAAAAAGCCAAAAAGTTTAGGTAGGGAAATTTCATTTCCTTCTGTAAAGAACAGAGGTGGACATTTGGGAAAGTTTCTAATAATCTCCGTTTACCAAAAAACAGAAGAGGAACAAAAGAAGAATCTTTTTTTTTTTTTTGCTGAGGCAAGTGGGGTTAAGTGACTTGCCCAAGGTCACATATTTAGGAAGTATTAAATGTCTGAGGCCAGATTTGAACTCATGTTTTCCTGACTTCAGGGCTGGTGCTCTATCCACTGTACCACCTAGCTGCTCCAAAAGAAGAAGTCATCCTGGAACATATGATTTTTTTTTTTTACAAGGGGATCTCAGGTTTTAGAATTTTCAAAACTCATTCCCATAATAGTGAGGGATAGTTCAAGGATAAACCCATTTTAAGCTGCTGTCAGTCTCCATTATATTAGAGACTTTCTCTCAGATTAAAAATCCTGGATTAGATTTCAAATAAAACGTAAATGAAAATAAATTAAAGTAGTCATATTACATGTAGATTTCCTGGCAAACTTTTTCAATGTCCATTTGCAACTTCTCATCATCCTCAGTTCTCTTCCGGAGAAAGGCCTGCATTTCCAGCATAATAAGGGTTTTTTGCTTTACCTGAACAAAGCAAAGCATAACCTCTTAGATTATAAGAAGAAAAATTAGAACAAACCTGTTTAAAAGGTTAGATACAATTTTCACCAGAAGAATCCATTTCATCAAAGATCAGTCACCCAATAATATCAGTGGACAATATAAAGGAATTTAATCCAGTACTGTAGAATATAAAAGTTCCTTACTATTGAAAATGAAATATGCCAAGAAATTTTTTGCTGGCTCCTAATTTTTAGATTTGTTACTAACAAATTGTTAGTTGAATAAAAACATGAATTTCAAGATGCTAGGTCATATGTTAGTGGCACTGCATTTAATGATATGGGGGAAAATTTTTTTTGAGGCAGTGAAAAAGGAGATGTGTCCTTTCAGTGTCTCTCAAGTAAAGTACAATACCATGCTTCTCATCTGTCTTACAGACAGAATACAATCTAGCTGTAGAATAAATCTGGGTATGCTGAAGTAAGTCATAGTTTTACTTTTTGTTGCTTCTTATGAAGAAAAGGAAGGGACAGATATTACATTGTATTACTAAAGACCTACCCTGTCCCCCACTACCATGAAAATAAGAATAAAAAGAGAATAAAATTTTAGAGTTCAAAGGGAACTCAATGGCCAAGTATAGCATATATATGTCAAGTGGTCATGTAATACCTTAGTGCATAAATATCTCAAATTAGGGGGAATTCACACTCCTCTCATATAACTCATTTAAATTTTGTATAGCCCTGATTTTTAGAATGTTTCTCTGCAAGAAGCTTCAATTTGCTTCTCTACAACTTCTAGCCTTTTTTCTTAGTTCTGCTTTCTGAAGCCACCCAGAACAAGTCTAATGCCTGCTCTCCGTGGCCATCTTCTAGATACTTGAAGAAACTCATCCCCCATTACATCAGCTAATCCTCTTAAGTCATTCCCTCAAAACCCTTCATCATGCCCTCTGGTAGTGGTTATCATCCCCAGGAGTTTGCTTTCCTGCTTATCAAATATGATTCCCTAGATCTGAGTATAGGTATGGTTTGACCAGGGCAGAAAGAGGAGTATTTTGATTTTTTTTATTCCTAAAAATTGTGTCTCTCAAAGCATTATTTTTGGCTGCTTATTGCATTCATTGTTTAGCTACTGTTCACCAAAACACATAGATCTATATTGGAAAAATTGCTATCTAACTTCTCTTCTCCCATATGATATCTGTGAAGCTTGATTTTTTCCATCTTAAGTCTAAGGCTTTGCATTTATGCTGATTAAATTTTATTTTATTAGATCTTGCTTAGCATTTCAGACTATTAAACTCTTTTTTGGATCCGATATGTTGGTTATCTCTCCCAGGGCAGGTTTTAAGACTCAACATCCAATATAATACTCTAGTACTGCCAACATTTGTTACATAATTAGGAAAACAGAGTATGTTTATTCTAAAACATCCTTCTAAACTTATTCAACTTACTTGATTTATAAAATTTTCCAATTGATTTTTTGTTTTTACATCATGCATATATATATATATATTCTTAACCCACCTATTGATCTATCCCTTGTAACAAACATTAAAAAGAGAAAAAAGTGTTTCATCCCAACCAACCAACCCTCTATATTTAAAATTAATAGAAAAAACATTACTTTTTGTTCACTTTCTATTTTTGTTCTTCTTAGAGCACAAAAATGTGTCCAGGATGGAAGTTCTAAGCCTTCTGGCATATTATTTGGATTATCCATTTCTTCTATGGCATTCATTAATTCAGCAAAGTACTCCTCCTGAATTTGGACAGATCCTTTACGTTCTCCAAAAGGGCCAGCAACCTCCTCTTGCTTAGGCTTCAGCTGCCTAGCATTATCAATAAAATACACTCAATTTTTCAGGACAAGTTAAGGCCAAATTATCATTTGTTAAAAAGTATCCATATTAAGTGGTAATTTAAACAGGATATTTGATGTAGCTTCTTTTGCCAGAAGAACTCAAGAATACAACCCTTCTGAACTTGATTCTCTGCAGAATAAATAGTTTCTAAGCCAGACAGGCTGTTGCAAAAAAGACTCCTTTGCTCCCATTAAAGCTTCCTTTGCAATAACTTGTCTGGTCCAGAGACTACTTAGACTTCAAATACAAATGACATCTATAAAACATTTAGCATAGGAAGCTGCACAAAGCAGGTGTCTAATAAAATGCTTATCTTCTGTCTCTTCCATTAATTAGTGCCCAGGAATCTAGCTGGAACCCTCTCTTTTTTTGGGTACATACACCAATATATTGATATTTAAAATAAATATAATAATAAAATAAATATAAAATAAAATTCCCTTAGTCAGGGAAGAGGGGGGAAGCACTGTTTGGCAGAAGTTCAGCCTGAGAAAAATGCTATAGCTGTGCACATTACATTTTACTGAGAAAATTGAGGCCATTCATCATGATTTCCTTTTTTCCCCTTATCTACATCTCACAACTCTCTAATCTGCCCTCTCCTCACCCCCATTCTCTTCTTCAATCTCTGTTGAGGAAGTAATCTTCCAACTCATCAAATATTCTGTAAGTAATCATTATCCCTTCTCCTCCCATCTTTGGTAGATTGCCCTCACAGTAATCTCAATCTCCTGTCCTCCTATTCTTCAGGCTCTTATTTACTGGTTCCTTCTCTGTTGCTTATAAAAATGCCCAAGTCCTACCCATTTTCAAGAAACCCTCACTAGAACCTAAGAGATTCCCTCAATTTATCATTCTTTATCTCTCCTCCCTTTTTCAGCCAAACTTCTGAAAAAACTATTTTATATTCAAATATGATCTCAACACCCTCTCCTGGCTCTCATTTCTCTACCCTTTACAATCTAGCTTTCGCTCTCACTCAGCTGAAACTTTAAAATTGTAAATGATTATATTAATTGCTAAATTTAATGGCCTTTCCTTGATGATAATTCATCTTTTTATAATATTCAACACTTTTGGTAATCTTTTCCTCCTGAATATTTTTTCTTTTCTAGAGTTTTCATGACATTTTTGTTTTTGTTCTCTTACCTAATTATTTCTTCTTGTTTTTTTATGCTGCCTTTATCCTCCTTCTTTATCCTGCTTCCTAATTTTAGATAAACCCTGATGCTTTTTTCTATTTATCATCTCTATGCAGATTACACTTAGACCTATGTATCCACTCTAGTTTTTACCCTAGTGCTCCAAGCCTGCCTTGCAAACTGATTATTTAACATTTTGTACTAGATTATCTTCAAGCATCTCAAACTCATTATGTCCTAAACAGAACTTTTTTTTTCCCAAACTTGCCTCTTTTCTGAACTTTTTTTTGGGGGGACATTACTATTCTTCCAGTCATGCAGGTTTGTGAACTTAATGTTATCTTCATAGAAGATTCATTTTCATTTTCATCCCACAAAACTAAGCAGATGCAAATATTGTTTGATTGCCTCTTCACAAAAAACCTCTTTCAACTACTCCATTTCTCCATTCACATAGCTACTGCCTTATTTCAAGGCCTTCACAATCTCTCATGGAAACCCTGCAACTTGGTTTCCTCATGTCCTCACTCCCTTTGTAATCCAAACTTTAAAATGTTGCCAGTGATTTTCCATGTTATTTCCCTGTTTAAAAACAACAACAACAACAAAACTTCATTGGCTGTCACTTAAACAGTGGATCAAATTGAAATTCCTTTTTCAAATCAGACTGTTTACCTTCTCATTCTTTATATACTGTAGTAAAGACAAACGGATTTCCTTATTATTTTTATATGTGACATTCCATCTCTCATATCTATATCTTTGAATTGACTATAAATTTCCCTTATGTGCTTAGTCTATTGACCAAAATGGAGTTTTTATATTAATATTTTGGCTAATGTATATCGCACTGATTTTTTAAAAATGCTTTTTGTTTTTGTTTTTGCAGTTGGGGTTAAGTGACTTGCCCAGGGTCACACAGCTAAGGAAGTATTAAATGTTTGAGGCTGGATTTGAACTCAGTTCCTGATTTCAGGGCTGGTCCTCTATCCACTGCACCACCTAGCTGAGCACTGGTTTGTATATATGTGTGTGTGTGTGTATATATATATATATATATATATATATATATATATATATATATATATATATGTTGGGAAAAGAAATCCTGAAATTTCTTTATTTTATAAATATAAATTAATCAAGAATCTCTCTCTCTCCTTGATCTTGCCATCACTCAAAGATCCATCACTCCCACATTCAGGAATTCTGCAATCCCTTTTTAAATCATAATTTATTGACTTTCTACCTCTCCCTTCTCGTCCCACAGTACTCTTCATTCATACTATAAAACCACCAATTCCTTGACCTTTCATTTTTCTTCCATGGTATCACTTCTACAAAAGTTTCCCTACTCAACCCCTTTGTGAATCAGTTCTGCTCTACATTGTTCTCTTTTATTGAAGCCCTTTCGTCATATTGTTCATTGCATTTTGCTAAGCACCATTCAGCCTTGGGTCACTGCTGCTTTTGTTCCAAACACGGCTGAACAATGTTTGGAGAAATTTTTTGCAACCATTTTGATTGGCTCCATTACAAATTTATTTTACTCAACTTCAATTGGACCCTTAATGCTGCTAGGCAACCCTTCTATACTTTCATGATCCACTCACTATTCCATTCCCCACAGCAACTCTTCCAAATCCTTTTATTCCTTCTGAAAACTCCCTCAAATCACTACCATGATCCTTTTATGTTTTTTACCTTAAGTGGCTAAACTCCTTGAGAAGGCTATCCACAAAAGCTTCCTTCACCTTCTTTCTTTTTCTCTCTTTTTAAAACCCCTTACAAGTTAGCTTATGACCTTGTAAATACACTGAAAGTTCATAATGATTTCCTAAAGGCCAAATCCAATGACCTTCACCTTTGCTACCATTGACAATACTGGTGACTTTTTCCTTTTGATATTCTCTTCTCTTTAGGTTTTTGGAGCATCATTCTTGACCCTCCTGCTATCTATCTGACCTTCCCTTCTCTGGCTCCAAGGCTCATCTGGACCATGCGCACTAATTTTAGGTGTTTTACAGGGCTCTTCTTTTTCTATACTATTTCAGCTGGTATACTCAACAGCATTTTATGCTAATAATTCTCAAATCTCCCTTTCCAACCTAACCTCTTTGCTAACCTCCAGTCTCACATCTCTAACTGACCTTCGGACATTTTGAACTGCATGTCTAGCATACATCTTAAAGTTACGAAAGCAACTCATTATATTTCCCTCTAAAACCTTCCCATGTTGTCCTTTTCCTATTACTTTTGAGGGCCACACTATCCTTGAAATTCCCCAGGTCTAAAATCTAGGCACTATTTTTCACCTTCCGTATCCAACGTGTTTGACTTTTGCTACATCTCTTGAATCTACTCGGTTCTCTCTTCTGACACTGACACCATCCTAGTGGGGCCCTCATAAATTCACTCTTGGACTACTGCATTACATTAGTCTAAGGTTGGGTCTGCCTACTGCAAGTCTCTCGCTACTCTAAACCATTCTCCTGGACTCAACTCTAGTGGCTCCCTATCACATATAGGATCAAATACAAAATTTCCTGGGAGACATTCAAAAGTTCTTTATAATATTACCACCCTCACCTTTCCAGTTTTCATTACACTTCCTATTTGTACTTTTTGATATAGTGATATTGGTATCTTTGCTGTCTCCATGAACTTCATTGCTTGTTCTGGGCATTTTCTCTGGCTGTCTCCCATACTTGGAATATTCTTCCTCATCTCTGCCTAGTGTCCTTTCTATTTTTCCTCAAATGGCAGCCTCTCCTGACCCCCTCTTAATTCTAGTGATTTCCCTCTTTTGATTTTTTTTATTTATACTGTATGTGTTTTTTTTGTTTTTTGTTTTTTGTTTTTTTTTTTTTGGTAAAATTTGTTGTGTTGTTGTCTTCCCTATGAGATTGTGAACTACTTTGGATCAGGGACTGTCTTTTGCTTCCTTTTGTATTCTCAGTGTTTAGCGCAGTACCTGGTACATATTAAGTATTTAACATTGACTTATTGACTGATAATAATAAAGAGATATTGTCCAAATAAAAGTGAAATCAACCTGGGTCGGCGCTTGAACAGTTTGTGGAGTATGTCAATCAGATGACCCTGAAGCTCAGCAAATTCTTTTTTAAATCCTCGCTCAAGAACCTATAGGAAAAACATGCTATCACTAGAACTATAATTTGATTTCAAAACATTTTGTTTATTGACATTTCTGCTTCAAAATTCTGTTGTGTCCCATTCTGAGAAATAACAATATAAGAAATGTATTAGAGTTTAACTGTATAAGAATGCTAATTCATATTGCAAAAGGAGTTACTAAAGTTTCTAACTGGTCAACTATTCAGTGCATTAAAGTATTACTTGGTAAAATTATAGAACTTAGGCCTGAAAGGATTTTTTGTGATTATCTCATGTAGCAGTTCCAATGTGGTAGTTTGCAAACCACTTGGGACTTTGTGATAATGGATCAAGGGGTTTGCACTAAAATTATTTTAACAGCTCCTTAAGCAGTAAATAATTGCAGAATATAATGGGTAGTATACTAAATTATTCCTCAGGTTCACAACGTATTTTTGTTGAAAAGGGTTTGTGGAACAAAAAAAGTTAAGAACCATTAATCTGCTCCAACTCTTTCATTTTGAAGAGGAGGTCCCTGAAGCCAACACAAGGGCAGCAATTTCCCAAAATTCTGTTTGTGTCCACTTTTTGAGGAATGCATAGTGGCATAAAGTAAGATGGACCTATATTTAAGAATCAGAGTAAAAAACTAGCCATAAAAGAAAATCTGTGAGGAAACTCTACTCCTTTAAATTCTTCCCAACTCTAAATGTTCAGAGATAATTGGTTATATACATACATAGATATATAATACATATATTCACATAGTCAAGAATATATTACTCTTACTTTGTCTTCTAAAAGGAAGCTGTCATAATGTTCTCTATATAACTCAAGTTCATCACGAAACTTGTAGATTTCATCTGTAGTGAATTTCTACAACAGAATCAGGATTAGCAGAACAAAACAAGACAATTACACATTCTGGGAACAGTAAAAATAATAAGTTTCCTAAATGTGTCATTAGAGAATTTTTTAAAATGCTGATGAAGTAACATAAACCAAAAATAATTTTCAGAAATTACTATTCTGACAATTGTCTTAACATTTCAACAAAGCCAGGAGTCTACAAAGAGTCTCAAATATATCACATATAAGTTCACGTTCAAATTTGATCTCTATTTTAGAGAAACTGCAGAAGCTTTCCTATTCCAATGAATCAGCCAGTCTACCTAATTCCTGTTCTCATTTACATGTTTAGGAAAACCAGAAAATGTTAGATTTATGAATAGATAAAATGTCTGCTGGTGAAGAACTACTCTTCTAGAAGGGTTATACAACACCATGGACAGGATCAGTTCAATATATAGATAATTATTTAAGGGGTGCCAAAATTCTGGAAAATTATAATTTTGTCTGAAGACATTGTGTTTAAAAAAGGCCCTTGTTTATTTTATTTTATTTTATTTATTTTTTTAATTAAAACTTTTTATTTGCAAAACATATGTATGGGTAATTCTTCAACATTAACCCTTACAAAGCTTTCTGTTACAAATTTTTTCCCCCCTGCTCCCCACCCCTCCCCTAGATGGCAGGATATCCACTACATGTTAATTATGTTAAAATACTTGACCAGAAAGGCCCTTGTTTAGACGTGAATTTTAGAATTTAGGATTGTCAGTAAGCCTAGAAATCTGTTTTATGTAGAAAGAAGAATATATTAGGTTATTATCAATTAATAACACAATCATGCTTAGAGTACATATGACTCAGTTTAAATTGCAGTTTATAAAGCTTTTCATTTCTGTGTTATGTCATTTTATGTATTGTATCATATCAACTCAGAGGAGTGGGCAAACAGTAATCTTATATCTCATTTGCTTAATATTAATTGCAAACATGATCCAGTCACAGAATTGTGGAGATTATTATATTAGTACATAGATGGGTGCTGTCACATATCACAAAACCTAAAGGCTATGGATTATAGACTAATAGAATTTAGAACTTGAAGATCCACTCTCCTTGTTTGATAGATGAGGAATGTAAAGTCTAGAGATGTTAAATGATTTGAGATGAGATACAGACTCTATATGGGGAAAGAAGCATAGGGTGAAAAGTTTGGAACATTTAAGTGAGTATGGGTCATGATGGCATTTCAGTAAGAAGGCAGCTATTATGATTACTTTTTCTTTTCTTTTTCTTTCAAGGAAGCCATTCAGTTCTAATTCTCTTGTTTGTAGTTCTTCATCTAGCAGTAAAGAGAAAGTAAGGTTGGCTATTTTTAATTCCTCCTGTGGAAAAATTACAATGGGAAATAGATTAATACTGCTACTTGAGGAAACCCTTCAACCCTTAGATAAAATAAATCAAGGACCACATAAAATTAAAATATTTATTGTAAGAAATGGGTAAAAATACTCTAGTAGTTTTTTTTTTTTTTGCTTTTTACTGAGGCAATTGAGGTTAAGTGACTTGCCCAGGGTCACACAGCTAGGGAATATTAAGTGTCTGAGACCTGATTTGAATTCAGATGCTCCTGACTTCAGGGCTGGTGCTCTATCCACTGCACCACCTAGCTGCCCCTAGTAGTTTTTAAAAATGGGGAACTGAGCACATAAAACTATGTTGGGTATAACATGCAGAATTTATTTCCATATTAGGACAATTAGGAATAGTTGACAAAGTAGATAGGAGGAAGGAGAAATAGAGTGAACTATCATGAAAGAAGAGGAAAGAGGTGCTTGGAATACCCTTTCCTGTGCTCCTTTTCAAGGATCTAAATCCTACCAGATCAAGCTCTAGTTTAAAGTTAGCATCTTCCATGAAGCCTATATTCTGTCAGATCATCTTATTCATTCAGAGCTTCTACATCATTTTACTTTAGGCACATCCATGGGGGTGGGAATATAGTTTATATTTCATTATCATCTATAACTGTGCCTCTCTATGATCTCGACTTCTAGTATTTTCTTCTTTGGTTAAAATCTGTCTTCCTGTCTTTCCCACTTCCCTATTCTTTCTTCACTGGTCCTTTATCCTCTCTGTGACTGCCAGTCTCTTCATCTCTGGTTCAATTCATCTCATTTTCCTTCTTTCCCAATTTTGACTTTAGAGATGATTAACTGAAGCATAATAGTACTTCTTGCTCTTGAATCCTTTATTTTCTTGTTTTAATATTGTACCATTCTGGAACAGTCTGGTACCCTGGTTAAACTCCACCAATTGCTGTGCTGTGTAATGGTGCTGAAGAGAATCAAACAACTGTGTCAGCTAGAGTCACACAATTTTATGATGACTAATCTCCACTGGGTCCTCATTGTTTCAAAGCAATCCTTTTTCTCCCTCTCATTACCCATCTTTCTTTCTCTAACAGAATCCATCATGCATGCTACTTTATCTGTTTCAAGCCTCATCTCTTCTCAGCAACTTCTGCCAACCTAATCCCGTTTCTCAGTGAAAGATTTTGTCTCCCACTTTATCAAGACCATCTGCTTTAACATTTTTTTCATCTCCTACTTATATTTAATCTCCTCTGCATCATTCTCCATGATTTTCCCTATTACTCCAGTCATTGAGTAGAGGTTGCTCTTTTCTTTGTCAAGGCTAACTTGTCTATTGATAATAGCTATAAATAATAGCCAATATATGTAGCTTTTTAAGGTTTGCAAAGAATTTTATAAATTATAGCTCATTTAATTTTCAAAGCAACTCTAGATGGTAGGCAATGTTATCCCCATTTTATAGAAAAATGGGTGATAAATGAAGTTAAATGAGTTGGCCATGGTCAAACAGCTATTAAGTGTCTGAGCAGTATTTGAACTCAAGTCAGCTCTATATATTCTGCCACTCACAGGCCTTTTATCGCTCATATACCTTGCAGCCAAAAAAAATGCTAGTTTATTCCGGGTTTTCA
Source organism: Myrmecobius fasciatus (assembly GCA_023553655.1). NCBI lineage: Eukaryota > Metazoa > Chordata > Mammalia > Dasyuromorphia > Myrmecobiidae > Myrmecobius > Myrmecobius fasciatus. Next base: position 78,196 of record JAJPUD010002562.1, read on the forward strand.
CTTGTCCCTGCCATTCCTTCAAACTATTTCTTTTCACAAACTCCTAAAAAGTTGCCTAAATTATCCCATCCCTTTTCAAACAATTAAAAGTCTGTCTTCTCCCCCTACCACCTGAGTAAATGTTACCAAGTGATGCTACTAGTGATCCTAAGATTGCTAAATCCCATGGTACTGATTCAAGTTACCAGATTCTGATATTGTTATGAGATTCCTTAATAAGTTTTCCCTTAAGAGAAATTAAAAAAAAATTCTTAAGAGAAATTTAAGAGAAACTAAAAAAATAAGTTGCTTATAGAACATACTCATGAAAAATTATGTTGATGACATTTTTGAAGGTTGGTATAGCTATGTCTTCCAAATAATAACTTTATCTACCATCAGTTTGCTTTCCTCTCTGGTAATAAGCCCCCCAAATAATATTTTGCCCTGACCCAATATGCACATTGTCCAGCTCCAGAGAGGCCATCCAATGTGATAATATAAGAATTCTCTTCTTAGAAAAAGCATTTTGGAATATATCATCCCCATCAGTAGGAGCCCCTCAATTTCTGCTGAGTGGACCCATTCCTATGTGCTCTCTCAGCATAGCCCTGCCCTCTATGAGTTATGCTCTGTTAGTGTGTGTCTTGAGTTTTGTGTTGTCACTTTTTCCTTTTGCTTGCACTGAAGCTTTGCATTCAACTAGCATCTGTTCTTTTACATGTTGCTCTCAGCACCCTAACTCATTAAGGGGTTCTTTTCTCTTATACCTCTGGCAGACCCATGTATCTTTCCTTAGACATAAGCTGGGCACCACCATAAGGACTTAACCTTTTTATATTATTTATAACTGCACCTACACTGGGGGAGTGTGGCACTGTGAACCCAGTTGTGAAAGGCAAGGATCAGTGGAGGAAATCTATGTCTTTCCAGGAGGGACTCCCTTAGGACAGAATGAATATAGTGACTCCTTCACTCCCCCTCTTTTCCTGGCTTCTATGATGTTCTTTCCTGGTTCTCCTACTTGTCTGATTACACCTCAGACTCTCTCTCACTCCAAGCAGGAGGATTGCCACCTACTTTATTTGCTTGTCCACATACACACACAGACACATACACAATTTTGGTCCCATTAACTCTAATGATTTCACTTTATAATTTCTTCTCAGTTGACAAATCTATAAATATAAAGTTATATTTATATATAAAGGCATATCCATATATATATATAATATAGGTACTACAGGATCATAATTTGAAAAAAGACTTTTTTTCAAATTATGATCCTGTAGCACCAGTCATTTGCTGGCTATCTCCATCAGACTATCCCATAAGTACCTTAAAAGTCAACTTCTCCAAAACAGAACTTGTTATCTTTCCCCCCAATGTGTTCCTTCTCCAAACTTCCTGTATCTATTGAGGCTGTTTTCATCTTCCTACTCACCTTGTTTACAGCTTTGGAGTCACTTGACTTTTCCCTTTCAATTCCTATTTTTATTTTTTTTTTCAGTGTTTTATTTTTTTCAAACATATGTAAAGGTAGTTTTCAACATTCATTTTTGTAAGACTTTGTTTAACCACTATTTTTAATCAAATCTAATACCGAGTCTTATTATTTCTACCTCCATAATAGTATTAGGCCCCTTTTCTCCACTCACAGCCTCCATTGTGGTACATAACTTATTCCCATTTTGCTGGACTATTATAATAATTTCTTAATTTTTCTTCCAGGCACTCTTCTTTCCAATCTATTTTCTTTACAACTGCCAAAATAATCTTAAGGTACAGGTCTGATTATGTCTCTTAATTCTTCAAAAATGAGTCCCTATTGTGTTGAAGACAAAATATAACTCCGCCTTGGATCTTAAAGCCATTCATAGCCTGTCAGGCAATTCTAAACTTATCCCATAACATCTCCTACACACTCTTTGTTGTTAACTGGTGAAACTAGCCTCTTATTTGTTTCCTGAAGTAAAACATTCCTTTTACTTTTTTTGTTTTTGACTTTGCATTCCTAAACTTGGAATTAAGCCTCTTCCTTACCTTTACCTTTTAGAATATTAGTTTTCTTCAAGGCTTAGTTCAGGGGCCTCTTTCTATTGTACATGTTGCATGATGCAAATAAATTTAAAGAGCAGGGACTGTTTTAATTGTGTCTTGGTATCCTAGCATCTTTAAGTGCTAGCATAGTGGCAAGCACATAAGCACTTAATTTTTTTTTTTTTTAAATTGAATTATTGCTCATTACTTCAGATATCTGGGTGAAAGGAATTAAGTCAGTATAACATAACTACATGTAGTTAAGGGTCAAGATTCCCTGTCCTTGGTGTGAGGCTTACATTCATGCATGAACTTTTACTTTACCTGGTAGATAACAGTATCACATTTCACCTTCGATTTAAAGAGTGTTTTTAAACGATCATCAAAAACTTGTGTTGTTTCTTGAATAGAGTTCTGAATCTTCCTTAATTCAGCATCTAATGACTAAAATAAAGATATAAGTAGGGTTAACTTTTTGCAATTTACTTGTCACAAGATAACAAGAGTTGCCTGTCATAGTCAACTTCAGCTTAGTGGACAATGTTGACTAAACTGCTATAGGGGTTCATTACAAATGAGCATTACAAAGGCTAACCTTTGGCCCTGGAATGTCTGATTTTTTTTTTCTTAAAGGAATAATATAACAATTTAGTTTTATAACTTTACAATTTGCAAATATAATAATTTGGTTTTAAAACTTTACAATTTGCAAAGTGCTCACAAATGTTACTGTATTTTCCGGTTATCGGCAAGTATTAGGTATCTACTCTCTGCTAGGGAAACAAAGAAAGGTCAAAATAACATTTGATCTTATTTAATGACCAGTTTTGATAAACCTTTTTGGATTTTATGAAAAAGTTAAGCATACACATATACCTATAAATATCTTGCATTAATTTATAGAATGCTTTGTAATTATTCTCTAGTTGTTTCATGCTGAAATGTTTTATAATTCTATCTAGTTTGTAAGTTCCTTTAGGACAAGAAATAAAGTATCTTTTAAATCTCTGTCACCTACTACTTCAGAACTGAGCACCATGAATTGAATAAATGACCAAGACAGATAACAAAAAACAAGTTTTACTTTTATAAAGCCACAAATCAATCATAGTGGGTTTTAAAAGGGTGGTTATTCAAAAGGATGTGATATCATCAATTGAAATCAATATCTCATTTTACTTAATACAAAAATAAAAATTCACACTCATGATTACAGTTGATAGGATAAAATCTCTTCCAATATATCATAAACTCCTTCAAGATAAGGACTATTTCATTTGTCTCGAATACTCAGTGCCTAGTACATTGCCTGATACAAAGTAGACACTTGATAAATGCTTACTGATTGGTTGATAAATTAGCTAGGTTTATTTTGATCTCAATGATCTATACTCTAGTATTTCTTCCACAGTAATAGAAAATTCATGTGACAAATATATTTTGAGTGCAAATTCTTTTGTAGGCTTACAAATGTCTCCTCTATTGAAGGTAGTAAGAATTTACCCTGGATGGATTTTTTAATCTGCCAATGCATCCATTAGGAGAAAAAATAGTAAGAAATGGATGATGCTGATGGTAATTTTTATGTTGAGATATATATTTATTTTATTACATTTTATTGCTCACAAAATTGTTTATTACTCATAACTTGATTTTGGAGACCCATAAAGGGTTTCAGTTCTTTTTTAAGTGGTATTGTGGCTGAACAAAGATTTACCGAAAGAAAAAGAACCATGTTCTTCAATGGGGTTCCAGAGGTTTCAGTTTCTAAGGTTGGAAAGTTATTTCTCCATATAGGTAGTATTCTACAATATAGAACTTGGCAATACTCCTTTTCTTCAAATGTACCTAAGTACAGTTATAATTCTGAGTATAAAAATTTCTATTAAGATCTTTTTTTTTTCCTGAGGCAATTGAGGTTAAGTGACTTGCCCAGGGTCACACAGCTAGGATGTGTTAAGTGTCTGAGGTCACATTTGAACTCAGGTCCTCCTGACTTCAGGGCTGGTGTTCTATCTATTAAGATTTTGAAGCCATATTAATCAATAACTAACAGAAACTAGTGGTGAGATCATATGGCTTTAGCTTGCAAGAGCTAAAGCTATTCTGAATGCCACCAAAAGGAGGACTTTTAAATGTCACGTGATGACATGACATGGTATGTCATGGTAACTGCCTCCATTTTTTTCATTTAGACTCTCACTCACTATTTTCAGTGATCACTACTGCTCTGAATTATTTATTTTCAGCTTCATTACAAGCATCATCTTATGATCAAATACATCAAAGTAACCTCAGAATGAAAGAAAATATAGAAGAAAAGTAAAGATTAGATAAGTTTTCCTAATATGCATCAGCTTAAAGCTGACAACTTGGCATACCCTATTGGACACTTCATTATTTTACTACTTTCTTTCTTCTTTTAAATAGCATTTTATTTATTTTACTACTTTCACAAAAGAATGAACACTTGCTATTATTTCTGATTAACCTCTGGTATTCAGTGTTAAACCTTTTCATTGTCAGCATGTGTATTTCAGATGGAAGGAAGGAAATAAAACCAGTGGCATTTGTATTACAAAAAGCATCATCATCATCATCAACAACAAAAACATTTTAAATTCAAGCCATATAGAATGTTTGATTCAGTAGATATATTCCTTTCTCTGCTTGTCTTTAGGCATATTACTTTTCTTCTTTTCCTCCACTAAAAACAGTAAGTAGGACATAAAGTGAAATAAGCATTGTTCCATTTTCCTAATTTTTGCCTATATACTTTTAGGTAACTTTGTTATGAATAATCTAAGTTGTCAAATTTTTTTCTCAAATTTTTCAAAGGGTAAATATAAAGTATCTCTAGATTGCTAAAGTAACTCTAAAGTCATTAAAAATTTACAATAAGGGAAGACTGTTTAAAAAAGATAATTTATTTCTAATTTATTCTTTTTTCTTCTGACCCTTTTATACTTCTCTTTTTCATCATTTAAATCTTTGACTTTTTTCTCATATTCTTTGATTTGTTTCCTTTCTTCTTCATTCCATAAAGCACCAGGTTTAGCCATACAGGCAGGTTGAGGAATTACCTAAAAATAGAAAAGAGAAGCACACAATACACTAAATATGGTACAGTCATTAAATGTCATTAAAGCAATAAGAAAAAAAATTGATAACAAAAACCAGTCTCTAACTATTGCTGGGGCTGGCAGGCAAAATGGCACAGAACTTAATTTATATTGACAAGAACTCAAGTTTCAAAGGGAATTTTCAGTGGAAAATTATTAGTACAACTTCCCTCAATGCTGCTAAAACTCATAGACCTTTTTTTGTTAAAAAAAATTTCTATTAGTTTGAAAATCATTGCCGAAGTAAACGTGGTGGAAGTTGCTAAGTTATAAAAGAATATTTTCTTTTTTTAAAAAGTAATTTATTCTCTTTCCCCAATTTATTTATTTTTGACTTAAATTAAAAAAAATTTAGTTCTAAATTTTTCCCCTTCAGGCCCTCTCCCACCTAGTAAGAACACAAGAAATATATCAATTATATATGTAAAATCATACAAAACATATTTAAATATTAGCCATATTGCAAAAAAGGCAAGAAATATAAAATGAAAAAATTATATTTAATTTGCTCTCAGAGTTCATTAAGTTCTTTTTCTGAAGATAGCATTTTTCATCATGAGTCCTTTGAAATTGTCTTGGATCATTGTATCGATTGCAGTAGCTAAATCTTTTACAGTTGATCATCACTACAATATTGCTTTTATTATGTACAATGATCTGGCTCTGCTCACTTCACTTTGCTTCAGTTCATGTAGGTCTTACCAAGTTTTCTGAAATCACCTCCATCATTTGTTATAGCACAATAGTATTCCATTATTATCTTATACCACAACTTGTTCAGCCATTTCCCAATTGATAGACATCTCCTCAGTTTCCAGTTCTTTGTCATTATAAAAAGATACACCATAAATGGTTTTGTACATATAGATCTTTTTCCACTTCTCCCTTTGATCTCCTTGGGAGACCAACATAATAGTGGTCAAATGGTATGCATACTTTAGTAGCCCTTTGGGCTTAGTTGCAAATTGTTCTCTTAAATGGTTGGACCAGTTCACAAGTCTGTCAACAGTGTACATGTCCCTATTTTGTCCACATCCCATCCAACATTTTTCATTTTGTTTTTTATCATATTAGCCAGTCTAATCTAGGTGTGAAGTGATAGCTTATTTTAATTTTTACATTTTCTGACCAATCGTGATTTAGATAATTTCTTCATATGAAATGATAGTTTTAATGTCATATTATGAAAGTCTGAAAGAAGAAAGTATTCTTCTGTCTCCTCACATTCTTTGACCATTTGTCAATTGGGGAATGATTCATAATTTGGCTCAGTTTCCTATATTTTTGAGAAATGAATCCTCTATTGAAGAATATTTGCTTTTGAAGAATTTCCTAAAACTCAGGCTTATCCAGGATAATAGTTAATTTCCTATTTTTCTCACTCTCATCCTTCCTATTCACTTTCCAATGTTAGATAAAAACATTACCATCCTCAAAATATCTTCTCTCCTGACTTCTAGAACTCCACCCATCATGTCCATCAATGCTCGACGTCTTGCATCATCCCTCTGGAAAAATAACCCAAAGTTAGAGGAAATGGTAGCTAGAGGTTAAAGTGTTCAGACTTCATCAATATCACTTAAGACCACAGATCCAAAATGTTGTTGGGAAGATACCAGCAACAGACTATAATGGTAATGATAGTGAAGGCAGAAGGCATATGCATATTTGTGTGTGCATATGTGCTTGTGTATATGTATAATTAAACTCATCTCTTAAATGTTTCTCATTGATTACAAAGGAACATGTTTCTATAATAAGAAAATACAATTAATAAATGTAAGAACAAATGTATTTATATAAAAATATATCTAGATTTAGTTTTTAATATAATACCTGACTTAAAAGAAGTCTTTCCCGTTCAAGTGCTTCAGCTAATTCTGCTTGTTCTTTTTCCCATGGAGTAAGGATTCTTTCAACTTTAATCTGAAAAGCAAAAACTTCAACTTCATTTTTTTCCTATTTTTCAAAAAATTCAAATGAAACTGACTTAACTTGTGGGAAATTTTAAAAGATCCACAAGAATGTCAACGAATTATCTGGGTAGCAACTCCAGGTTCAGATCCCTTCCAAGGGGAGTTAATTAGTGCTGTGAGTGTCAGAAACTACACATGATTATATTCAGAGATTTTCCTGGGATAACAAGTAAAGGAAATAAACAAAAGGAGGATAATTACCCTTTCAGTGCTGTATCTACATATCTATGTATCTTTGTATTTATATACCTATTCATGACACAAAACATCATCAGTCCAATCCATTAACATCCTATCATGAAAGCATGGCCTAATGTGAATCAGCCTTTTAAGACAGGTTACAGGAATAGCAGTGGTATTGATGGGTGAAAGGTTATGCACTATTGTATAGCCCTTTCATGATAGTTCCAAATTGTTCTCCAGAATGGTTGCATCAGTTCACAACTCTGCTAACAATGTATTAATGTCCCAAATTTCACACATCCCTTCTAACATTTGAAATTTCTTTTTTCTATAATATTAGCCAATCTGTGAGATGATACCTCAGAGTTGTTTTAATTTTCATTTCTTTAATGGACAGTGATTAAAGCATTTTTCATATAATTAGAGATCAATTTTTTCATCTGAAAATCACCTGTTCATATCCTTTGACCATTTATCAGTCGAGGATTAACTCATGTTCTTATAAATTTGACTCAATTCTCTAAATAGTTGAAGAATGAGTCCTTTATCAAAGAATCTTGCTGTAATTCTCCCCCTCCCCAATTTTCTACTTTTCTTCTAATCTTGTTGGCATTGGTTTTGTTTGTACAAAGTCTTTTTTTATTTAATGTAATAAAAATGATCCCTTTTATATCCTGTAATGTTCTCTGTCTTTCATTTGATCATAAATTCTTCCTTTATCCATAGATCTGAGAGAGAATTTATTTTGTGGTCCCCTAATTTGCTTATGATATCACCCCTGATGTCTAAATCATGTATCCATTTTGATCTTATCTTGGTATATGAAGTGAGAGGTTGGTCTATATAGGGTACAAGTTCTTATGTTCACTATAGTGCTTTTTAATAATCATATGTTATTTTAATATAGTATAGCTTTATAGTTTCTAAAGTACATTCACATACATTATCTCACTTGAACCTCATAACAAACCTGTGTGTTACCCCATTTTATAGATGATGAAATTGAGGCTCATTAAAGTTGGATGAATTTCCCAATAGCATGGCAAAGTCAGGATTTTATTCCAAATAAGTAAAATTAAAATATTTATAATGGCTTGTTTCTGTAAGGTAACACATGCCATGGTAACAGAGCTGTTAATCTAATGGATTAAGTCCAGTAGTCTGGCCATGTTGTTTGTATGGCAAATGTATGCTTGCTTAAAAGATTATTTTACAAAGAATTTACCCAAGTCAGGTACTCACATGATGGTCAGAAAAAGTGATACAAAGATATTCTCAAGGTCTCTCAAGAACTTTGGAATTGATTGTTTGACATGAGAGATGGGTGTACCTTTATCAAAGAAAGTACTGTGCTCTATGAGCAAAGCAGAATTGAGGTAGCTCAAAAGAAACACAAGATGCACAAATTTAGAGAATCTCCCCCCAAGATGTTCACATGGATTATGTGTGTCCAGTTGTGGCAGAGCATTCTGAGCTTGTATTGGCCCGATCAGCCAGTTGGACACACTCTAACAACTCTTAACATAGTGATGCTATTTTGGTCCTCTTCTAGAATGAAGGACAATCATTGGTCACTAAGCCCCTAGATTTTTTTTTTTTTTTTGCTGAGGCAATTAGGGTTAAGTGACCTGCCCAAGGTCACACAGCTAGGTCATGTCAAGTGGCTGAGGTCAGATTTGAACTCAGATCCTTCTGACTTAAGGGCTGGTGCTCTATCCACTACGCCACCTAGCTGCCCCAAGCCCCTAGATTATTGAAATGGATGAGGACATTTGCTTCTCTGAGTCTCATTTTTGAATTTAAAATGAGTGCTTGAAACTACTTAATAAAATAATTATGAGGAAAATACTTTGTAAACTCTAAGGCCTTATCTAAAGGTGAAACTCATTCTCTCTGTCTCTTTCTCTGTATTTGTCTCTGTCTCTCTGTTTCTCTTGTCTCTGTTTCTGTCTCTCTGTCTCTTTCTCTCTCTGTTTCTTTTCCAGCAACCAATCTAAGGAAGCAAATATAAAAGGGAAGCAAGAAAGCAGCCTTAGAAAGTAAGGAAAGGAAGTACCTCATGATCTTCTACAACTAGAATCCTCTCAGGCTTCTCAGAGTCTTCAAATACTGGTTGCCATATTTGTTCCCCAAGATCTAGTTCTGTAATAATTTCTTGAATATTTTTGTTTCTTTCATTTACACGTGTCATTTCAATTTCTTTTTGTTGATATACATTATTAAAATCCTTGTTAAATTCAGTTTTGATGTTGTAAATAATGTCCTGTAATATCATATATGTTATAGGTTACTTCTTTACTGGCAGTATCATCCCACAGTCTTAACAGTTCTTTACTCTATCTCTGCTCTAAACCCATCCTGCAAATTATTATCAATTAGTCTTGCTAAAATAATGTTTTAAGTATAATACTATAAAAAGGCACTATACTAAGAGTTAAAAAAATCTCTATTCCATTATTAATCATGACTTTAAGCAAATCACTTCATTTTCCAGACTTGAATTTTCTCATCTATAAAACAGAAATTTGGACTAGATGATCTCCAGAGTAATTTCCAGCTCTGAAATCCAAAGATTCAAATATATTCATTTTCTTGCTCAAGATCCTTCAGTGAATTAAAAACGATTAATAGTTGTCATACTAAACTTTCTCTCTTGGATTGGATTTTAATTGAAAGTATAATATGTTGAATTTCAGTGAGGCATAGTCTATTATCTGTTATAAGATATTTTATGGTTTGGGAAAAAAAGGACAAAAATACTTTATAATTGGTATGAAAAAAGAATTCTTTTCTTTTCTCACTGGAACCCTATTTGTCTTTCTGTCTAATCTTAAAATTGAAGTAGTCCTTTTGGGAGAAGGGAATTTAGGACAAAAATATGATAATGGCATCCAGGACTCTTTATCATTATTTATGATAATAATATGAAGAAGCTAATTGGTATAGTGGGGTGGAGCACTGAAGCTGGAGTTAGGAAAACCAGAATACAAATCTAACCTCAGATATTTACTAGCTGTATGATCCTGGGCAATTAACTTCACTCAGTTTTTTCAACTGTAATAATGGAGATAATAACACTGCCTTGCAGGGTTTATATTAAGATCAAATGAGAATTTTTGTAAAGTTCTTAGCTATATAAATACTTTTCCTCTCTAATATAATGTTTTTATGTTTCTTAGTAGAGTACCATACAGGAGGAAGATACCCTCATAAAGACAACCCTAGGGGAAGAATGGTTTGGAAAGGGATGGAAGCCAAAAGTTAAGTTATAGTTATGTGTCAACACTTTTGAATTTATAAAAGGATATAGTTTAATTTGTATCATACTCTAGTCTGGTGTAAGAAAGCACTTTTCAAGAGAGCTTTACTAATTTGGAATATGAAAATAGTTCACCTTCAGTAATATAATCTGGTTGATTTTTTCTTCTCTGGTATGAAGTTCTAACTGGTTATATAACATATTTGTTTCTACGCCAAGCTCAGAACTTAAGCTGCCAAGTAAGTAATTAGGTAAATTGCTTTCTTTCTTTTCTTTTTCCTCTTCTTCGTCATCTTCATAATCTTCTTCCTCATCAGGAACTTTTTTACTTAAAATTGTGGGTTGAAATTCTACAATTTCTTTTCGCAGCTTTATATGGAAAAACATAATACATTTATTATTAAGTAATTATTAAATCTTAATTGTGCTTCTACAGGGCATCCTGGCAACAACATAATTATTTCAAAAATAATTTTAAGTCTTTAAATTCTGCTCCTTACATTGGTATTCAAAAGGGTAGATGGACCTTCAAACTCTTGCAGAAGAGATTAAACCTGTATACTGTAAATATATGATAATAGTAAAAATTATGTTCAATTGTATATTATCTTTGAGGTAGATTAACAGAATAACTTGTCTGTGTAAATTTTTTTTGAGGCAATTGGGGTTAAATGACTTGTCCAGGGTCACACAGCTAGGAAATATTAAGTATCTGAGGTCAAATTTGAACTCAGGAGGATTTCAGGGCTGGTGCTCTATCTACTGCACTACCTAGCTGCCCCCTATGTAAATATTTTAAGGTGAGCATTGGTATTTAAATATGAAAAAATACACCCTGTTAGTTTGTATTTTACGTAGGAATTCACATGATGACTGATAGATGTCAAGCTATAGATATTAATATTAATCTCATTTTATATTTTAGAAAACTGTACGTGGAATGTGCTTGATATCTTCTCAGTAGCTTACATTACATCAACAAGTTGGTGCTTTTCTGGGTCTTTTATAGTGGCAAGTTTTGTAGGTAGTATAGAGGATCATTCTAATGAGATCATGGTTGTGTATTCTTAACTTGTATAGGTCAATTGTTTCTGCCCAGGGAAACACAGTGTTTCATAGTTAACAAAATGTATTTTACATTTGGTCAGTTGTCTTGAAAATGTATAATCACCAGTCTGATTGTAAGAGGAGTATGTATGGGTAAAGGTAATCCCTCACCAAGACTAGGGAAATAATTAAAGGCTCATTTATCTTTAGTGTGAAGGACAGCCATGAATATTTTACAAGTCATATTTTTCATTAGCAGTGATACAGCTGCTAAGTGGAACAGTAGATAAAACATTGGTCCTCCAGTCAAGAAGACCTTAATTCAAATCCAGCCTTAAATACTTATTATCTATGTGATACTGGGCAAATCATTGAACCTTTTTTTGCCTCTGTATATTCATTTGTAAAATAGGGATAATAATAGCACTCCCTCCCTGGGCTATTGTGAAGATCAAATGAAATAACACATAAAGCACTTCACAAACCTATATAAATGTTAGCTATTATTATATGTACTGAACTTGTGATTTTATTGGTATAGAAACGTCCCAAGTAAGAAAACCATACTATTACAAAGTATCACTTCTACAACTTAGAGTCTTTAGAGAGTTCTAAATGACTTGCCCCAGAACACACAGCCAGTCTGTGTGAGAGGCAGTATTTGAGTCCCAAGTCTTCCTGACTTTGAGACTAACTCTTCACTACACATCTCTTTTGTTGTATTTCGATTATAATCTATATTAAGATTTGAACTAGAACATATGACATATATTCAAAACCATACTTTATATCCAGTATTTTCAGTTTTCCTTAGCTGTAAAACTGTCTTCAAATCTCTCAGTTCTTCGGGAGCACGTGTCTTCATTGGGAAATTCTTAACCTCCAAAAGACCATGAAAGGACTTGACAAATATAGAAATAACAGATTAAAATGTTTTTAGTTAAATTGTGAAAAAAGTCAAATAAGTGTTTTCAAGATAATTCTTTGATTTAATTTCATTAATATTAATATAAAACATCAGGAGCTAGAAAAACAAATAGTGATTTAAAAAAAATTTTATTTTTAATTTTTATTGTTATTTTAAAAAATCTCTGTAAGTTATTTTTTTATTAAAGTGTTTTATTCACAAAACATATGCATGGGTAATTTTTCAACATTGACCCTTGCAAAGCCTTCTGTTTCAAATTTTCCCCTCCTTCCCTCTATCCCTTCCCTTAGATGGCAAGTAGTCCAATACATGTTAAATATGTTTAAATATATGTTAAATCTAATATATGTTATATTTATACAGTTATCTTGCTGCACAAGAAAAATTAGATCAAGAAGGGAAAAAATCTGAGAAAAAAAAACAAAATGCAAGCAAACAACGAGAGAGTTGAAAATGCTATGTTGTGGTCCTCACTCAGTTCCCACAGTCCTATCTCTGGGTGCAGATGGCTCTCTTCATCATAAGATAACTGGAACTGATCTAAATCATCTCATTGTTGAAGAGAGCCATATCCAGTAGAACTGATCATTGTATAGTCCTGTTGTTGCTGTGTATAATGATCTCTTGGTTCTGTTCATTATAGTAATGTTTTTTAAAGAAAAAATAAGTTTTTATTGATGTTTCTTCTTCTTACATTATCATTGTTATTCCAAATATCCCTCTTCCCGAGAGATATCCCATATAAACAAATAGTATTTAGAGAAGAAAAAAAAAATCAGCACAACTGATTCATATATTTAAAAAAAAATCTGAAAGCATGTGCAATGTATAACACCTGTAGACCTCCCACCTCAATGAAGGGTTAGGTTTTTGTATCTTTTTATTCTAATTAATCTTTATAGTTTTGTTACATTAAGTTTTGATTTTTCAGTGTGTAGTTGTTTTTTACATTTACATTGTTATAGTTACTGTGTATTTTTTTTTTGGCTCTGCTTCACTCTGCATCAGTTCATGTGGGTCCTTCTATGCTTCTTAGTATTCATCACATATCATTTCTCACGACAATGATATTCCATTATGTTCGTGTACCACAGTTTGTTTAGCCATTCCTAAATTGATGGGCATCTACTTTGTTTCCAATTCTTTGTAATGACAAAAAGTGATGCTATAAATATTTTGGCATATATGGAGAATTTCTTATCAAAAACTTCCATGTTCAGTAATAGGCTTTTTGGTTAAAGGTTTCAGTCACTTTATTTGACAAAATCCAACTGTGTTCCAAAATACTCATACTAATTCACATTACCAGCAATAGAGTATTATGCTTGTCACTCTACAATCCCTTCAGCATTGACAATTGCTATTTTTTTGGGGGGGGGTATTTTTTTTTGCCAATTTGCAGAGTGTGAGGTACAACTTCTGGGTTGTTTGATTTGGATTTCTCTTGTTATTAGTGAGTTGGAGCATTCTTTCACATGTTTCAAAGTGAATACTTGGCATTTTTTTCTTTTTGAGAACTATTTTTTCATATTCTTTGAACATGTTTCTAGTGGGGAGTTGCTATTAGTCGTCACATACAGAATATACATACATATGTGTAAATATAAATTGTGTATATATGTTGGATACCAAATCTTATCAGAGAAATATTATACAAAGTTATTTTCAGAGCATCTAGATGGAGCATATATAGCACCCGCCCTGGAGTCAAGAGAACCTGAATTCAAATCTGGTCTCAGACACTTAACACTTACTAACTGTGGGACTCTGGGCAAGTCACTTTACCCCAATTGTCTACCAAAAAACTCACAAACAAAACAAAACAAAGATATTTTCCCCATTCAACTACTTCCTTTCTTATCATAGGTGCATTAATTTTGTCTGTATATAGGATTCTAAGTTTCATGTAATCAAAATTATTTCATGTAATCTTTTGTTACTGCCTCTATCTCTTATTTGGTTAAGAATGCATAGGTGTGAGAAGTATATGATCTATTTTAATTATTTTTTAATAGTATAATCATCACTATTAAGGCCACATATCCATTTAGAATATATTGTCGAGTATGGCATAAGGTATTGGTGTAAGCCTGATTTCTGCCAGAATGGGTTTCAGTTTTCCTAGCAATCCCCCTTTTTAATGTAATAAGGAGTTTTTTCCTATGTGATTATATTTTCCACTATATTAAACATTGTGTTACTAATTTTTTTGTGTTATTTGATTCTCCATTGTCTAGCCTGTTTCATCAACCTATTTATTTTTTAACCAATATCAGATGGTTGTGATGACTGCTACTTTATAATATATTTTGAAGCCTGGAAGTGCTATTCCTCCTTTAATTATTTTAATCATTTCATGATATTCTAGAACTTTTGTTTTGCCAAATGAATTTTGTTATTATTTTGTTATGTTCTGTGCAGTATGATCTTCATAATTTAGTTAGTGTAGCATTAAAAGCATCAGTTAATTTTAATAGTATTGCAATTTTTACTATATTGGTATGACCTACCCATGAGTGCTTAACATTCCTACAGCTTTTTAAGGTTGTTTATTTAAGAAAAAGTTAATAATTGGGACAATATAAGTCTTTTGTGTGTTGTGTAAGTTTTCCCCAGATATTTTATGCATTTTGCAGTTATTGGAATGATATTTCTCTTCCTATTATTGCTTCTTGTGCTGTTATTATATAGAAATGTTATTTATTTTTGAGGATTTATTTTGTAATCTGCAACTTCATTGAAGCTATTGTCTGAATTAATATCTTTGTTGATTCCTAAAGATTTTCCAAGTATACTATTATATTATTAGCAAACAGAGATCATGTTATCACATTTTACCTACTTTTACACCTTTATTTTCTTTCTCTTATTATTAACATTTTTAGAAATAAATCAAATATTAGAGAAAATGAGAATCCTTGTTTTAATCCCATATTTACTGGGAAAGTTTCTAGTGTATCCTCTTTAAATATTATACTTGCTTTTGATTTTAGATAAAGGCTTTTTAAAATATCAAGAAAGTCCCTCTATGCCTATTCTCTATAAGTAGTCTTTTATATCATAAAAGAGTATTGTGTTCCAAATCACCCCCTGCCCCCCAAGACAGCAAGCAATCTGATACAGGTTAAATTGTGCAGTTCATCTAAACATAATTCTATATTCATCATGCTACACAAGAAAAATCAGAAAAAGTGAAAAAAAAAACATGAGAAAGGAAAAAAAAAGAACATTAACAAAAAGGTGAAAATTCTATGGTTTGATCCACAATCAGTTCTCTCTCTGGATGCAGATGACACTTTCCATCACAAGTCTTTTGGAATTGTCTTAAATCACTACTCACATTGGGAATAGATAAAAGAGAGAACAATTCATAGATATCTAGAAGTGTATAAATGTAAAGTTCTCCAAAATTTATAAAGAAATAAGGGAAGAGGAAATAGGATAAAGTGGGGAAAGATTAAGGGAAGTGAGATAAGATTAATGGGAATGGAAAAAAGATGAAGGAAAGTGGTGGTGAATGGATAAAGGAGAGATCCTTGAGGTGGGGTAGGTTAAGGGTGACTTCATAAACATATTAAAAGAGCAGAATAGTAGATTTACATTCATCATAGATAGATACATTTCTCAATTGATAAATTGTCATTGGATATGATGACAAGGCAGTTTCCTAATAAAGAAATCAAAGCTGTTAATAACCATATGAAAAATGCCCCAAATCACTAATAATTAGAGAAAGAAAACTAAAGCAAGTTTAATGTTTCACCTCATCCCCACAAGGGATAAAAAACAAAAAGGTTAATCAAAAATGTTTGAAGGAATTTAGGAAAACAGGTACTTTAATGTCCTATTGGTGGCACTGTAAATTGGTCCTGTCATTCTGGAAAGCAACTGATGCCCTAAAAGTTACTAAATTGTGCATATTCTGTGAGTCAGCAATACTATTACCTACTAGGTCTTTATTCCTAAGAGATCAAAGAAAGAGCAAAAGGATTCATAAGTACAAAAATATTTATAATAGGGTTTTTGTGGTAGAAAAGAATTGGAAACTAAGGGGTTATTCATCATTTGGGTAATGAGTGAATAATAATGGCATATTAATGTAATATCATACTATTGTGCTGTAAAAATCATGCCAGAAATAGTTTGAGAGAAACCTGAGGCTTATATGAACTAATAGAGAGTGAAGTAAACTGAAGAGAATAGTTTACTCAATAACAGAATTGCAAATATAAATAATTTTGAAAATGTATGAACTCTGATCAACACAATAATCATTATTCTAGAAGAATCATAATGAAACATGTCCATTTCTGATAGAAAGGTGATGGATTCAGGGTTCAGATTGAAGCATATATTTTTTTTTGACATGGCCACTATTGGAATTTTTGTTTGACTATTTGTTACAAGAATTATATTAGTCTTTTCTTTTAATGAGGAGAGATGTGTAAGAAAGAGAAAATAGATTTTTCTTGATTTAAAAAAATAAAAATAATTTTATTTTTAAAGAATATGCCATAGAAAAGAGGGGAAAATTGATCTGCATCAGTGTTGGCTTAGTTGAGATAATATAAAATAAAATTTTAGTGGATCAGGTAATGGATGCCACATTCCAAAGAAACTGACTTAATTTGTATTCCCTAAGCATAACAGTTCAACGTTATTCCCTATGCCTTAACACTGGCAGAAAATGTCCTCATATTGGGAATACTCTGTTTCTTCACTGCTGTGATTTGGAGTTTCTAGTTTCCTTCAAAGCTTTCTAGGCATACCCAGTTATTAGTGCTTCCCTTCCCTTGAAATTACATCATATTTACTTATCAGTAGTACATGTGTTGTTGCTCCTTTGTACAATGTAAACTCCTTGAGGTCAAGGATTATTATGTTTTCCCCTTTTGTAGGTCAATTGAATCATAGATTTAGATGGGAAAGGCATCAGAGGCAATTGAATCTTCTACCTTCATTTTACAGATAAAGAAACTGAATCCCTTCTGGAAGGCAAAGTAGCTAGCACTACATTCAAGGATCTCTTAGCTGGCTAAATTAAACATTACATCAAGGGGAAAAATGGTTAGTCAGTGAAATAGAAGAATTTCAAGCTTTCATAAGGAGAAAACCAGAATTAAACAAAAAATGTGATCTCTAATACCAAGACTCAAGAAAATCATAAACAAGTAAAAAGGGAAAAGAAAGCATAAGTATTTAAGCTAAACTGTTTACATCTCTATATTGGGAGATATAGTTGCAATTCTTAAAATGATTTTATCATTAATAGTATATATAGCTAGGAAAAATTTAAGGGAATGACAGAAAAAATAATTAAAGAATAGGAAAGAGGAGTACACTGGCTGCAGAAAGAAAGGAGAAGATAGAATGTGGTAAATTTTTATTTCACATGAAGAGATATAAAATACTTGTTACACTGAAGGGGAAGATGGGAGGTTGGGTGATGGGCATTGCTTGAATCTTACTCCCAAAGTTGGGAGTAAGAACTTTCCCAAAGAGGAAATAATACTTGTAATTAGTTGAATATAGAAATCTATCTTACCCAACAGGGAAGTAAAATAGGAGGAGAGGAGATTATGTAAAGGACAGGACTGATAGCAGGGAGGGCAGATAGTTTAGGTGGTAGACAGAAGCAAAACACTAGTAAGGAGGGAAAAGAGACAGAGACAGAGAGAGGAAGAGAAAGAGATCCAGCCATTCTGGGAGAGCAATTTGATACTATGCCCAAAGGTCAACCATGCTGTGCATACCCTTTGATCCAGCAATACCACTATTCGGTCTATATCACAAAGAGATCATAAAAAAGGGAAAAGGACCTTCATGTGCAAAAAATATGTATAACAGCTCTTTTCATGGTGTCAAAATATCGAAAATTGAGGGGATGTCCATCATCTGGGGAATGGCTGAACAAGTTGTAGTGTATGAATATAATGGAATGCACTATTGTGTTATAAGAAATAATCAACAGGCATATTTCAGAAAAATTTGGAAATACGAATAAACTGGTGTAAAGTGAAATGAGCAGAACCAGAAAAACATTGTGTACAGTATCAGCAACATTGTGGGATAGTGTCAACTATGAATGACTCAGATCTCACCACACAATGATACGATACAAGTACAAAGGACTCAAGAAGAAAAATGCTATCCATATCCAGATAAAGAACTGATGTACTCTGAATGAAGATCAAAGCATATTTTTTCATACACACTATTCTTTTTGTGTTTTTTCTTTTGATTTGTTTGTTATTTCATAACTGTGACTAATATGGAAATATGTTTTACTTGATAGCACA
This sequence comes from Myrmecobius fasciatus, assembly GCA_023553655.1. Classification (NCBI taxonomy): domain Eukaryota; kingdom Metazoa; phylum Chordata; class Mammalia; order Dasyuromorphia; family Myrmecobiidae; genus Myrmecobius; species Myrmecobius fasciatus. The sequence goes on from JAJPUD010002562.1 coordinate 97,029, forward strand.
TGCATAACCGATATTAAATTGCCTACCAGTTTAAGAAGGGGGAGGGATGGAAGGAGGGAGAGAATTTTGGAATTCAAAATCTTGTAAAAATGAATGCTAAAAATTGTCTTCACATGTAATTGAGGAAAAAAATACTATTAAAAAAAGAAACTAAATCCCAAACAAGTTAAATGACTTTTCCATAGTCACAGGGCCAGTAAGCAGAATTTAAACAAAGGTCTTCATGATCCCAAGTCCAGCATTTTTAATTACTATATCATGTTGCCCTTAAGAAATTATATTTTATAATATATCCTTTTTGCTTTATATTGCATTGAATCTATAACTATTGGCCTATATCTATTTTCTCATGTTTATAAAAACTTTATGAAAAGATTCCTATGAAAATTGAGAGTATCCTTGGTGAACATATGAAAAAGGAAGAGGCAGGCAAAACAGTATAGTCCTGGTTGTCTGGTGTTAACTATATGATTTTTCCCTACATGTTTCTTCTGTGTTGTCTGAATTCTGTTTGAATCTTATATACCAAATTGTGTTGCAAGTTCCCCAAATTCTTAGACATAAAATATATCCATTGATCAGGTGACAATATCATAATCATATACCAACAACTACATCCTGGATGAATCCTGCTGAGCTCTTCTATTCTTTTCTGGGTATGTCTTTGTCAGATATCATGGATTTATAAGAAAAGGCCATTGTAAATAGCTTCTTAGTGTACATAGGGATTGAAACAGTTTTCTGAGAAGTGAAGAAATTTGTTAAACAATCTGTACTGAAGAAGTAGTTATCATGGAGAAGAAAAGAGAAAAAAATAGGATATGTTAAGAGAGAGGTCCTAATGAATCAAAGCTTAAGGAGACTATGAAAAGGGCAATCATAAAAAGTAGTAGAAGTGTAATATAATGCTCTGATGAAGTATTGTTTTTATAATTGCTTTTTTTAACAAGACAATTGGGGTTAAGTGATTTGTCTAGGGTCACACAGCTAGTAAGTATTAAGTGTCTGAGGTTGGATTTGAATTCAGGTCCTCCTGACTTCAGGGGTGGTGCTCTATTTATTATGCCATGTAGCTGCCTCCAATGAAGTAATGTTTTGATCTTTGGAGGGCAAATTTTTTCAACAGTGAAAGGATACTTACATTTTAAAACTTTAATGAATATGTATTATTTGAGATAACTGACTCTATTGATTACAAAGATAACATGTTAAGATTAATCACCTTAAGTGACCGTTCTTTTATGTTCATGGAGTGCCAGCATTCTTCTTTCAAAAGGTGACATAAATACTTCTTAGCTAGGTTTTCCATTTCTGTTTCCTTTTTTATCTTTGAGAGAAAAAGGAAAAAAGTTAATATTTCAAAATAGTCTAGCATGTAAAATTAAATATTATTAATTATTTGTATGATTATATTTTTAAAAATGATATATAAATAATCATTATCTGTAACCAGTATTTCAGTTTTTAAAAAGTGTTTCTACAGACAGGAAATTCTTCACTTTATTGTTTTTGATCTTGTTCAGTTGTAAACAACTGATTTAAAAGTCATGTCTGACTCTAAAAAAGATCCCGGTCTGCCCTTTCCTTCTCTAACTAATTTTTCTCTTGAAAAGCAAGGCAAATGAGGTTAAGTGCCCAGGGTCATACAGCTAATGATTGAAGCCAGATTTAAATTCATGAAGATGAGGACTAATCTTCCTGACTTCTGATCTGGCACTCTAATCATTGTGCCACCCAGCTGTCTTTCTTAGCTAGGCTGGGTCCGACAGCATCTCTGGACCTACACCTGTAGATTTGCTAGCTCCATACAATGTACCTGACCTTGTGCTTTGCTGCCATTGTTTTCAAAAGACTATGCTATAAAGTCATTGGAATAGGACTTTAGTGAAGGTGTAATATTAATAGAAATTTTAAACAGATATAGTGGGAATACCTTTTGAGCTCTTATACTGACTGGCCATGTTATTTTGGAATTTATGAGTAATTCCAGATGTGGAAACTCTTTCTTCCCATGTTGTCTCAGTAATCAGTCACGTTCTTGGCAGTGTACCATCTTAAAGTGTTGCCTACTGAAGCTCCAAGCGTTGAAATGATGTGACCAGTCATAAACCCAGCTTATCGGCGATGTACTTTACGTCCAGGACTCTTAGCTACCATGTAATGTATCTACAAACCTCATACTTTATATTTTTTCTATTTAGAAGAGTATGCCTTATTCACAGGGCTTTATTTTAACATGCAATGAGACAATCCTCTGTTAGAGATTCTTAAAAACTTGCCTATATGAAAGCTCGTATATGCAAAAGTGGGTTGGATGAAAGGAAATCACACTGGTGATCTGCAAGTCCTGCAGCACCAGAGTATCTATGCACATAATTTATGACCATAGATTATGTGTTTTAGTTGAATCCTGTGATATTGCCTCTGAGTTCTTCCTAATTTAAAATTGTTAGCTGTTCCCATTTTGTGTGCTGGGTTTTTTTTTTTTTTTTGTTTTTGTTTTTTTGGCTTTTTTCCCAAAACAATGTGATAAAAGTAATGTATCATTGATGCTTTAAAACAACTTTGATTTAGATGTTTTAAAAAATAAATAATAAAATGTCCCTAAATGACTATGATTGTGGAAATCTACATTTATATGGGAGGTTTTAACTGAACTGGCATCTACTCAATCATATTTGTTGTTTTTCTGTCATGTCCAACTCTGTATGATACATTTGGAGTTTCCTTCACAGAGATACTAGAGTGGCTTGCCATTTCCTTCTCCAGCCATTTTACAGATGAGGAAATTAAGGCAGACAGGATGAAGTGACTTGGCCAAGGTCACACAAATAAGTATCTAAGGCCATATTTGAACTCTGGAAGATGAGTCGTACTGATTCTAGGTCTAACACTTCATCCACTATATACTATATACTGTATACCACACCATAAGCCTTCACCAAACATTTAAGGGCTTCCTTGGTTCAGGATGCAGTATGTGGGAGATGTGAAATTTAGGAGAGATTTGGACCTTGTTTTCAAGGAATTTATTGTCTGATGGAGAGATAATATACAAGCATAGATGACTGTAATGTGCAATAATATATGATAAGTATTTTGGGGGAGTTGCAAAGCACATAACAAAATGAGATCCAAAGGAAAAAAGTTGTTGCTGATAATCCCACCATTTATGTATCATGTTAAAGTTTATAAAATGTCTACCTTTCCACAACTATAAAATAGTATTAGCAAATATTATTATTTCCATTTTATAGATGAGAAAACATATTCATATAAAATAAATAACATGCCCATAGTCACAAAACTGTTGTCAGAATCAACATTTGAATTTTGTTCTCTTGACTCTTAAGTCCAGCACACTTCACACTTTACTACTTTGCTAGAAAGATTCATGGAAAAAGAGTAAAAATTCAGCAGGTGGAGAGAGCAAGAAAAGGCACCTGAGGCATAAGAACCAAGGCACAGAGGAGGCTATTCAGGGGGCAGAAAAGATTAGTCATAGACCCTGGAAGGCCTTGAGTCAAGAAAAGAAGCTCTAACTTTAGTCAGTAGGCAATAATAAATCTTTGATATATTGTGTATATATGTGTGTGTTTTTTTTAGCAGATGAATGATGTTATGTTGATAATTAAGAGAGGTTATTCTGGCAGAAGTGTGAAGGATGAACTAGAAGAGCAAAGAGTAGAGAAAGGTAGAATAATTAAGAGCCTGAATATAGCTAGTAGTGTGCCTTTATTTTTCTATATACATTTCAAATTCTGACATTGTGAGATATTCAAATATATAAACAAAAGAGTAAGAGAATGAAATTAATGTACAAGAAGAAACAAAAATAATTACAAAGATTGTACATCTGCAGATTAATATTTATTATTAATTCTGACCCAAGAGATGATACTAATTTTTAACACTTATCACCCACATTATCTTTATGAGACTTTATTTTGTCTGTAAGTTATACTTGTTGCTGATAGTATCTTTAGTTATATATCATATTTAATAGTCAATGTATGAATTGTTCCTTTTGGTTCTGCTTTCATGGCTCTGAATAATTTAACACATCTTCATATATTTCCTTAAATTCATCATACAATCTTCATTATTCCTTATGGCACAATAATAGTCCATTACATTCCTATACTATAACTAATTTAACTGTTAATATAGTAATTTGATATTTATTTTGATTCTAGGTTTTTACTACTATAAATAACGCTATTCTTCATTTTGTAAGACAGGTCTTTTTTCTCTATTAATGGTTTCCTTTGGCTCCCAGTTCCTATGTTAAAAGTATGCACCTTTTTATATCTTTTGTTATATGATTTCATATTATTTTCTAAAACAGGCTGAAACCAGTTCACAACTCCACCAATAATACAATACCATGCTTATTCATTCATTCATTCATTTTATTTATTTTTACCACAGTCACACCAACAATGAATTTTTTTCCACCTTTATTATTTTAGTCAAAATTGATGGGTATTAGGTGAATTTTCATTTCATTTCATGCCATCTGGCATAAGCAAGACAAAACTTTAAGAGTTTTCTTTGGAACTTCTTCAAGCTTGAGAGTCTCTGGACTCTGAATCCCTTATACTAAGATCAAATAGTTGCTTCCTCCTCCCAAAAGTTTCCACCACTTTACAGTAGAAATTAGTTCCTCGCTGTTAGAGATAATCAGTTCTAGAAAATAATTTCCCCCCGTTTGTTTCTCTACCTTTTGAAGGATGAAATTATTATGAAATTTTACCATGTTCTGTCACCATCTAGTGTTGATTACCCCTCAAAGATAAAGAGAATATCCTATTCCCTTTTGTAGCTTCTTTTGCACATTGTCCAGTATTATACACAAAATAATGCTTAGTAAATATTGATGAAATAAATGAAGCCTTTTTTTGCATCATATATATGCATACATGGGAAATGTTCTCCTTTGTCCCCTTCTTTCTTTTTTATGTCTATGAATATAAGCAATGCTGCTTCGACTAAATTCTCACATACCCTTTCTACTTCTTCTTGACCTTCATCAAAAAGCTTTTGCATTTCTTCAACATCCAGACTGAATTCCTGTTGCTTTAGTTGTGAAATCTCAGATGCCAATTCATTTTCATCCATCATATGCTGAATCTAGATAGAAAATAATGGTGAACAAGTAAATAACATCAGCTTTAAGGAGTATTCCAACCCCCAGATTCCCTGGGCAAAAGTCAATATCAGTACCATTTCTTACTGCCAGGATCTAATCATTAAGGTTAGTTGAATTTTAGCATGTTTTCCCATTAAAAAGAAAGAAAAGGAAAATAAAAATAGAACATAACAGAATAGAACATTGTCATGTGACCAGCATAATATCAGGGAGGATTCAAAACATATAACAATAAATTTCCATTTCAAGAATGGATATATTGTAGTAGAATAAATTATATTCATGAGTGTCCAACTTTTATTTGCTTTCTTGTAGGTTGTTCTTTTGTTCTCTGCTGTGCACTTTTTAAAATTTATTCTTTTTTTTCCTTTCATCCCTCTTTATTCCCCTAAAACAGGCTACAGTAAAGCACATATATTTATATAGATAGATAGATATATACACACATGTACATAAACATGCACACACACACATATATATATATATATATATATACATATACATTCATACTCATCCACAGACCCCCACATATACAAATATATCTATACACACATACATAGTTACATGCATCCATATCTACATATCAGACACATATATATCCACATGCATTTACCTATATGTCAACAATATTAGTATGACTGACATATAATGTAGATATCTCTTTTGATTAAATCTTTAAGTCTGACTTTATCTAAGATCAATGATTACTAGCCATACTTTTTTTAAAAATAAATTTTGCTTCTGATCCTTGTAATGTTTGTGTATATCTTATTTTCTATCTCTGTTAACTCTTCTATTTTAATTCTGCTTCTTGACTTGCTTTACAATATAACTTAACCTCCGCCTATCCATGACTTCTTCCCTTGTCTTCTCCCACTGTTTGCTTTCCCCTCTCTCCATCCTTTCCCCTTTATTTCTTTATAGATTTTAGAAGGTGCTATACCCTACATGGTCCATATGTAGTGTTGCCTATTTAACCCATTCCTGATATGAGTAGGTTTTCAGACTATGAACCTTTCGTCTCTAATGCCTCTGTGTCTGTTCTGACTCTGCACATCATTTGTCTAATATTATTGTTTTTTACTTTTTCCTAGATGGTTCTGCATGTTAGAGTCAGATAATACTCAATACTGCTCAAATATTTCTTTTGAGATGTCAGTTTTAAACATATGGTACACATTTCCATGTAAAAATATAAACAATTTGTCCATGTTAAGTTACTTAAAATTAATCTTGGATGTTGACTCTTATATGTTAAATTTTCTGTCAAGTTTGGGTTTGGTTGAAAGTTAGTTCTGAAAATCTGCAAGTTTGTTGAATATCTATTTCTTTCATTCAATGTAACAGATAATTTTGCTGGATATGATATTTTTGGCTGTAGGTCTAGTTCTTTTGATTGCTGGAATATATGATTCTAGGACCTGTAGTCTTTTATTGTGGCTGCTGCTAAGTCCTGTACAATTCTAATTGTAGCTCTAGCATATTTGAATTGTTATTTTCCTATTTCTTGCAAAATTTTCTCTTTGATCTCTGGAGTTTTTGAAATTTGGCAATAATATTTCTATGTGTTTTTCACAAAGGATCTCTTTGTGGCGGTGATGAGTGAATTTTTAAAAATTTCTACTTTTCCCTTATGTTCTATCACAATAGTACAATTTTCTTGGATTATTTCTTGCATTGTTATATCAAGATTCTTTTTTTTTGGTTACAGCTTTCAGGTAGTACAATTATTCTTTATTTTCTGCTCTTGGTCTGTAACCCAGATTTGAGGTTTTTCTTATGTTTCACATTTTATTCTATTTTTTCATTCTTTATATTCTTTTTTGTTATTTCTTGGTCTCCTATAACTTCACTAACTTCCCCTTGCCCAATTCTAATTTTCAAAGAGTTATTTTTGTCTTTCAAATTCTATATTTCCTTTTCTAATTGAGTAACTTTCCCCTCCATAATCTTGTTTTTCTTGCATGGTTTTTATTTTTATTTATTGGTTTTTAGTTTTTCTTCAATGCCTCTCATTTGAGTTTACAATTCTCTTTTGAGTTCTTCCATAAATTCTGGGCAGGGAGCCATTTAACATCACTGTTTGGGATAGAAGCAGCTTTTTTTTTAAACTTCTTTGTCCTTCTCTGAAGATGAACCCCAGTGTTCCCTAATCCCATAGTAAGTTTCAATGGTGGGATTCTTTTTTCTTTGATGGTTCTTTATTTTATTTTTATTTTTTAATAAAAATATTAGTGTAAGCACCTCTAATAGTGGGGTGGAAGATATGATGCCTCAAGCTTCCCTTCAGCTCTCCCATCAGACCTGGAATCCCAAACCAAGAGCCCCCTCATCCCCCTACTAAGTGCCTACAGCCGGTAATGGTCCTGCCTCCTGTCTCTGCACTCACAGGGTATGCAGTTCCTTCTCCCCCGGGCCTAGCTTTCCCAATCAGCTGAGGTTCCCTCAGCCTTCCCAGTCTCTGACCCTGACTCCACACGGTAACCAGGAGGGAAAGTTCCTGGGGTTCTGCTGAGGCTCCAGCTCTGGCTTGGGGCTCCCCCCTGGGTGTTTCTACCGAACTGGCCTGGAAGTGTGTCACTTCAGCCAAGTTAATCCCTGACCAGGGCTAGTCTTTGGGTCTTTTGGGGTTATGCGGGGAGGACCCCTGTTCTGGCCCAAGTCTTCTTGGTGTTAAACCAGTCTATGTTCACCCTGAGGCACAAATTTGTTCTGTTTGTGTAGGAAATCTGGAGAGCTTGAAATTTACTGATCTACTCCTTCATTTTCTAGAATCCTCCCCTGAATTTTAACTTCTTGAGTTTATCATTGCCTGTTAATTACAATACATCTATCTATGAATAGACATGTTCAGTCTAATTGCCAAAGAATCTTTTAATTCTGCTGTATTTCTATATATAGTATGTTGATTTTTTAAAAAAAGAAAATATATTTTTTCCAGCTTCTTTAAGAATCTGCTCCACTATAGAAACATAGAGAACTATATAGTTTAATGTATCTGTTCCAGAGAATTCCTCTAAACACTTTACTAAAAAAGTATGACTTTTTCATTTCCCCACTTATTTTGCTTTTTTTCCTTTCATCTTTGACATTGATGGAACACTCATTATATTACACTCTGGGCTAAATGCATTGTAACTTACTTAGAATACAGCAGAAAACTGAGCTTGCAAACATCAAAGGGAGAATAGCTGAGTAACATAGATATCTGCTACATCATACAACTTAAAATATCACTGGAGACTATAGGTATATTTTATTAGAGTATGAAGCATAATACTTACAGTTTTAGTCAAAATTTTGATTCCTTCTTTTAATATCTTCTTTTTTTGACTAAATGCTTTAATCTCTTTTATGATGGCCTGAAACATTAATCAATCAATTAACAGCATTTATTAAGCACCCACTTACTATCATGAACTACTTATTGGGGGACAAGGATACAAATAATTAAATAATACCTATTCACAAGGAATTTATGTCCTAATGGGAGGACACAACAAGTATATCTATATAAGGTTGTATAGAATCATCAATAGAATGCATATAATTAGAGACAAAGTAGAGAAGGAAGGCACTCAACATTTGGGATACAGGGAATCAGGAAAAAGTTTCATGTAGAAAGTGGTGCTTGCTTTACAACTTTTTTTTTTGGGTGGGGGGGAAAGTGGGCATTTGGGGTTAAGTGACTTGCCCAGGGTCACATAGCTACTAAGTATGAAGTGTCTGAGGTCAAATTTGAACTCAGGTCTTCCTGACTCTAGGGCCAGTACTTTATCCCCTGCACCATCTACTGCCCCTTTGATTTACATCTTGAAAGAAAAGAAAGATTCTTAGAAGTGAAGGTAAATGCATTCTAGGCATGGGCAACAGCCAGTGCAGAGAGACACAAATAGGAGATGGAGGGCTATGGGAAGAGAACAGTAAGAAGACTAGGGGAGTAATGTATTATAAGGCTGGGAAAATAGTTTGGGGCATATAAAGAGTTTTATAAAGCTAAATAGAAGAGTTGATATATTTTATCTTAGAGATAGTAAGAAGCTACTATAATATATTGACTAAGAAAGAGACATAGATTGGCATTTAAGATATCCTTTGGTATCTGTGTGAAGAATGGAAAAGTGGAGTGGACTAGAGCGAGACATGGTGATGAATTTGGAAGCCACTGCAACAATCCAGTTGAGATGAAAGGGACTTCAGTTAATCTGTGTAAGTAGAGGAGAGGGGTCAGATACAAGTAATGTTATGGGAAAATGGCCAATTTTGGAAATTGACCATATATAGTAAGGAAGAGTGGGAAGGTAAGGATAATGATGAGGTTACATATGTGGGAGACTGGAAGAAAGGTAGTTCCTTCAACAGAAATAGAGACGTTTGGAAGAAAGATGATTTTTGGTGGGGGAATGAATTCGATTTTGGACATGTAATGTCTGAAATGTTTTTGAAATTCTGTTTTGAAAAGTGAGCAGAGGAGAACACTTAAGATTTGGAAGTATGTGTGATGAAGATTAAGAATAAAGATAAGTAAGAGAAAAAAGATAAAAGTGGCATTTGAAAAATACAGAGAAGTAAATTGAGGGTGGGGGTGGTCAGCAGTGTCAGATATATCATAAAGGTAAAAGAAGGATAAGAACTGAGGAAAAACAGCTATTGTATCTGACAAGATAGTATGTCACAAACACAATATTTACAAAGCAATAATAGTGAAAAATAACTGGAAAGTATATTTTAGAAGCACCACTTATAAAAGTGAACACATACTAATAAGATTATAAACTGCAGGTGAAGATAAGTCACTATAACAGCAGCTTGTTCTATTATAATCTGTGCTTTCCATGTAGATTTGGAAGAAAGTTATATACATATTTGAAATTGATGTCATTAAGCCATTGTATATAAGAATATTAAAAGGTAAAAGTAAGGGTCTGTTAAAGTGGCAAGATTGCTCACGTTGGTATCACAAGGTTTAATTCTTTTTTTTAAAGAAAACTGTGTGTAGATGATAGCTTTATTTTTAATACTATTTTCCCAAATAAATGAAAAGATAGTTTTTAACATTTACCTTTGCAAAACCTTGTATCCAATTTTTTCTCTCTCTCCATCCTCCTTCCTCCCTTCCCAAGACATCAATCTGATATAGATTAAACAAATGCAATTCATCTAAACATTTCTATATTCGTCATGCCGCACAAGAAAAATCAGATCAAAAAAGAAAAAAAAAACATGAAAAAGGAAAAATAAGCAAGCAAACAACAATAACAAAGTGAAAATACTATACTTTGATCCACATTCAGTCTTCATAGTTCTCCCTCTGGATGTGGATGACACTTTCTATCATAAATCTTTTGGAATTGCCTTGAATCACCTCATTGTTGAAAAGAGACAAATCTAGCACAGTTAATCATCACATAATCTTGTTATTGTGTTTAGTCTTCTCTTAGTTCTGCTCACTTTACTCAGAATCAGTTTGTATAAGTTTTTTCAGGCCTTTCTGAAATCTACTTGCTCATCATTTCTTATAGAATAATAATATTCTAGTACATTCATACACCATTATTCAGACATTCCCCATTTGATGAGCATCCACTTAAATTTCAGTTGTAGTTGCCACTGCAAAAAGGGGTGCTACAAACATTTTTGCACATATGGGCCCTTATCTTTTTTTATAATCTTTTGAGGATATAGATCTAGTACTGCTAGATTAAAAGATAAATTTATTTTTCTAAAATGGGACTACTTATGTAATTTATTTCTTCTGTTAATCCAGGTAATCTATATTTTTGTATGTATTCACCCATTTTACATCAATTATCAGATGATATATTGGCATGCAGTTAGGCAAAATAGCTCTTAATTCTTGCTTTAATTTCTTCTTCATTGGTGCTAAGTTCACCCTTTTCATTTTTGATCCTAGTAATTTGGTTTTCTTCTTTTCTTTTTCTAATAAAATTAATCAAAGGTTTATCTGTTTTTTTTCATAAAACCAACTCTTAGTTTTTTTTATTAGTTCAATACTTTTTTTCTTTCAATTTTAAAAATCTTTCATTTGATTTTTAGAATTTCTAATTTGATATTTAATTGGGGGTTTTAATTTGTTCTTTTTCTAGTTGTGTAAGTTGCATGCCCAATTCACTGATCTTCTCTTCCTCCATTTTATTCATATAAGCATTTAGAGATATACAATTTACCCTAAGAACTGCTTTGGCTGCATCCCATAAATTTTGGTATTTTGTCTCATTACTGTCATTCTCTTGGATGAAATTATTGTTTTCATAATTTGTTGTTTCTACCCACTCATTCTTTAGGATTAGATTTAGTTTCCAATTAATTTTTTGTCTGTTTTCCATGGCTCTTTATTACATATAATTTTTATTGCATCACTATCTGAAAAGGATACTTTACTATTTCTGCCTTTTTGCCTTTGAGTTTGAAGTTTTTATGCACCAGGACATGGTCAGTTTTTGTGCAGGTACTATACACTGCTGAGAAAAAAAAATATTCCTTTCTATCTCCATTCAAATTTATCCAAAGGTCTATCATACATAACTTTTCTAAAACTTTATTCACCTCCTTAACTTCTTTCTTGTTTATTTTGTGATTAGATTCATCTAGTTCTGAAAAAGGAGGTTGTGATCCCCACTAGTATAGTTTTCCTGTCTATTTCTTCTTGCAATTCACTTAACTTCTCCTGTAGGAATTTGGATGCTATACCACTTAGTAAATATATATTTAATATTGATATTACTTTATTATCTAAGGTATCCTTTAGAAAGATGTACTTTCCTTCCTTATCTCTTTTAATTAGATCTACTTTGCTTTTGCTTGATTTGAGATCAAGATCCCTACCCCTACCTTCTGCTAAAGCATAATACATTCTGCTCTAATCTTTTACCTTTACTTTGTATGTATCTCTTTGCTTCAAATGTTTCTTGTAAACAACCAATTATAGGGTTTCTGGCTTTTAATCTGTTATCTGCTTCCATTTTATGGAAGAGTTCATCCCATTCACATTCACAGTTAAGATTACTAATTCTGTATTTCCCACCATCATATTTTTCCCCAAGTTATACTTTCCTCGCTCCTTTTAGCCTTTCTTTCCTCATCAGTGTTTTGTTTCTGACCACTCAAACTGGTTTCCCTTTTTCTAGCCCTTGCCCCTTTCTTATCCCTTTGCCCTTTCTACTTCTGCCCTCCCTTCTATTACCCTCTTCCTTTCTATTCTAGTTTCCCCTTCTACTTCACATTCCCACTTTGAGCCAAATTTGATGAGGCTGAGGTTCAAACAATGCTCATCTTCCTTCTTTCTCTCTACTATTTTATATCTTTTGTGACTCTTATGTGACACAATTTACCTCATTTTACCTTCCCTTTCTTCTTTTTCCCAATACACAACTTTAAAACTCCTAATTTATTTTTATATTGTCATATTAAAGTCAACTTATATGTCTCAAGTATATGCCTTCTAATTGTCCTGACAAAGATCCAGTTCTCAAGAGTTACAAGTATTGTCTTCCCATGTTTACAAGTGATGTAAACATTTTAACCTTTAAAAATATAGCCTTTTTTATGCTTCTCTTGAGTCTTGTATTTGAAGATCAAATTTTCTATTTAGAACTGGTATTTTTATCAAAAATGATTGAAATCCCTCTATTTCATTGAATATCCCATCTTTTCCTCTGAAAGATAATGCTTGATTTTGCTGGGTAGTTGATTCTTGGTTGTAATCCAAGCTCCTTTGCCTTCTAAAATATCATATTCCAGGTCTTCCAATCCTTTAATGTGGAAGCGGCTAGGTCCTGTGTAATCCTGATTGTGGCTTCTCGATATTTGAATTATTTTTTTTTTTCTGTTTGCTTGCAGTATTTTCTTCTTCATCTGATAATTCTGGAATTTAAGTACTATATTCTTTGGAGTTTTCATTTTGGGTGTTTCAGAAGGTGATTGGTGAATTCTTTCAATGATTATTTTACCCTCTGGTTCCAGGATATCAATGTTGATTTCTTGAGAGATGTTGTCCAGACTCTTATTTTCACTGTGGCTTTCAAGTAGCCCAGTAATACTTAGATGCCTCTTTTGGATCCATTTTCCAGATCAATGAGGCACTTTACATTTTCTTCTATTTTTTATTTTTTCAACTTTTATTTAACCAATTCTTGATATTTCATTGAGTCATTCACTTCCATTTGTCCAATTCTAATTTTTAATGAATCATTTTCTATAGTTAAACTTTTTTTAACCTCCTCTTGCATTTGGCCAATTGTACTTTTAAATGATTTGTTTCATTCAGTGGATTTTTTTCCCCATTTTGCCAATTCTATTTTTTATGGAGTTTTTTTCTTTTTCCATTTTGCCAAATTTATTTTTTAAATTGTTTTCTTCTATATATATATATTTTTCTCTTTTGCCACACTTATTTTTAAGGAGTTTTCTTCACTCAAGCTGTTGGCTTTTTTCTTCAAAATATCGTAATTCTATTACATAACTCTCATTTCTTTTCTCCATTGTTCTCCTATCTCTCTTTTAAGATCCTTTTTTGAGCTCTTTTCCAAGAGAGTTTTTTGAGCTGGAAATCCATTCATATCTCCCTTTGAGGCTTCATCTGAAGCCATTTTGCCTTTGCTGTCATCTTCTGGATTTGTGTTCTGATCTTCCCTCTTTCCATAGTTGCTCTCTATGATAAGAGCTCTTTCTGCTTTTTCACTAATTTTTAAAGGTTGAGATCTGCTTCTAGGGCACAGGGGGATTGTCCCAAGCTTCCTTTGCAGGGTGACAGGGGCTTTTCATTGACCTCACTGGGGTTGATGGTGCTGTAGAGTTTCCCCATTGTGCTGGATGAGCCTGGCCAAGTTCTGCCTATTATTCTGAGATTCAGGAGCTTTCTGTAATTGCATTGCTGTTCTCACAGCTGGTTTGCTGATTCACTGGCCTTCTGAACCAGGACAGAGTAAACAACGATGGAATATTTTGGCCAAGAGCCTCCTGCTTGATTTCCTTTACCAGATTTCCCTATGCCAGACCTCCCCATCCTGGGCATCCTCTGCACTGATCTGCATTCCCTCCTGCCCAAATGAGACTGACTTTTCTTGAAGTCTTTCCAAGATATCTTAAGTTGGCAAATTATTACACTTAGAATATTTGTGGGTTCTGTAACTCCAAAGTCTGTTCAGAGGTTTGATTCTTGTGTTAATTGTGAGGAAAGCTGGAGAGATCTCAGGCAATGTCCTGTCTACTCTCTGTTATCTTGGCTTCACCTCCTGTGCAAGACAATTTCAAACCTCTTAGATGTGATCTTAGTAAAGAAAATGAACTTTTCTGACCCTTATTTTCCTAATCTATTAAAAAATGTGGGTTGGCAAAGAAATAATAAAAAGGGAAAGGGACCCACATGTACGTTTGTTTGTAGCAGCCCTTTTTGTAGTGCCAAGGAATTGGAGACTGAATGGATGCCCACCAGTTGTAGAATGGTTGAATAAATTATGGTATATGAATGTTATGGAATATTATTGTTCTATAAGAAATGATCAACAGGACGATTTCAGAGAGGCCTGGAGAGACTTACATGAACTGATGTTAAGTAAAGTGAGTAGAACCAGGAGAAGATTGTACACAGCAACAAGATTATGTGATGATCAAAGGTAACAGACGTGGTTCTTTTCAACTATGAGGTAATTCAGGCCAATTCTAATAGACTTGTAATGGAGACATCTGCAACCAGAAAAAGATACTGTGGAGACTGAATGTGGGTCATGCTTTTCACCTTTTTTGTTTGTGTGCTTGTTTTTTTCCTTTCTCATTTTTTCCCTTTTGATCTGATTTTTCTTGTGCAGTATGATAAATGTGGAAATAGAAGAATTGCACATACTTTAATCTATATTGGATTATTTGCTGCCTAGGGGAGGGAGGGAAAAAATTTGGAACACAAGGTTTTGCATGGGAGAATGTTTAAAACTATCTTTGCATGCATTTTGAAAAATAAAAAGCTATTATTATTTTAAAAAGCCTAAATCAAGTATAACAACATTCAGATTAAAAGGGAAGTTTTTGGTCATAATAAAATGTGGGTTACACTCTAAATAATTGGGATGAAGAGAAGAAAGACATGAGTGAGTTTGTAGATTATAAAGAGGCAATCATTATATAGGGAGAATTAGAAGATTAGTGAGAAATTAGGGATGATATATAAAGGGTACAGTCTGAAAAGGCAGGATGAAATAGGATTAATTGTACATATAGATAGGTTTGCACTGGCAAGGAGAAGGAACTTTTTTTTTTTTTTTCTTTTTGCTGAGGCAATTGAGGTTAAGTGACTTGCCCAGGGTCATACAGCTAGGGAATGTTAAGTGTCTGAAATCAGATTTGAACTCAGGTCCTCCTGACTTTAGGGCTGGTGCTTTATCCACTGCACCACCTAGCTGCCCCAGAAGGAACATTTCTTAATGTGAAATGGGTGTAGGAGGTAATAGTCCTGAAAGGTGTCTAAATGACATGAAATGAGGAGGTTCTAAGAGATAGCTCTAAGTAAATGGCCTCAATTTTCAGTGAATTAGGAGGTAAAGCTTTTGATGATCTCTTCCTTCTCACCCATATCTCCCCAGTCCTCAGAAAACACCCACTTGGTTCATTCATTCCCCACTACTGTCTGTATTTCTGAGGAGAGTTTATATGACAAGAGCTTGTAGGTATGGATGTATTAAGTGAGGGGTTTTTGAGGATGGAGGAGTCATGGGTGAGTTGGAGGAGACAATCTATTATCAATACTTCTACTTCCTTGTTTCTTTTCCCATAATTCTCTGCAGTCTGGTTTCCCACTTCAACATTCAACTGAAATTGTTCTCTGCAAAATTTCTACTGATCTGTCTTACTGTCTAATATAATGGTTTTCCTTCAATCTTCATACTTCTTGCCTCTCTTCAGCCATTAAACTCTTTTTGATATTATCTTCTTTAGGTTTTTAGGACAGCAGTCTTTCCTGGTTCTTCTCCTAATTGTCTGACAACTCTTTAGTCTGGTTTGGAGGGCAGGGATTTTTTTAAACCTTTCTTTGTATTCCTAGGATGTTTATGAGTGCTCAGCAAACAGAAGTCACTTTGATTGTTCACTTGATTTGCAGAATGCAAGGTTTACCAGGATTGAGGAAGGTATATAGTTAAACTGATCAACTGTAGGATCAAAACAGTGAAAGGAAGTGAAGTGAAGTGAAAATGGATTAGAAGAAAGCCATACATTGTAAGTAACAATTAGGATAAAGATAGAGGAGGAATAAGGCAGAGCTAGAGATAAAAAGAAAAGGAGACTAAACAAAGAGGGAGATCTCAGAATTTAAGGTCATAGAGATGACAATTATGGATGACAATGAAATCCAAAATATGGATTTGAATTGAGAAGGCAGATAATTTAGAAAGAGTCATTAATATGAATACTGAAATTTTTCAAGTTTCATTACAGGAGAGGAAGACTATTAAATATTAAAGAATGAACAGTGATATGTAGGAGGCACAATTTTGAAACTGTCTAGGATACATAAATTCTTTGTCTTGATTTCTTGGCACTAACTATAAAACTTATACATCTTCTATAATACATTTTTATATGTACACACTCATAAAATACCTCTTGGTTTTTCCATTGCAACCAGCTAATATTGCCTTCATAAACTCTGTCTTTAGAATCAGCTTGGGAAAATGTCACCTTTTTGAAATATGTCTGAAAAGAAAGGATAAATATTTGTATTAAACTAAATCCTCTGGTCCATCAAACTCTTTATCCCAATATTTAAGAATTACCCTAGAACCCTACTCTGTAAACTTTACCTGATTATTTTAGATTCTATTCTCTCTTTTTTTAAAGTTTTTTTGTTTTTTGTTTTTGCTTTTTGCTGAGGCAATTGAGGTTAAATGACTTGCCCAGGGTCACACATAAGGAATGTTAAGTGTCTGGGATCAGATTTGAACTCAGGTCTTCCTGATTTTAGAGCTGGTGGTGTATCCATTGCGCCACCTAGCTGCCCCAATTTGAGTCTCTCTTAATATGAAATTCCTATGAGTAAATTTTCAAAAAGTCCATAAAACCCAATTAATATTTTGGCTACACATATTGTTATATTTAAATTAAAGTATATTAGTTTATTTGTACATCATGAATATCTGTATTATGAATATTGGTGTAAGGTTATAGATTCATAAAGGACAACAACTTTTTTGTACAGATCTCATCATAGGATCATAGAATTATAGATGGAAGAGTCTTCAGATCCCTCTAGTTCAAACTCCTCATTTCAAAGATGAGGAAATTGAAGGCCAGAGGGATATTAAATAACCTTTCCAAGGTCATACTGCCACTACAAGTAAGGGGCATAATGCAATATGTTATGGGTAATCTAATATATGCTTTTGATGATGGACATTCTGTCCTATATTCTCTAGATTTAGGGGTTAAAAGTAGATAAAAGATTTGAAGGAATGAAAAATGATGCTTTAACTTTGCATAAAATATGACACTTCCTATATGCTATAAGCTACAGTTAAAGCTATAAATGTTTCTGAATACTTTACCATTTAAGGTAGGAAGCAAGAAGAGAGACTTTTTATATAATAATTAGAAGCAAACAACCATGTTTCAGTTTTATTCTGGTTGCCTTCTAGCCATATTCTTCCAAAGTAATGTATGTAGTCTGCTTGAAGAAATATTTTAAGTCCTATACTCACAAAATTTTTCATTCTGTTAAGTTTTTTCTAATAAGAATGAATTTAATCTATTACCTCTTTATCATAATTTTTCAGCTTTAATGCTATTTATAAATTCAAGAAAGGTTAAAAACATCATCTCAGGGACACCTAGATGGTGCAGTGAATAGAGTACCACCAGCCCTGAAATCAGGAGGACCTGAGTTCAAATTTGGCCTCAGACACTTAACTCTTCCTATCTGTGTGACTTTAGGCAAGTCACTTAACCCCCATTATGTCAGCAAAAAACCAAAAACAAACAAACAAACAAAAAAACCACATCATCTCAACAAGTACAAGAGAAGAATGGTCTTATATTCTTGTTAAATCATTAACTCATAAGTTTAAGTTACAACATAGTTAATAAAAGGAACTCAAAATCACAGTTAAATAATACTAAAAACAGATTATTATAGGATTGTGAGATTTTTATTTTTTAAAAGCTGTGTAGAAACTTAACTGGATCTTCAGGGAGTGAATCCCAAAAGAGCTGGACATCTTGCATGTGGTATAAGGAAATATTTTGTTCTAAAAGGTTCTTATTCAAAATTGTAACAAGATTCTGAAAATAATCATTAATGTTGTAAATTAGAAGTCCTTCTATACTCCTGTGGATTGAAATAAAATGAAAAACAATACATATGTATTATAAAATGATGTCAAAAGCAGTTTACCTTTTATACATTTTCTCTTAGATCAAATTTTCTAATGAATTAAAATATTTAAATAATTTTCCATTGCTTTACTTTAGTTTTTGTGTAAATTATAAATTATTATTTATAATTTAATAAAATTTATCATATTGACTTTAGCAAAATAACAAAAATATTCTATTTGCTTTTATATCATTTTCTGCTTTATTATTATTATTTTTTTTTGCTGAAGCAATTGGGGTTAAGTGACTTGCCCAGGGTCACACAGCTAGGGAATGTTAAGTGTCTGAGATCAGATTTGAACTCAGGTCCTCCTGACTTCAGGGCTGGTGCTCTATCCACTGTGCCACCTAGCTGCCCCTTTCTGCTTTATTTCAATGGAAATTAAATATTTTTACAAATGATATATTCTCAGCTTGTACTTACTTCCATTTCAGGCAAACAAGGGCACCATCTTCTTGACCATTCACTAATATAGATTGGCCATCTAATGAAAATATCACTGATCGAATTCCATTTCCTTGGTAAGAATGGCACCGTATTCGAGCAAATGGTTCCTGAATAGTTAAGAAACAACATGAAGGAAGCATAGAGAATGGTTTTTTTTTTCTTGTCTGTTTTACTAAATCTGATTAAATGTGTTTTTATTTTGAAATAAAGCAGCTATTATTAACATAATAAATGATAAACATTTTAATAAGGAAGTTATTCAAACAAGTGAAATGTAGGTTCTAGAAAACATATACTTTAATGCATATGTAGAAAAAGAGAAGCATGAAGAAGTTTAAGTGACTAGTTCAAAGTTATGCTATATTAGTTAATAAGGATTTAAGCTCAGGGCTCCTTGTTTCCCAACTCTGTTTTATTTGCTAGAATATATTTCTATTACAAAAATAATTTGACAAAGTGGAAGTAGCAGTAGTCTTGAAATCACAAGAATCAGGTTTAAGTCTTGCTTCTGCTATTAATTTTTCAAGGCTCTCTTCTCTTCCCTCTATATACTGGCTCCCTCAGTAATCTTAGCTACTCTTTGGTTTCAGTTACAACCACTATACAGAAGCTTCTCAGGTTTATATCTCCATCCCTATCCACTCCTGAGTCCACCAATCCCACATTTCTGACTACTTCTGACTACTTCTGACATCTCCTTTAGTCTTTTGTCCCTCCATGTGGCTTCTTCATTTATATAAAACATAATCATTTTATAATCACCTCAGTTTATAATCTTGAGACCATCTCTGACTCTACTCAATCATCTAATCCATTCTGTTTTGAAATATCTCTTATAGATATCATGTTCCTTTCCACTTCACTGCAATAGCCCTAATGACAAAGGAATTTGTCAAAGGTAAAGTTCCTAAGCAAGAAATGGAATACTCTTAGAGATTGTTCTTTTCTCATTCTGTGGATTCTAGTATATTGGTAATAATTTTGAGATCCCCAGGTTAAGACTTTTGAGATATATTAGTTAGAAATGTCTGACTTGAAAAAAATAATAAAAGACTCAGACTTTCAGGTCATGTGAGCAACAAGATGGCAAACTAGACATTTTTCCCAATCCTCATGACCTCTCAAACTTCTCGAAAGAAATTATGCAACAAAAAAAGAAAGTATCTTCAGCTATTTCCACGGTCTAGGACAGTGAGAATCTTAAAAAAGGTTTTAAAACCTCCAAAAATAAGAAATGACTATTGGTATGTAACTATTGGTATGTAATCTCGCTATCACAATTCTCTTTAAAATTATTTATTGGGGGCAGCTAGGTGGCGCAGTGGATAGAGCACCAGCTCTGAAGTCAGGAGGACATGAGTTCAAATGTGGTCTCAGATACTTAACATTCCCTATCTGTGTGACCCTGGGCAAGCCACTTAACTCAATTGCCTAAGCAAAAAAAGCAAAAAAAAAAAAAAATATATATATATATGTATATATATTTATTGCTTCTATGACTTGTTCTTTAACCCATTCACTCTTTAAGATTAGATTATTAAGTTTCCATTTAATTTTTAGTTTATGTCTTCATGGTCTTTTAATTAACACTTACTGATCTTGAGCTTCCCTCTTAAAAATTGCATGTCTTAGCAAAATTGCTGTAGCAAACCCAAGGAAATGACATAGACATATATAAAAACCCACTCTTGTACCCTGTTCCTTTGGTTCCTTTTCCATTCCTGTAGACATTCTAGCTCGAGGATGAGGAAATTTACTTGAGTCTCAACAGCCAGCTTTGCTATAGCCCTTCAGAAACAAAAGCTCTTCAGGGGGCTACAACCCAGAAGCACTGGTGCCAAGGAAAGCATATTCTGCCATCATCAGGGAAAATAGGGTCTGAACTACTTCTGCTGGGCAGAGAACAAAACTGAGAAACAGAGGAAATGAGAGAAGTCACTAGGACAAGACATAGTGCATGTGGGGAGCTGTGTAGCACTCTATCACACCTAAGGGAACAGCACTAAATCCAGCTGAGGCTACTTCTTACCACCCACAGTCAGTTGTGGCAGAGATCCATCCCCCAAAAGAACTATGATAAGAGAGGAGAGAGTCAAGAAATGAGTCACAAAGAAAATAAGGGAGGAAAAAAAAGATTGAAAGTACCAAAATTCCCAGGAAGAAGAAATGTTGAAGACCTTGAAGATAAACAGATAAACCAAGAGGAAAAACACTTAACAAGAAGGAAATATGGCTTCCAGACTCAATAGACAAATTGGAAAATCTCTGAATAAATACTGAAAAACAAAGGAAATGAGCCATCACTTGATGATACAGAAGACTATTGAATTTGAAGAGAACATGGAATCACAACATGCTATTTCTAAGTGGTTTAAAAGAGAAGGAATACTATTTATATCCCCCACAACAAAAAGAAGAAAAATCTGCAATGATGAGCCTCACCAAAGAAACACTACAGCTGGACAAGAGAAAAAAAAGCAAAAGACAAGAATCAGTGTTCTCCCAAACATTTGAAAAATCAACTAATTCCTATAATAAATTATTTGGGATAGTTGGCAAAGGAGTCCTACTATATTCCTTTTTATGAAACAAACATGATACTGATACCTAAGACAGGAAGAGCAAAATCAGAGAAAGATAATTGTAGACCAATTTCACTGATGAATATGGATATAAAAATCCTTACATCAAATACTAGCTATGGAGAGTACAACAGTGTATCACAAAGGTTATATATTGTAGCCAAGTGGAATTATACCAGTAATATAGGTTTAACATAAGGAATACTATTAATGTAATTGATTATATCAGTAAGAAATATAACAAAAATTATATAATCATCTGTATTATTATTATTATTAAAACACTTGAAAACATAAGTATAAATGATTTTTCCTTAATGTGGGTAAGAAGCATCTACCTAAAACCTTTGACAAGCATTATTTGTAATGGGGATAAGTTAGAAGCCCTCCCAGTAAGATTGGGAGTGAAACAAGGATGCCTGTTATCAGCAATATTGTTCAATATTGTATTAGAAATACTAGGAATAACAATAATAGAAGAAAAAGAAATTGAAGGAATCAGAATGGGCAATGAGGCAATAAAACTAGCTCTTTTTGCAGATAATATGATGATATCCTTGGAAAATCCTAGAGATATAATTGAAAAACTAATTGAAACAATAATTTTTAACAAATCATGGATATAAAATAAACCCATATTAATTATAAACAGTTCTAGAAATCATCAACAAAACTGCAAGAAGAGATAGTAAGAGATACCTCATTTAAAATAATTGTAGACAGCATGAGATACCTAGAAGTATACCTGTCAAAACAAACCCAGGAACAACATGATCATAATTATGAAACATTTTATGCAAATGAAGTCAGATTTAAATAGTTGGAGAAATATTAATTTCTCCAATTAATTTTTCCAGAGACTCTTATTACTCACCTTATATCTCAAGAAAGTCATTGGTTAGAAACAAAAAACAGTCCTTATACTCTCTAAAACATTTATACTAGTTCTTTTTGAGATAGTTAAAATGGAAACAGAATAAATGACATAAAGTAGATGTCCATCAATTTGAGAATGGCTAAACAAATTGTAGTATATAGATATAATGAATTATTCCTATGCTGTAAGAAATAATGTGTGTAATACAGAGAAGCATGGAAAAATCTACATGAACTGATGTAGAATGAAGCAGAGCCAAAAAACTGTACACACAGTAACTACAATAATGTAAATGAAAAGAACAATGACATCAAAAAATCAAAAGTAAATGTAACAGAATTGTAGAGTGGGGCTCAAATGAAGAGGTATAAGAAAATGCTCCCCAACATGTTTTTGGATATTTCCATTATATCAATCAATTGTGATGACTTTTTTCTTTTTTTTCCTCCAAAAATATTATCATATGAAGTGGCTTTCCTGGAGGGGAAAGAGGGAAAGATACATGGTGATAAAAAAAGAATATCAAGAAAATTATATTTTAAAATAATATTTTAAAAAAGATTCAGTATATTTCATACTATAAAGGCATCAATAAGGTTAAAAAATACAAAGATTAGGAGGTTATAAAATCATTTTTTTCTTTTCCAAACTTCTTAAGGATATCTATTTCTTAGTCTAAATTCATTTTTACTTCCCATAGTGCCATTGAGGGCTTCATATTGATATAAATGTTTACCAAATTATTGCTATAACGGATGGTCAGTATTCCATCTTTGGCTGTTGAGGCCAGCCATTGGCCATGATATGATAGATACAGCATTCCAGTTCCATAATGTTTACTTGGAATTTTGATCTCTGGCTTGAGAACTATGTCTTTGCTATCCTGTAAATCAAGAAGAAAATATGAAATTGCATTCAAGGTTATGAAAATAATTCTTATTTCTAATAAAAAAGCAACACTGTGTTGGCAATTTGAAAAAAAACAACAATATGTATTATGATAGAAAACAAATAGGCACATATGGTTACATAGCCTAACAGGTTTTGTCCCTTTTTTAAAATAACATTTTCATCTTATTTCTTTAATATTTGATTCTTCTTAATGATGGAAATTTTCCCAACAAAAATAGTTTTTATTGTCTGTCTGTGGCAAATACTGTCAGAATTGATCAGAATCCTCCTCCACTTTATCTTAACTACCAAGAACTGAAGACAGAAAATGAAGACTCATTCAAATAGCTCTTCATGAATTTAAACATCTGTTGGCAGAACCAAAAAAAAAAAATTCAACCTCACCACAAAACAGATCATCTAGTGAGTTCTTACAAATAGGGATGAAGCCTTTTTTTTTTTTACAGA
Organism: Myrmecobius fasciatus; assembly: GCA_023553655.1. Taxonomy (NCBI): domain Eukaryota; kingdom Metazoa; phylum Chordata; class Mammalia; order Dasyuromorphia; family Myrmecobiidae; genus Myrmecobius; species Myrmecobius fasciatus. The sequence continues at coordinate 120,824 of JAJPUD010002562.1, forward strand.
TTCTATTAATATAAGTTGTTATAAAATTAAATTTAGGTGAAAATGAGATTTCAGCTTTAATATGTAAAATAGAGGATAACAAAGTTTCAGAAGCCTCCTCAGTATGGGGGAGAGGAGCCTGCCTGTTCTGGATGTAGGCAGCTAACTAAAAAGGAGAAAATCTCCTAAACATTTCAGTAATTACAAATGCATACATCTTAATAATTGTCTCTTTTAAGTTGTACATATTTATCTCCAACGGTAACTGGTAAATTACAAAGGTACATATGTTTTCTTTAGTGTGCCACTTTGAGCCATCTCTCCTCCTCTTCTCTTCTTCCCAACTTCCCAAAGGCAAAACCTTATCTTAATTATATTCTCTTTTAAGATCCACTTTATAGAGTATAAGATAGTTGGGTTTTTCTGAGCTTTTTTGTTTTGGAAGGGAAAGACTTAGATGATTGGAAGCATTTTTGAGGATGATAGGACTAGATTGATCCCATCAGTAAAAAGCTTTGGGCAGCTGGGGAAGACCTAGGAGCGTAGAAAGAAGGGAATGTGGAAGATCAATGAAAGGAAGGAGAAACTTCAGCAATGACAAACTTTAGTTTACAATTTTAGGTTCCTAATGGAATTTGCCACCAAAAGTTATCTACTGTGACCCTCTCTGTCTCTTAACTTTTTGCCATCCCAATCCCTGAAGCCTTTGCAATAGTCATCCTTTCCCATACTTGAAATATACCCCTTCATCCTTTCCATCTCTAAGTGCACCTGTCCCAAAATGCTAGTGAGCTACTGTCCCCAATCCCATTGTGCCTATTTTATTCCCTTAGTAGAATGTAAACTCCTTCAAGGCAAGGACTGTTTGATTTTTATCCTTTTATCTGTAACACCCAGGACAGTGCCTAGCAAAGTCACTTCTTAATGGTTGTTGGTTATATTTGATAAAAGAAAGGGCTGGTTATGAGATCTTGGAATCAAAGCAAAAGAGCTAGAAGAGATCATGGAGGACATGAAGTTCCACTACTCCCTCATTTTACAAATGAGGAAGCTTAAGCCCACAATCTTCTGATTGTGATTAGTCCATGGTCACACAGCTAATAAGGGTCTGAAGTAGAATTTGAATCCAGATCTTGTTTCCAAGTCTTTATTTGAAATTCACCAGGATTAAAATGCTATACTGAGAAATTAGGAGGAAAGTGAAATAAAAGAAGGAACAAGTTTTAAATGCCATCCTGTCTGCCACTCTCCCTCTTTCTTTCTAAAGTGAAAATTCCTTATCAATCTTGGACAGTTCTCCCTCTTTCTCCTCCCCTCCCCCTACTTTTTTTTTCCTGAGGCAATTGGGGTTAAGTGACTTGCTCAGGACCACACAGCTAAGAAGTGTTAAGTGTCTGAGACCAGATTTGAACTCAGGTCTTCCTGACTTCAGGGCTGGTGCTCTATCTACCTAGCTGTCCCCTTCCCCCTACTTCTTTCCTGGTAGTAAGAAGTGATGAAAGGAATGGGTTCAGAGAAACCTAGAAAGACTTGTTTGGAACTCATGTAGAGTGAAATGGACAGAATCAGCAGAATAACTTATACATTGTAAAGATAAACAACTGGAAAACATTCAACTCTAAACAATGCAATGAATTATCAATAACAATTAGGAATGCTTATCTATGCTACCCACTTCTGGACAGAGAGGAAATGGATTCAAAATTCAGAATGAGATATATATTTTTATTTTTGGATGTGGACAATGTAAAGATTTGTTTTGCTTTTACTATGTATACTTGTTAATGAGGGTTTTGGTTTTATCTTTTCCTTTGAGATTCCAAGTTGGAGGGTTGGAAAAAGAGAAAATAAATGATTGTTTAAAAAAATTTTTTTTAATAAAGAATGTTAACTTGTTAAATTTCTTTTTCTAAAATGGGACTATTAATCTGGACAATCTATTATATTTTATATTCATCCATTTCACTTAGATTATCAGATTTATTGGCAAACATTTGGGCAAAATGGCTTCTAATTATTGCTCTAATTTCCTCCTCATTGGTGGAAAGTTCATCCTTTTCATTTTTGATATTAGCAATTTGATTTTCTTCTTTCCTTTCTCTAATCAAATTAATTAAAGATTTATGTATTGTTTCCCCCATAAAACCAACTATTAATTTTGTTTATTGTTTCAATAGTTTTTTTACTTTCAGTTTTATTAATCTCCCCTTTTATTTGCTATTTAATTGGGCGAATATGTCCTTCTTAATGAGTTCAGTGCCTGTCTCATAGGATTTTTTTTGGTGGGGGAGGAGGGTGAGGCAATCCAAGGTTAAATGATTTGCCCAGGGTCACACAGCTAGTGAGTGTCAAGTGTCTGAGGCAGAATTTGAACTCACATCCTTCTGACTCCAGGCCTGGTGCTCTATCCGCTGCACCATCTAGTTGCCTCCCCTCCTTTTTTCCCAAAGATCCTTTATTGACCAGAGTAGGATCATTTGACTATGTATATGCATGCATACATACACACACATATATGTCTATAAACAAACAAGCCACGTTTGATGGCATGGCATACAGGAATCCCATAACCCACCACCCTGCTCTTCTCCCCCCTCCTCCCTTTCCCACCCCTTACTAGAGAAAAAACAAACAAACCTAGAAACCAAGGGAAACAACAACCAGGTATACGAGAGTCAGGGTTCAGAGAGGAAAAGGAATGGGTTTTTGCAGGTCAGAGAGGGGAAAGATGTTCTCCAGCCTTCATATTGGGTTGGGAGCCTGGGGTTCAAAGTTCACCTAGTAAGTTTGCAGATCTTTGTAGAGCTTCGGAGAAAGTTGGGCAAGTGTGATACAAAGGGGCCACATTCACTGTCATTCTTTTGTTTGGCCACATCTGGAAATAACCCATCACTGGTGAATCCTCCCTCATTGCCTCAGCCTTTAGGTACTTAGTAATATACTAAGGGCACAGAAATGCTTCCAAGTAAATAGGGTTTGGTAGGAGGTCCTTATAGAAGATATCCACAATTCCAACCTGTGACTGTATATTAGGAGAATTCAATAAATATTTTGATGCTCCCTCAAATATCCTAACTTTACAGTTCTTCAGTCTACTCATTTCCCATGACCTCCACCTTGTCTCAGCTAAACATAGAGTAGTCTTCACCCTTGATCTTGTCTATTGCTCACAAATGTTTGTGACATTTGTTTATTGATTATTGACAACATATATATGGATTATTTTATTATAGTCTTCAAATGAGGCTAATATGAATCCCAGATCAGAAAATAATGTGTCAGTTAAAATCCTCTGGCAATGAGCCAAGAAAATACAACCTAATCCATATATTTTATTTGACTTATTAACAAAATGATATAATTTTGCTATATTAATGATAATAGAAGAATACCTTTTGAGGAATACCATAGATACAGATATATGGCACATGGCTACAAAAGCCAAATATTTTTTCACAATTAAAGTCCAAAACAGCAGAACTTAAGGGATGATCTATTTCATACAGGGTCCTTGCAAACAATTCATTTTTCAGTCTTCCTCTTTCATCACTATAGTAGGCAGCATCTATAAGATTTGGGGAAGAGAAGAAATTACTTTTGTTATATTTGGAATTTAATTTTTAAATCCAATATTATATAATGTGCTGTTTATAAAAAACAAAAATGTCTGAAAAGGTCAATTAACACTAAAAGGACCAGACACATAAGATGACAAAAACTGGTTTGGTCCTCTAGTCCTTTAAGCCACACTAATTGGTGAAATAAATCTGAGTCTTTCAGAATTATTTATACATTCTGTTTTCTTCTCCAGTATTAATTCTAGAAGGACCAAGTGCATCAATTGACAAGAAAATATATTTGATAAGTTTTTTTTCCATTGATGTAAATGTACTTTAAATACAAATAAGTCTAAGCAGATGTTATAATTTTTCTTTGAAGTAAAAAATAATTCATCTATCTCAATTTTCCTTGTCTTGTGGATAAAATAACATGTATTGTGCCAACTGATACATATTGGTCCTTTGAAAAGGTATTCTAGTGGTTAATAAGTTTTATGCCATTAGGCAGATCACTTATGTTCTTGGGATTTAGAAAACTCAGTAATTCAATAGATATGTAGAATAAAGTAATTCATGGGTATATAAAGATACCAAAAACAAATATAAAAGCTGTTTTATATTACTCTAACTATAGACATCATCTATAAATATATATGTTTCTATTTATAGCTATTAACTTCTTTGCATCTACAGTAAATCAATTTAGAGAATTTATTTTTTAAACATTTCTTTTTGTTGGGGAAACTTTCCTTACATCTTTGTTATTAAAGATAACTAGCATCTAACTGAATTTCCTTAAAGTACATTTAAATCTATGAAAAAAGAAAATAACATAAAATAATCAGATAATTTGGCAGTGATTTCAGCTCTTCAAACTTTTGCAGTAAGCTGAAAAGGAAAAGGCCCAGAAGGAAGTTAATAGTATGCTTCCTATAAAATAGTAATATTTAATAATTTGTTAATTCTTAATAATTTAACAAGTAGACTAGTAATAATAAAAATTGTTATTTTCCTTTATTACCTGTTGAGACTCTATCAATCAAAGTGAACATTTCTATCTTGCTTCTTTTATTTTCTGAAGATTCTGCAAGGATCATTACTTGAATCATTTTAGTTTCCCAAATATAAACTGTAGTTATTTGTAAAATGTTACCACTCACATCTGAAAATAGACATTAGTAGACATACAGAAATTGTCATAAAAGATCATTTTAAGAAATTTTCTTATTCAAATTAAAACATATCACTATAGCTATACTTGATTAAATTTCTGTATTTGAACTTTCTTTGTGGGATCAATAGGATTTTATTTATATGGTAACTGTAATCCAAAGTATATATTATATTCATAAAATAGCATAATTTTTAGCAAGTCTCTGAAATTTCAGAATTGTTTTTTGACATTTTACATTTTTGAAGACAGTGTTATTAAGGGTAGGAAAGAAGTTTTCATTTGTGTGACCTAAAATTATTTCTATTTCCATTATACCTGAAGCTTAATATAATTTCAGTGATTTGTGTAGGGGCAAATAAAGAATGTGTGTGTAGCAAAACATGAGGTAGAGATCTTCATTAAAGATCAAATATTAATATAATTATATTCAAGGAGGAATGAACAAAACATCATTTGAAGCCAATAAGACATTGGCTATTGAATGCAACTTGTCTCAAAACTTCTGTGTTTGAAAAACTTTTTATTTATAAATATGATGTGGAAAGTGTTACAAACTTCAGCAGCATAGTTGTTACACTCATTTTCAAAATTTTGTCCCTTTATATGAAAGACACTAAAAATACCTAAATAAATAAATACTACCTTGGTATGTATTTTACCTGTAAATCCAATTATTTTGAATTCTTCTGAGGCTTTGGAACTTAATAAGAAGATATGTCTATCAGATGTTCCAATGATCAAAAATGCACCATTCTGGTCATAACTGGAAAAACAAATTATACTGTAGTGTTATTTTCTTATTATAAGAAAATATGTGAAAGAAACCTTAGAGGTAATCTAATCCAATACTTCCCCATTTTACAAATGAGGAAACTGAAGTACAGAGAGATTAAGTGATTTGCCCAAAGTGGCAAAAAACAGAAGGACATTAGTAACAGACCTGGAATCTAAGATCTTCTGATTCCTAATTTGGTCCTTGGCACTATCTCTTATTTCTTAGACTCTGATTGTTAAGAAATTCTTCCTTATCCTCAAATGGATCTGTCATTTTATTAATGTAGATGTCCTTACAGTCATATACATGACAATGCATCCAAGCTTGAGCAGCTCTGATCCATTCTTTGTCCATGTCTTTACATAACTCTACCATGTGATAACCACTCAATGTTTAGGGAGAGTTTCTCACTTGCTTTTGATATCAATAAAGTACCAGTGGAACTCACAGATTATCCATCAGTTATTGCTTTCTCTCATTATTATTTTCTTTTTCAACCATACATTTCTTTGGTGATGTCATTTACTTCATTTCTTCTAAGTAGTTCTTACTTATTAAGTATCATAGGCTATTCACACTTCCCTTTGATTAGCACAGTTTGGCCCATAGTAAGTGCATAATAAATATTTGTTTATGACTGATTGACTGATCATATGATTCTCCATTGCTTCAGAGATTGTAGTTTTCTATGACTTGAAGAAACACTAGAATAAAATTGGTATTAAAAATATCATTGAAGGAAAATTGGTATTAAAAAGATGGACCTTTGTTTCAGGGAAAAGTTTGAGGGTAATTAAAAGAGTTTAAAATTTTCAGAGTCAAAACTACCCACTTTTTTCATTTCCTGTTTAATTCTGGGAACAATATGCACACACACACATGCATGCATATGTATAGACAGATGGAACATTTATTAAGAGCTCCCTATGTGCAAAGTACTGTGCTAAGCTCTAGTGATATAAAGAGGAAACTGATGTACAACTTGCCCCCAAGGGCATCACATTCTAACAGGAAGACAACATACATGGAAGGTTCAGCTGTATGCCAGAAGGAAGGGTCCCATGGTTCTTAGGGTGCAGTGCCAATTAATATTAATTGCAATGCCAAGATCTGTCAATTTTACCTTTGCAAAATCTTAAATAACACTCTGCAGTGTGCAGGAGCAGGTGACGTGGTCAGACTGGCCCTTTAGGAAAACCACTGGGTGCTGAATGGAGGAGAGAGACATGAAGCAGGCTGATGCAGCCCACAAGCTGGGATGAAGTCATGCTCCAGCAGGGTGGTGGTGGCCCAGAAGGGAGTGTGTTTGAGAGCTGGTGCAAAGATGAAATTGACAGCTCTTGGCAACAGAATGAAGGGTGGGATGGGCTGGGCGCATGGGGACATGCTTGACAGTAATAGGGAAGTTAGGAGGCGAGAAGGGTTAAGGGGAAAAACCATGAGGTTCCCTTTGGACATGTTGAATGTGTCTACTGGGTTTCCAGTTGCAGATGTCTGAAAGTCAGGTGGAAATGTGAGATTGGAGGTTGGCAGCGGGGTTAGGGTGGGATAGGTGGATTTGAGGATCATCACAGAGATGGAATAAAATCCATGGGAGCTGATGAGATCCACCAAGAGAAATAATATAGAAGAAAAGAGGGCACCCAGGAGAAATTTCTAGGGATCACTTATGGTGAGAATATAATTTGGATGGGGATCAAGGAAAGGAGACTGAAGAAGAAAGGCTAGATAAGTAGGGAGGAGAACCATGAGACAATGGTGTCCCAAAAACCTACAGAAAAGAGAGTATCAAGGAGAAAAGGGCACTCTGCAGTGTCACAGGCAGCAGAGAGGGTAAAGAGAAGGAAGAGTATGAAAAGGCTGTTGGCAATCATTGGAAACTTTGGAGAAAACAATTTTGGTGGAATGATGAGTTTGAAAATTATATTGTAAGAGGTTAAAAAGACTGGGGAAAAATGGCACCTATTATAGATGGCCTTTTCGAGGAGTTTAAAAAGAACAGAAGAGATATGATAGTAGCTGAGATAGAAGGATCAAATGAAGGTTTTTTGAACATGGGCAAGACATGGGCAAGTTTGTGGACATTAAGAAAGGAACCAAAGTACAGGGAAAGATTGAAAATATGTGAACAGAGGGGCAATATGGTGGAGGAGATGAGATGGAATGGGATCATTTGTGCAGGTAGAGAGGTTAGCCTTGGTAAGGAGTAAGGTCACCTCTTCATATGGGATTAGACAAAGGAGAAGACAGCGGCAGAAGGCATATGAGTGCTATGAGATGAAGAGAAGAAGAGGAAAATCATGGAAAATGGCCTCAATTTTTTTCTATAAAATATGAGGCAAGGTACACAGCTGAGAAGGGAAAGCCATGAGAGCTTTGAGGAGGAAGGAAAAGGTTTGAGGCGTTGTAAATAGTGCCATAGTGAGTTGATAAGGGAGGCATAATAGGATTACCTAGCAGCAAACAATCAGGGCCTAGTTAAAGTTGTATAACATAAATCGGTAGTGATCTCAATAATAATGACTGTGTGGTTTTCTCTACCTTTGTTTCCAGATGTGGAAACAGGACAGAAAATGGAGAGGGAATTCAAGGCTGAGGCTTGGCAGGCTAGAGTGGTGAAATGATAAGGGGGAATAAGGGAGCAAGAGACTTAGAAGGACAGGGTAGAGTTGAACTGGTTCACCAAGTTATCAAGATGACGAAAACAGGAGAGAGTGATAAGTGCAGGGGAGGTAGCCTGGGAAAGAACTGAGAGATCAAAGGATTCCTCATGATGGGGGTGAAAAGTAAAGATGAAAAAGTAAAGGGGAAGGCAGAGGAAGGGGTGGAACATAAAGTGGTGCATTTGTAGATAATGGGAAGATTAGGAGTATGACAATCTGTTTATGACTGAGAAATGGACGAATAGAGGAAGTGAATAGGTTAAGAAAATGAGTGGTTAGAATATTTGAGATACTTTGTGTATTGGGTACATAAAAGACATCTTATTGGAAGAGAACCTTTAAAGAGATCATTTTATTCTACTAAAACATTTTTTTGAAAATCAACAAGTAATAAACATAGTGGAATCTCTAATTATGCATATCTTCCAGCCAATTTGTGATGGCAAAGTTGTGTCTTACTGTGGAATATCACATACAAAACCCTGAACATTTCATTCTAAAAAGCCTCATCAAGTGTGACCTCAATGCATATATGTTATTTTCATGAAAATTTTACTTAGATGGCTAACTTTTATATGACACTTTAAAATTTACTTCATGCATATTATCTCATTTAATCTTTACAACAATCCTATAAAGAAAGTGCTATTGCTATCCCCATTATGTAGATAAGGAAACTGAAGCTGAGAGGTTAAATTACTTGCTCAGATTCACACAGCTACTAAATGTCTGTGGCAGAATTTGAATTCAGATCTTACTGACTCTTAAGTCTTGCACTCTAATAACCCTTATGCCCCTGCCTAGAAAAGTGGACATGTAAGTTAATAGTATAGATCTCTTCTGTAGAAAATTAGATTAATTCAACTACTTTTTCTTTTTACGGTCTCTTTAGCTCCATTCTACCTCTTATTAATTACATCTGAGATGTGATGATTACATATTACAAAGTTAATTACAAAAATCTTGACAGATCTCTTCCATTCTTCTGTTTTCCCATTTTGATTTTTAAATGCCCATTAAGATAAGTTTCTTTACACTAGTTTTACATTTACATTTCACTACTTCTTTCTGTTTTCTGAGGTAATCCTGCTCAATCTTCTGCCATCCTTCTCTGTAAAATTTTACAAGTGAGTTTACATTCTATATTGGTATTGCCCTTGGCAGCCAGATTTACCCACTTGACAAGTAAGTCAAATATTTGCTAAAATTGTTTTAGTCTTTTTATGTGTCCTCATTATGACAATTGATTTAAATTAATTAAATTTATATATGAAATTATTGTAATTGGTCCCTACATTCTTTGTTCTATCCATATCCTAATTTTATCATCAGTAACATTTAAATAAGTCAGAATGCAGTTGGTTAGTTATCCATCATTTTTTTTCTCAAATAAAAGAATTCATCATATATAAGTATGAAACTTTCATGGAGATTGGAATTATTTGGCCTCTCTTATCCCATATTCCTATTCTTTAAGTTTTCCAGTATGTGACGTGCTATCCTCATTTCTTCCCATCTTTGCAATGAAGTCATTGAGTATCAAAGTATATATTTATTTCAGTTGGAAGGCCAAGTTTCTCTACCTCTTTGTTCTCTACAGCATATATTGATTCATAAGCTACAGTGATTTTCATAGTCTTTTTAAAATACATATCATTAATTCTGCAATATGAGACAATCTAATAATCTCTGAAATGATGTTCCTTGCTACTTTTGTTTACACTGTAAAACCAAATTCAACTTCTTTCCTCTCTCCATTGAGAACTTGTGAACCAGGCTTACATTTGAAAGCAATTTCATTCTTTATTTCAATTTGTGTACCTTGAAAATGTTGAGAATGATAAAATTCAGTTATGCCAGTCATTCAAACACTAAGCTACTTAAATTTGTAAGCTGTCTTAAAAATGTAGCCTTTATGATCTTTTTGCTGCACTTTCAACTGTTGTAGAAAAGAAAGGCGTCTCTATAGATCTAAAGGGCTTTTTTTGTGTTTTTCCTTCATTGCATGAATTATTATGCCAACATCAGCCTCTCTTTTGAATGGTAATTTTAAGTATTTCTTTTAATAAAATATTTAACTTCTATGGAAGAATTTATATTTGCGAACCTTTAAGATGCTATTTTATAATGTTTTTGAGGTGATGGGAAAACCATCATAACCTGTCTTCTTTGACAATGAAACCTTATTTGAGAAAGCAAAGCATTATTATTAAGTGACTAGTTCCAAAAAATAGATTTCAGTAATTTGTTCTGCCTAACCAAAAAGGAGTCAGATAAAATACTGTCAACTGATTTCTCAAGAAATGCCCTATTAATCCAGATTTCCCCTGTGGAAATAAACACCATGTTGATAATGATGGTAACTATAATAATTTTCAAGTATACTTGAGTAATAAGATCTGAAGCATGAATAGAACCCAAATTTTTTGGACTTCAAGTTTAACCCTCTCTTCCTCATGCTTCTTGACAATGAAGTTCAGAGAAGTCAAGTGATTTTCCCTGATCATATATCTGGTCATTATCATAGCTTTAGATCCAGCCTCTAAACCCCTTCTTCTGTTCTCTGCACCAGATGAAGTTTTGTTATACTTTAAAGTCAAAAGGATATTGGAGATGCAAAAAGACAAGATGAAGCTGATACTTCCTTAGAAAAGAGGGGAGTCAATTACTTGGCAATATGATCTAAATCAAATTCGAGAGAGATGAAGGCATTCTCAGATTAGGTGAGAAGATTTTGCTTTGGAGGCCCAAAGAATGATGGTGTCTTATGAACGCAACCCGATTTTATTCTGATTTGTTATTTCCGAATTTATAATTTTCTTTTCTCTTGCAATTAATTAACTCTGCTTAATCCCAGGATGATTGGGATGTTACAGAAGAATAGATTATTATGCTGGGAACAATAGACATTCTTAATGGCAACACATCCCTACTCTGGACTTCAGAAATAAAAAATCACTGCAGCCTGAGAGTCCCTCAGAGATTTCAACCAACAAAGCAGCAGCTTTGCTACAAGCTAGTGGCTGCCTCCTTTATAATGACCAAGACTGATTATACATAAATGTGATAAACATCTTACAAATTATATCAAGAACATGATAAATTTATTAATCCCTTAAAAGAAAGATATACCTCTTCTTTGCCCAGTCAAGGTATTGACATTTACCCTAGATCTTTTTTTTTTCTTCTTTTTGCTGAGGCAATTGGGGTTAAGTGACTTGCCCAGGGTCACAAAGCTAGGAAGTGTTAAGTATCTGAGACCAGATTTCAACTCCAGTTCTCCTGACTTCAGGGCTGGTGCTCTATCTCACTTCACCTAGCTGCCCCATGCACTCTAGATCTTGAGAAAGAAGAAGTGACAGGATTCAGAGGAAGAAAATGGATAATTCAAAGACTCAAATTCTACATGGGAGATTAGTTCAGGAGGGTCTTCTTCAAATATTTGAAGGGCTGTTATGTAAAGGAGAGTTTGGACTTGCATTTAGAACTAGAGAAGAGAAGTAGGAGCAATGGGAAGAAGTTACAAAGAAGGAAATTTAAGCCTGAAGTTAGAAAAAACTTCCTAACAATTAGGGCTAATCAAAAGCAGAATGGGCTACAGCAAGAGATGGTAGATTCCTCCTTTGAAGGTTTTCAATAAGAGGCTTGATGACTGCTTGTCAACCATTTGTCAAGGACATTATAGTCGAGATCCCTTCACTATCTACCTCAAAGTAGGTCTTTCCCCTACTTTCTAATTCTTTTACTTCAATCCTATAATGAAACATTAGCCTATAATTAATATTTCAGTCACAGAAAATGAAATGATGAAAATACATTGTCAATATAAGTCACTTTAAATAAAAATTTGATATATAAGTAGTTTCCAGGGGCAGCTAGATGACACAGTGGATAGAATACTGACCCTGAAGGCAGGAGTTCAAATCTGACTTCAGACACTTAACACTTATTAGCTGTGTGACCCTGGCAAGTCACTTAATCCCTTGGTATTTTACAATCAATCCCTGATTATATGACAAAATAAAACATTTTATAGCATTTTGAATCTCTAAAAAAATTTAAATTATAAAAGCAAAAAAAAGTATAATGCCAATGAACAAAAAACAGCTGTTCATTTCCACATTAAGAAAAAAAGAGGGTAAAACAGTCATCTAATAATTCAGCTAATAATTAAAGGCCACTATAATTAAAGGAAGTAAATAAGTCTTTATACTAGTATCAAAACTATTGATCCATGATATTCCCAGCAAACATATCATAAAAGGTATTACAAATAGTACCTCTTTCAGGTTATACTTACTGCATGTGCTGTATAGAAGATCTGGTGAGAAGGATTTTGTGAACAACTCGAGGGGATTTGATATTAGAAATGTCAAGGAACAGCAAATATCCTGCAGTGGTGCCCACAGCCACTGAAAACGCAGAGGGGCAGCAAGCCATATCACTTACCTAGACAAAATAAATCCCCCAATTTTTAACTTCAGCATAAAAGACTCACATAAGAACTCCCTTTAGGATTTGCAAAGGTGAATGAGTGAACAAATAAAATAGCACCAGGTTCTCATATAAATTATAAACGTGTTATATAGGATAGGGATTGGGATTAGACCAGTGGTTTTATTGGTATAATAAATTCTCAGATAAGGAGACTCCCTCTACTAAGGTACCTTCACTCAAGAGAATTTCTTAAAGCACTGAGAGGTAAAGTAACTTGCCCAAGTTCATGCAGCTGCGAGATGTCAGAGGTGCACTTGAACTCAAGTTTTTTTGGTTCCAAGACCCGCTCTCTACATACAACAATATACTAATTCTCAAGTAAAGTAGGAAGATCAGATAAAATCATGTATATTAAAGCTCTTTGTAAATCTTATGCATGATATCATATCAGAGATTAATCTGATAGGTGAAGCTATTGGATCTCTAAGGATACCTAGAAATATGTAACCTTTAATGGCCATGTAACCTTGTTAAAAAATGCACCCATGAATATATTACCAGTTTATGAGTTATAAATTATATTGTAATTTACTTCTAACTATAATTATTAAATTTAATCATACTATGAATAATAATAATGTAAAAGAAAGTTTTAAATACTAAATATGAAATACGAAATCAATTATTCAGTTTAACCTATTCAACATTCTTGGTTATTGTAAAAGACTATCACAGGAGGAAAAGATCAGCAATCACAATTTAAGTATTGCTTAACACAAATTTTCATCTTGCTAATGGCCTCAGTTTTCCACTTAAATCTTTTAAGGAATAGATAGTATTACACCTAGCTTCTAGAGACAATTTGATCATTTCTTGCTTTCATTATATAGTTACAGATCTGTACTTTGCTTTAGAGCAGCCATAGAATGAGGACTAATAACAGGATTCTAAAAAGCCATAGTATAATTAGTTTAGGATAATTAGTATACTCTGTAAACTCATGTGTTTATCACCCTTTGTAATTGTTTGCATTATATTTACTCCTTTGTTTTATTGTATTTGTTTTTCGAAAATCCAAACCAAATCAAACCTACACTTATATCAGTTAAACAAGGGAAACTTGTATTCACCTAGGCCAAGGACACAGATTTTACCCCCTTAGAAAATATATATAAAGCTGGGGAAGACTTAAGTTCAGTTGTGATTCCTTACCTTTTCCTAACTGGATTAATTCCCTCCCAGATATATTTTAGAAAATAGTACAGATAGAACTGTAGATAGGACATTCATTTAACTGGATTTTAACAGTAGCAAGGACATTACAGATTTATTTGGATCAGAGGAAGATTTATCATGACTATAGACCACTGAAATCATACATAAACTGTTCAGTGATATGAGGACTACATGCTTACCCCAAACTCTTTTTCAATCTCCATAAAATGAAGTTCCTTCAAGGTCAATAAGCCCCAGGAACTTGAAGAACTCTGCATAATAAAAACCTACCAAAAACCTACCAAAAATCCCCTACAAACTAGTGCATTTCCACTTCACCATTTGCATGCTCATATTTCACTGTAAGCTTGGCTATGCTATCATGACTTAGTTTTCTAGTTTCATATCTTTGTCTTATTTCCCCAAGTCACAAAAAAGGCAAGAGCCATGTCTTCTACTTCTTTTGAATTTCTAATAGCACAGAGCAAAACTAGAAGGCATAGATACATAGAAGTTTATTGTACACTTAATGAGTAAAACAAATGGATTTTAAAAATTATTTTCTTAGTCTTGTCCAGACTGAATTCTTTCCAACGTTAAGTTGTAAAATAAATTTTTCAATTTTTTCAAATATCATTGTTCTCTGTGTCAATGGTAGTCTTTATCAAAGATAGATGACAATACCTCGGTGAGTTTTTTGGCAGCCTTATTCTTCAACTGTGACCAGGCATTGTACAAAGTGCTAAGCTAAGCTTAGGTAGAACCATGAAGCATCCAAAAGTGATACCACTCCAAAAACAATAAGGAAAAATTGATACCAGAATGGTTGTATTAATTCACCTACCTAGCAGGTGGCTGCATCCATCAAAAAGGGAAATAGGTACTTTTTGCACAAGTATGGGCTATGTTACATAGGGAAAATAGTTGGATGAACCCTATAATATTCTCTTATTCTAATAGAAACAACCAAATATTAAAATTGAGTCATAATCACATGGGTTATTGATTCTATCTTTTACAATTTTAAGGTTAGAATGAATAATAAAATTTGCTTTTATTATGAGTTGTCCTCTGTTTGACTTTATTTTCTATTTTTTTATATCTTATTCTACTACTTAAAGTACAGAACTCAGTGTCACAGTCTTCAGAACTGAAGTTGTAATCTCATTAAAGAAAAGGTCCACATCATCTTTACACAACTATAGGACTTCACAATACCTGAAACTATTTCATATATATATTCATTTAATATGTAATAATATTAATGAAAAGTATAAGAAGCATAAATAATGCTTTTACCATTCTATGACTTTGCCATAATTTGATATTTTACTGTATTGCAGAATACAAAGGATGCTTTACATTATAGCCATTTTGACATTATAGTAAACTATAATTTTCTAATTTGATATAAAAAGTCAACTAAATAATTTTATACACTAAATTATTGCGAAATAGCAAAAAACATATATATATATATATGTTAATAGAGAAAGTCATGAAAATAAAAAGAGGGACTGCCATAGCATTCAACATGAAAAATACCTACTTATATACATACCTCTGTGTAAAGGCATAATCTACTGACAAGATATCCATCTTCTGCCAACCAAATATAAAATTCTCCTAAAATGGTTATTGACTGTAAGAGAATGCAATAATAAAAATCTATAGTTATCAATATGGAAATTGCTTTTTATGAAAAATGAACTTTTTCCATATCCTGTTAAAACAGGTCAGCCTCTACTGGTTTACCTTGAGATGTGACCATTTATACAAAAGGATGATTGTTGAGTCAGGATGAAAATTTCAACATCAACATATGTAATTTAAAGATGAATTGAATATTACTTTTACTATGGGTTAACTATTAAACACTAAGTAAAGATATGTGCTATTTTTAATTTGGAAATTGACTAATAAAATTGACTAGAGGTAATTCTATCTGATGTACTTGCATGGGACTTTGGAAAATTCTCCATAGTTGTCTTTATAGTTGTGTCATTTTAGTGCTTAAAACATAGAGGATTTCATGGGATTTTTGTTTTGATAGCTCTTCTGGATAAATATGAAGAAAAAAGGCTGAGAATTGACTTTTTGGCTAATATGGTGAAAAGAAGGATCAATTATTTAATATCTTGATTAAGATCTTAAATAAAATTTTATTGGTTTGAATATTTCTTGAGAATGGATCAGGTGTTTCCTTCTGAAATGAAATTAACTTGAAATGCAAAACTCTTTATATTGTTTTATAGGATTTACAGCTGGAAAGGACCTTAGACTTAACTCCTGTCTTCCATCACCTCATTTAAAAATGAGAACACTGAGGCAAAGAAAAATAAGGTTATTTCCTGAAGGTCAACCAGGTAGCAAATGATCAAACAAAGATTTAATTTCAAATCAATACTTATTCTACTACACCAAAATTAATTTTCCCCTGATTTATTATTTATTTTAAACAATATTTTCTTTTTAAATTTGAATTTTAAATTCAAATTCTTTCCACCCCCAAGATGATAAGCAATATATCAGATACACATGTGAAATCATGAAAAACATATTTCCACATTAACAATATTGCAAAAAAAAAGGCAAGTAAGAAAATTATACTTCATAGTGCATTCATCAGTTCTTTCTCTGGAGATAGCAATTTTTTCCATCATGAGTTCTTTGGAATTATCTTGGATCACTGGAACAGAATAGTCAAGTAGCCAAGTCTTTCATAGTTGATCATTATCACAACATTGCTGTTACTGTGCATAATGATCTGATTCTTCTCACTTCACTTTATATTAATTTATATAGGTCTTCCTAGGTTTTTCTGAAACTATTTTCCTAATCATTCCTTATAACACAATAGTACTCCACATATGCTACAACTTATTTAACCATAGCATTCCATCAATTTTCAATTCTTTGCCATTATAATAAGGGCTGCTATAAATATTTTTTTTTTCTTTGATCTCTTTGGGGTACAAACCTAATAGTGATTTTGTGGGTCAAAGAGTACACAATTTCAAAACTCTTTGGGCCAATTTGTACCAAAATTGTACCAAATTGTTCTTCAGGATTTTTGGACTGGTTCACTACTCTACCAGCAGTTCAATAATGTATTTATTTGCCCTCATCCCCTTCAGCATTTGTCCTTTCTGATAGGTGTGAGATGGTAGCTCAGAGCTGTTTTAATTTGCATTTCTCTAATTAATAGTGATAATAGATCTAATAATTGTAGATAGCTTTGATTTCTTCTTATCAAAACTGCTTGTTAAATATCCTTTGACCATTTGTCACTTGGTGAATGGCCCTTATTTTTATAAATTTCACTCAACTTTATATGTGTTTGAGAAATAGTCCATTTTATCAGAGAAACTTGTTATAAAAATTTTTGATACTTTGTTATTGTCTACCGTGCCTTTTAGCAAAATGTAATTTCCCTGATAATCTCCTTTAATTAGGTCTGCTTTTTTGCTTTTGCTTTGTCTGAAATCATGCTTGCTACCACTGCCTTTTTTACATCTGCTGAAAATTAGATTCTGTTTTATCTCTTTAATTACATGTGTCTTTCTGTTTCATGTGTATCTCTTGTACACAACATATTGGTGGGTTCTGATTTCTAATCTATTCTGCTATTTAATTCCATTTTATGGGTGAGCTCATCCCATTCTAATTCACAATTAGATCACTGTTTATTTCCTTCTATTCCATTTTCTTCTGTTTCTTCTTCTTTCTCTGTTTTTATCCTGAACCTCAAAAATCTCTTTTACTTCTAACTACTGCCTCCCTTAATTTTACCTTCCTTTTTATAATTCCTTCCTCTTTTTCTTAACCCATTCTCCTCCTGGTTCCTTTTTGGGTAAGATAGATGTCTATACAAAACTGAATGTATATCTTTTTTATTCCCTTTTTCAACCAATACTGATGAGAGTAAGATTCAATCACTGCTCTCCACCCTACCCCATGCTTCCTCTTCCATTGTAAAAGCTCTTCTTTGTGTGCCTCTTCTATGTGAGAAAATTTCCCCCATTTTATCTCTCCCCTTCTCAGAGTGCAATCTCTCTTTCTCATCTCTTTATTTTTTTGGGAAATCATTCCAACACAATTGATTTACATTTATGCCTTCCTGTTTATGCCTCTTAACTGTTCTAATAGTGATTAAGTTCTTAGGAGTTACATGAAACATCTTCCCATATAGGAATTTAAGCAGTTTTACATTCTTAGGATTTCTCTTCCATATTTACACATTTATGCTTTTTTTCAGTCTTCTGTTTGAATGTCAGATTTTCTGTTCAGCTCTGGCCTTTTCATTAGGAATGCTTGAAAGTTCTCTATTTCATTATATATCTATTTTTCCACTAAAGGATTATATTTAGTTTTTTTCTGGGTAAGTCTTTTTTGGTTGTAATCCTAGTTTGCCTTCCAGAATAACATAGTCCAAGTCCTCCACTTCTTTAACAGCTTTTATAAGCTGCTAACTCTTGCAAAATCCTGACTGTGGCTACATGATATTTGAATTATTTCTAGATGCTTGCAATATTTTCTTCTTGACCTGGAAGCTCTGGAATTCAACTATAATATTCATGGGAGTTTTCATTTTGAGGTCTCATTCAATAAGTGATTGATGGATTATTTTCATTTCTATTTTGCTCTCTGGATATAAGCTATCAGGACAGTTTTCTTGATAATTTCTTGAAATATAATGTCTAGGCTATTTCTTAATCATGGTTTTCTGGTAGTTTAATAATTCTTAAATTATCTCACCTCAATCTTTTCTCCATGTCAGTTGTTTTTCTAAGGACATAGTTCACATTTTTCCCTTTTATTGACTTTTGAAAATATTGTTTCTTGATATCTCATAGAATCATTGGCTTCTAGTTGCTTAATTATGATTTTTCAAGAATTATTTTCTTAGTAAATCTTTGAAACTTTTTTTTTCTATTTGGCCTTTTCTGCTTTTTAAAGAGTTCTATTCTTGAATGAATTTTTATGCCTTTTTATCATTAGGCAAATTCTGTTTCTTAAGGTTATTTTCTTCAATTTTTCATGCCTCTTTTACTAATCTGTTAATTCACTTTTCATAATTTTATCGCTCATTTATTTCCCCAGTTTTTCCTTTACTTCTCTTTTTTTCTTTAACTCTTCCAGGAATTCTTGTTGGGTCATATCCAATAATCATTTTTCTTTGAGATTTTGTTGTAACTTTTTATGTTGTCTTCTGAATTTGTCTCATTTCCTGCTACCAAAAGAGTTTTTAAGGTTAAGTTATTTTTTTGTTGTTTGCTAATTTTTATAAGCCTATTTCTTGACTTTGAACTTTGGTTTAAAATTGGGCTTTGCTACCTTGGGGGGAGCGGTGAGGAAGCACTGTCCCAAGCTTGGGCCTTTTTGTACCGCTGTTTTCAGAGCTAGTTCTTAAAGTCTGCAAGTTTGGGTGTTTCAGAGGTTGGGGTGATGTGGGGAGAGGTGGGGACTGCTCTGCTGGCTTGCACTCTGTTCTTTACCCAGGAAGGTTCCATAAGTCTTGACCCTGGAACGATGACCAGGCTTTCTATTTCCTCACTACAAGCCCCTTGCTCCTTTGTGGCTGATGACACATCCTCTCCACCCAGAACTGATAGAGGCAGTAGGACTGCCAGTCAGCCCTATCTTCACCTGGTGCCAGGGAAGATCATCCCTGTCTAGTCATCCTGTGCCTTTACGTTCTTTGGGCCACTGTTGCTGCCTCTACCTGTGTGTTTTCCAGACAGCTTTTTACCTTGGAGTCACAGACCTTCCCTTGAGACCACCTAAGTTAAAAAGGTCTCATCTTGAACTCTTGTTGCCTCCAACACAAAACTTGATTTGAGGCATTATTTTAAAGTTTTTTGGAGAGGAATGTTGAGAAAATTCCATGGGGTTGCTGTCACAAACTTGTCATCTTGGTTTCATGTCCCCCTCAACCCCCCCCTTCCTGCCATTACAATTTCTTTATGAACTTTTGGTAAAGTGGTAAAGAATTTGAATAACAAAGTTAGTGTCTTGAGTTAATCACAACCTTTACATCAGAGTCAGTGAAGGGAAATCTGTTGCCTAAACACATCTGGGGCAGCTAGGTGGCAAAATGGATTGAATCCTAGGCCTTGAGTCAGGAGACATCTTCATCAGTAAAAATCTGGCCTCAGGCACCTACCAGCTGTGTGACCCTTAACAAGTCACTTAACCCTGTTTGCCTCAGTTCTTCATCCATAAAATTAACTGAGAAGGAAATGGCAAACCCTTTCAGTACCTCTACCAAGAAAACCCCAAATGAGGTCACAGAGAGCTAGACACAAGTGAAAAATGACTTACAAACAACAAAATAATCTAGATCCTAATGGTTTGAATAGGATGAAACAAATATGTCAAAGGATGTTTTCTCCCTTTTCATGTGATATATTTTAATAAATCACTTTGTTTTTTAATATCTGATATAAATGTCTCTAATTAGGGAAAATACTAGTCCATATGACTAATAATTAGATAGTAAATGTAATGATAAATAATAAATTACTAATAATTAGATAATAAAATACAAATTGAAACAATACATATACATCCTTATATCCATTAAATTGGCAAAAATGACAAAAAAGGAAAATGAAAAATGTTTGAGTTATTATGGAAAAACAAACATGTTAATGCATGATTCACAGAACTATGAACTAGTAAAGCCATTTTGAAAGCTCTTTGAAATTATGCCCAAAAAAGCTGTTAAACTATGCATACCCTTTGACCCATAGATACCACTAGTAAATCTATATCCCAAAAAGATAAAAAAAAGAAGAAAAGGACTCATAGATATAAAACCACAGCAATTATTTATATCATGTCAAAGAACTGAAGAATAGGGTGCTTGTTGATTGGACAATGAATGATCAAGGGGATGATTTCAAAGAAACCTGAGAAAACTATGTATGAACCTTAACAAAGTGAAGTAATCAGAGCTAGGAGAATAATATATTTATCTTGTAAAGAAAATCATCTCTGAAAAACTTGGGAACTCTGATTAACACAAAGAACCACCACATTTCCAGAGGACTCATGATGAAATGTGTTACTCACTTCCAAATAGAGAGGTAATGAGGGATTCTTGAAAATGAGGATTATGGAATTTTTTATCCCTCCTTTTTTTGGACATGGTCAGTGCAAAAGTTTATTTTGCTTGATTATGCACGCTTATAACAGGTTTTGCTTTTCTTGCTTTCTGAATGGGATGGAGGGAGGGCAGTGAACTGGAAATGGGAGGTAGAGAAAGAATTTATACCTAAAAATTAAATGAAATTAATGCTTTTTTTTTTTACCAGTATTGGTACATATTTAAATTATATATATTTAGGTATTCACAGTTCAGAAATCTCAATGCCAATACACCTCTAAATAGAGCAGAAAAAAATTTCTCACCATGCAGTATTCGTTTCCAAATGTGACAAAATCAATTGCCTGTACTTTGCCACCAGATGCATCCAAAATTGTTTCAAGTTTTGGCTTTTCATCAAAAATATAGGAAAAAACAGATCCCTGTCAACACAATTTAAGTTAAAAATCATTTGAAAACAATGTTTATTGCAAGTTCTTGAGAAAATATAACTTACTTGGTTTTCTATTTGAAATCTTGAAATAAATCTTTGAAGAAAAGTGGCGAATTCATGAATTATTTTACAAATTACAGATTCAATTGCTAAAAAAATTAATTTACCTCTTAAAGAGATCTGCCTAAAATGTACACAAGTATAGTTACAATGATAAAGCCAAGTCTGGAGTTTTCTGATTTCCTAATGGACCAATTGACCAAATTCAATTGTGAATTTCCTCTTTTAAAAAATATTTTAGCAGTTGAAGCAGTGTTTTGTATCTATATGACATTTAAATTTTGCATAGCTCTTACACACATTAATCTCATTTGAACTTTATAACAAATCAAATCTGCTACATCATTGTGGTTTGAAGGTTCATGAAACTATGACAGTGAATACAAACTGATGCATCCCACCAAGTCAGAAAACTTCCAAATATAGGCACAGAAATGGTTATTTGAGCACCAGCCTACTTAAGGTTTTCACTAGAAGGATTAATACCATATAATTTACTTTTCATCTGTACCAATTCATAGAAGACAAAGAGGCTATGATCTATATCAGGAGAAGTATCTACACTAATTTAAGTCACTGCTCTTTCAAATATATATTCATGACAATACTTATTTCAGAGTTTGTCAGTTAGGAAATAGAAAATTAAGATGAAGATTCTTCTGGATCCAAAGAAAAAAGCAAACAATCTTTTTTAGGCAGGCTTCAAAACTAAGCCATGGCCTTCTGACTAATGAGATTGAAGTGAGCCTAGGGCAAGAAAATTCATTCAATCCTGCCATCTAGAGGAGGGGTGGGAAGTAGGGAGGAAAAATTTGTAACAGAAAGCTTTGTAAGGGTTAATGTTGTAGAATTACCCATACATATGTTTTGCAGATAAAAAGTAAAAAAAAAAAAGAAAATTCATTCAAGATGTAATGTACAATAATATCAAGATCTCATGTCACTACCTCAAGTCAAGGTAGTGAGGGGAAATGTTGAAGGGAGGGTGAGGTAAGAAGAGGCTCTTGGCAACTATTTCGTTCTTCCTATGCTATTTAGAGGAAATAGGATGCAGGAAAAGGCAGTTCATGGCAATAACTAAAGAATATTTGAATAATTCCAAATAAGAGTTTCTTCCTTTGGAAGACAGACTATTTAATCACTTCTCATCCGAGGTTCTTGTTCTGGAACTTGAATATTCATTTTCCTCTCTAATTGGCTGTCATTAATAATCAATAAAGCTTAAGGAAACCTAGAGTGCCTATGAGTTAGTTATTCAAGCTTCTCTAAGTTGCTAAGATTCAATTTGGTATGAATTGAAATTTATTGGTATTTATGAGCTGCTTCTGCTTGGCTATTATTAAGTTGAGGTCTCAGCTCATGTCTGTCTCCTGTGGGAGACCTGTTATGTTTCCTCTGCTTGTTACTTCTCCCTCCTTCCTCACATTGTGTGAATCCTTATTTACAGGTGTTTTGTGCTTATCCATGTTTACATAGTCAGTGGTCCCCTCTAGGCCACCCTGTTCCCTGTTGTAACTTGTTTCTAAGGTTAACCACTCTCGAGTATAATGTACTCTGTCCTTCCCCAAACTATGGCTCCAGAGGTACAGCTGTTACATGTACCTTTAGTAGTCAGCCAGTTGGCAAAATAGTATCAAAGAAAAGGCATTTGCTGAAATATTGGAGCAGGAAGTGATAATAAATACTTCCAAGCACTTGAGGGCTACTCTCTACAACTGCATACAGCATCAGTGGGAAGAATGGGCACAGAAAAGGTAGGTGCAGAGACACAGAGAAAACTAGTAGAGAGGCACACTTAGGAACATCTGTGGTAATTGGCCCCTGGGGTGCTCCAGAAGCCTATGACCTTTCTCTTCTCTTGTCCCGGAAGCACAGACTACTTTGCTGAGTTCTCTGGGCCCCTGCCCTCTGTAGCTCAACTTGACTCTTCAGACTTAGCTGATTGTGCCATCTTTTTACATGGTGAGTAGCTTTGCATTTCCCAGCTGCCATCTCCACCTGGATGTTCCTTTAGCACCTGACTCAACAAACTAAATTGTTCTCAATAATCTGCTCACTTATATTTCCCTTTCCCCCTATTTTTTCCAAGTCATTACCACCTTTCTAGTCACTCACACTTAAAACTTCAGTCATTTTAAAATCTTCCATCTCCTGTCTCACACATCCATTTGCCAAAATCTTTCAGCCTCAAATAACAACCTCCTTGCATTCTGTTCTCCAGTTAGATTGTTCTATCCTGTTTCTGACTTGTCTCACAACTCTGCTCTTCATGTGGCCTGTTCTTCATGTCTAGAATGTATCCTCCCATCATCCCCACCTGTTGAAATCTTCTTTTTTCAAGAGCCAGTATAGGTGCTATCAAGAAGACTCCAAAAAGTCTTCCTTAATTGCTCCTAACATTTCTTATTATACTCTGTTGAGGTCTTACCTTTGCTGCTTTTGCATTATGTCATTTATAAAAATTTATTTGAAGGCATGTCATAGTCCATTAGTAAATTTCATAAATTCCTAAAAGAAACTTTAATGTTTTTCATTTTTCTGTTCTTAATAGTGAGCATAAAGGTTAGAACTGAATATGCATTTCATAAATATTTTAATCAAAAGGAATTAAGTAGCAGACCAACCTAAGAATGAAAAAAAAACCATAGCTACATGTTGAAAAGATCTGAGGTATTTGGGTGATTACAAGCTCAGTATGAATTAGTAGTTACTAAAAAAGATTAATGAATTCTTGGATTTCATTAAAAAAAGTGTTAGATCCTCTGTATGTTGCACTGTTGGGACCATATCTGGATTATTACATTGTTTCAAATACTATATTTGAAGAAGGATGGTGACAAGGTTTTTTTAAGTTGCCATATTAAGAATGATTATGAGAACTTAATGTAGTTAGCTTTGAGAAGAAACTAAAAAGAGATTAATTATAGTTATCTAAAGGCCTTTCATACAGGAGAAGAATTAGGCTCATTCTGTATTACTTCTTAGAAAAGAGATATCTCTTGCTTGAGAGGTAAATTTTGATTATATAAGAAGCTTTAATAACTACTGTGCTCTATGGCTCCACTAATTATAACCAACATTTATTGAATTTAATGTTTACAAAGAGTTTTACATGTATTATGTACTTTCAACTCTGTAGGTAAATATTATGGATTTTATTATCTATTTTGCACTGGGGAAATGGAAGCCCAGAGAAGCCTTAACTTGCTGATGGCCACATAAATAATTAAATGCTAGATCTAAGTCAAATACAGCCAGTATTCACTATAGCATACTGTATCTTGGAAGGAACTTCATAGTTGGATTACTTAAGCAGAAACAGAAGTACCATGTATTAGGGATACTATAGAGCAGGACTTCTTAAAGTCCTTTCACATTCATATCTCCTTTCATCGAGAAATTTTTACATTATCCCAGGTTTGTAAGTATATAAAATAAGCATATAAATAAAAAATTTACAGATAATAAATTATAACTTTTCAACCCTCACATTGTTACTTGACTGAGGGTAGCCTAGAGGGGGCAGCTACATATGTAAACATGGACACACAAAACATGTATAAACAAGGATTTGCACAACAATGTGAGGAGGTAGAGAGAAGTAACAATTGGAAGAATCAGATAGGTCTCCCATAGGAGACAGACATGAGCTGAGACCTCAAGCAAACTGGTGACAAAAAAGAGAAGAGGACACACTCCAAGAATGGGAGCAACCTTTGGAAAAGCACAGAAGGGAAGAAGGAATGCTATTTTGAGAATAAGTAGGCTGATCTAGCCAGAATATACAACAAAGGATTAATGCCAAATAATCATGATAGGAGTGATTGAATGGAACTAGATTGAGAGGATTGTAAATGCCTCATTGATGCTAGAGGAGATAGAAGGCGCCTTTGAAGGATTGTTGAGCAGAGTGGCCAAGTCCAACTTGTGCCTTGGGAAGGTTATTTTTCATCTGTATGGGGAAAGGGAGAAACTAGAATCCAATTAGGAACCTAGTACAGTTGAATCTAGGCAATAGGTGATGGAGTCCTGAACTAAGATAGTAACTATGCAGGTAGACTGAAGGGGACAGCTGCAACAAGATTTGATCCCATATGGGTGCTAAGGGAGAGGCTGAAGTCAAGGATGGCTCAGAGACTGCAAACTTTAGTTACTAGAAAAATATAGTGCTGGCAAAAGAAATAGGGTTAGAGGAGGGGATGAGTTTAATTAAGTAGGACAAGTTAGCCATCATTTACATTATGGACATGTTTATCTTGAGATACCTAGAGGACATACAGGTTGCAATGATGTAGGATTGCAGTTCAGCAGAGGAATTAGGGCAAGATATATAGCTCTGGTACTCAACTATACAGAGGTGATAATTAAGTCAACGGAAATTGATCAGATCACTAAGAGAAAAATTATGGAGAGAGAAGAAAACATGGTGAGGGATGTGGCTTTGTAGGGCACCCCCTCCTAAGGGAAGAGGATGGCAAAAGAGAATGAGGAGGAGGATTCAGGTAGGAAGAAGGAAGAGAAGAGCATATCTGAGAGGAAAGAGGTATCGAATTCTTCAGAGAAGTAGAAAAGGAAGTTATGGGAAAAGATCACTGGAGTTTCATTTGAATGGTAAGAATGGAAAACAAAGAAAAAAGGATTTAGAAGTTAATGAAGAAAGAATCCTATGGCAGCCACATAAGATCAGAGCAGCAGCTGGAGCCTGTCGCATCTGTAGTTCCCTTTTAGTTATCTCCCGTGAGAGATGGCTTCCATCTGAATGAACAAGTTGAGAGGTGATTGTAAGTGTATATTTCATTTTGGATGCTCGCTTGCCCAGGAATAGAGAGCAAAGAGCATAAACCCTTGGAAATAGAGAAATATGTATAACTTTGCCCCACTCCATTTCCATTGTTAAATTTGCTCTGTTAAATACGCATTTGCTAGATTTTACATTTTTAAGATTTTTTCCCACAGATATGTTTTTTTAATCATTTTTTTTTCATAAATACCTGTGGACAATCCTGTCCTTATGTTGTTGGGTGTCCATTTGTTTGTAGATCAGGGCCCCTTAAGAACCACACAGGAGAGAGAGAAGGGGAACTTTGCTAGTATAGGTTGTTGTTGTTCTCTTGGGTCTAACTCTGTGATACCATTTGGAGTTTTCTTGGCAAAGATACTGGAGTGATTTGCCATTTCTTTCTCAGGCTCATTTTATAGATTAAGGAAACTGAGGCAAATAGAATTAAGTGACTTGCTCAGTATCTCACATTTAGTAAGTGTCTGATGTTGAGATTAAATAACATAAATTTGTAGAGGATCCAACCAGCATGAAAGAGAAGGTAGATAGGGGAGGTAAGTGAGGGTTGGGGTTTGGCAAAGCATAAATGATAGGAAAACAGGAGTACATTGAATTTAAGAGTAGGATGATATATAATTGAGTCAATCAATGTTGGGCACAATGTTGTAAAGGGAGGAATATGAGGCCCAAATAGATGTCATGAACTGAGAAAGGATTAGAATTCTTGGAAGTCAAAGTAAAAATGAAGAATGGCTTTAGGAATGAGGCAGAGAAAATACTGAGGATAGAAGTTTATAGTCAAAGAGAAAGATATCAGAATTATGAATCAGGGAGAGAAAAATAATGGCCACCTTTATAGTACATAGGCAAATCACTTTCGTGTTTCTGGACTTCAGCTGAAGGGGATAGTTGGTAGGGGAGGAGAAATATTTTAAGCACTTTCCCTATAAAGTTGGTTTTCCTTAAAAGAATTTAGACTTTGTTTAAGACTTGTGTGACTCAGGACTAAAGGCTTAGATTGTTGTTCTTCAATGCTCGAGTATGAAGCTGCCACAAAATTCCACTGATCCTTGACTGGCAGATCATAATGGACAAAAGAGCTTTCTTCAGCTGACTCAGCTTGAAGCATCTTCACTTTTTACTGCCTTGACTCAGTAAATCTCTTTTAGCTTACTGTTAAATGAGCCACAAGTATCTTACATTGTTCTAGTACAGATGACTTTTGCAGGCCTTTCTAAGTCTAAATCTATGATCCTATATGAAGTTAAGGTTAGGATTCTGTGCCAGGACTTCTCTTTTTTCTTCACCTTCTCTTGGTGATTTCACCTACTTTGATAGGTTAATTATTATCTAATACCAATCTATATATTCAGCCTGAGTCTCTTTTGAACTATAATCCTACATGACCCAAGTGTTTATTGGGTATCTTTAACTGGATGTCTACAGGATATATAAAACTGAATATGTCTAAAAAAAAGCATATCTATTTCTTCAAATCCTTTCCAGAATTTCCCTATTTCTGTTGAGGACACTACCATCCTTCTAAGTCACCAGGTTTACATTCTCAGACTCATCCTTGGAAAGGAGGAGGGCTACTTTCTCCTCTCAAACTAAAGCACAAGAACAAAAGACGGATGAAGACCAAAGTGTGAAATTCAGGTGGACCGACTCAGTTTTGTCCACAGTGTAGGTGGTAATTCAACTGCTAGGAGTAAAAAGGACTAACTTGAGGATTTAAAGAGTGAGAAGATATGGAACAACCTTAGGGAATGTCAAAGAGAGTCCCTCAAAGATGGCAGTGGAGGTTAGAAAATGTGGTTGTTCCTATCAGCTTGGTTTTCTGATTTCCTCTGGCTGCATTCAGCAGTTTGAAAACAGAAGGCAAATGTTGAGGGTGACCCTAGATTTTGATTAGTAAAGCAAAAGTAGTGGAAGATAAAAGGATGGAATAGAGTGCATTGTTGAAATACCTGACTGTGGAATCATTTGTTTATGATAATGACCAAGAACAATGATAAGTCTAGGAACACAATTAACATGTGACATTGGTAAAGTATAATAAGAGAGAAGCAGTGTGATGTCAGTCAGTCAACATACATTTAAATGTCAACTATGTGCCAGGCACTATGTTAAGCTCTGGAGATTAAAAAAATTTTTTAACCTGATTAAGAAAGGTTACACAAAAAAGAAAGTTAAAAAGGGGAAGGGAGGAGGAAGAGAAGGTCCATGGCTCTCTATCCTATATTCATATGATGTGATGAATAGAATTCTGACTTCAGAGCCCAAAGACCTGGGTTCAAGCCGTTTCATTGACATCTACTACCTCTGTGACCCTGGGTAAATTGCCTAACATCTCCTTCTTGACTAACCTACTAAGTCATAGATGGCCTATAATGTGCCTTAGTGGAAGATTTCCTCACCTGGGAATTCTCTAAGTGGATAAATTAATATATCCTTCATAGATTCACATGTGATTACAATAAGCACCTCAATAAAAAGAACTTGTTCTATGATACATTAGCATTTTATGACAGGGACTCATCATCTTACTTACATTTTCTGTTTGAAGCAGTATTTGTGTATAATCAGGAGAAAATACAATATTATTCACAGAAGTTTGTAAATTAATGTGGTCTTTTATGGTGTATTTATTTTCCTTGATAGTAATAGAATACAAAATGCCATCCTAGATGTAAAAAGTTAAAAAAAATTAAGCACATTTTTGTATAATGGACTTTCTCTACTAACTTGGTCAAATCAAGGGTTTGGCTATAATCACAATCCATTTCAGGAGATACAACTTTCCTTCCCACCTTAATGAAATTCTATCCATTTTCAAGGGTTAGCTTAATTCCTACCCCTTCCAGAAACCCTTCCTCAGCTCTCCCAATCTTTATTGATCTTCCTATTTTCTGAATTGCTGTAATACATTTTAGCATTTTAGTTTATATAAGACTTCTAATTAAATAGAATGCTATTTTCCTTAAAATAATTGAATTCTATTTTCTTCTGTGTCTTATGGAGATCAGTCTTATTCAGACTCAAATTATCTTTGCTGTTTTAAACTAATAAATTCTCATTGTTGTCTCCCTATGTTCTTTGAGGGTAGATAGTATGCCTAATATTTTTTTTTTGGATCCCCCATAATAGAGCTCAGCACAAAGTAGGCAGTAAGTACTATGAAGAGACCCAGGCAAACTTAATTGACCTTTAGTATATATACCTACTACTGATTTACCTACAGAAGATTTTGAAGTTGTTTTGTTTCAATAGATAAATTAGAGATGGAAAATTAGTCCACATTCCCTTAATTAAACTCTCTTGAGATTAACATATTACCTATTTAAGGTGTTTGGGTTTGGGGCTAAACTTATATCAGGTTAAATAGAGCTATCTCAGAAGACATCTAAAGCAAATTACAACTACACTACACTCAGCCTCCACTGTATTTTAAAGCTTTGGAGGAGGAAATACATTATTAAAACACCCAACGGGGCAGCTAGTGGTTTAGTACTTATAGCTTCTTTCCTGAAGTTGGGAGGATCTGATTTCAAATTTCGCTTCAGCTGCTTGACACTTATTAACTGTGTGACCTTGGACAAATTACTTAACACCAACTGCTTGCCAAAAAACCCTCAAAAAACAAAACAGTCTGAAAAGGGGAAATGCAGAGTCCTGCCTATTTTTGGTTAAGGAAGTATTTCATAGACTGATTACATCTCAGAAAGTTTTGTTTTTGTTTTTTAAAGCTCCAAGTGGAGGGGCCACCTATTTTTCTTTTGGTTTATTCCCTCATATTTGAGAGTGTGTGTGTGTGTGTGTGTGTGTGTGCGCGCACGGGTGCATGCCAAAAAGTTAACTTGCTAGGTTACAGGTTTAGTTTGTGGCTAAGGAAAAGAGAAAAGCTCTGGCTCAATTAGAGACAAAATATATGACTTTGCTACCTTGATCAGCCATAGATTAGGACCACAGCACTAACTCTGGTGCTACATGGAAAACTAAATAGTTTGGGCTTTTTTTTTTTTTCATTTTTGCAGCAACCTCTACAGTTGTAAAATGGCATGGATTATCATAGTAGTTGAGAATAAAGCAGAAACAGACCAAGTTCAAGAAATGTCTTAGTTTACCTTCTATTTCATTTACTAGCTACCTATGTGACATTGGGTAAATCATGTCCCCTCCAATCCTGTTTGCTAATCTATAATATATACTAGATGACTTCTAAAATGCCTTCCAGATCAAAATCCATGCCTGAATTACCTAAGGTGGTAGTTCATGTCTAATGCCCTGAGGCCATTAAAGGATGATAGATGTGCAATTTATGTTGTTTTGGTGGAAATCCATATTGAAGATTCTAGGGCTCATTTAAAATGTGATCATCTGGGATTTCTTTTCTGTTTTTTCCTTCTTCTTCACCTTGGCCCCCAAGAGATTGGATTTTTAAAAATGAACATTCATTCTTAAAAGACAAATGATAGAAGTAGAAAATAATAGAGAAAAAAAGCTTACATGTCCAGAAACAAACACTCCTTCAGTATGCATCGCCATGGTATTGATGTTTTTAGTTTTTAAATAGTTTTCTTCATTTTTGTGAAAAATAAAAAAAAAATCATAAAAATGTTAAAGTGGAATCAATCATCTTTATATTAATGCTATATTATTTTTAGTTTTCTTTAGAAACTTTCATCCAGAGTTATAAACTTTATGAAACAGATGTAATGCCTTTTAATTTCTAAAGCTTTCTAAATGTGCAGAAATAACTTTATTTTCCAGGCACTCCTATATAAAAATTTGTTCTCAAACCTTGATTAGCTGTATGATAATTGAAAAATCATTTAAACTTTCAGAGCTTTATGGGGTTAACAATACTTATACTAACTAATAAGATTTAGTGATTGATGTGAGGAAAGCATTTTGCTATTGGCCACTGATGAAGATCAGTTTTTCTGTGTATTATTTTAAATGTAACAAAAAAAGACAGAACTATAGCTTTTTCAAGGTAGAGGAAAGAAATTCAAGAGGTCTTTAAGGTAGTACTAAATGTAAGCCATTCAACATGTACAGTTTTCAGTCACTAACTTTCAAACATTCAGTTAACAGGTCAACAATCATTATAGAGAGAATTCAAGACATGGACTAAGTAGACTTTTCAGTATTTCAAACATTTAGAGACAGAAGAGCTGGAATGTGCATATGAAGCAACTGAAGAGCACATTTTCAGAGTTATAGAAAAACAAATCAAGAAATCAAATTCTATTACATTGGTCTAGGAGGAAAATGGTTGAAAGAATTGGGGCAAGTAATTAGGATAGTGCATGATAGGCTATCTTTTTGGGAAAAACAACAGCCTCTCAAACAACACTGGGATTCTGATCACTTTGGAGGAAATTGGTCCAGGCCAGCCACAAAGGCATTTTTCTGCTTTTCCTTGAAAAAACTTAATAGTGCCTGCCAAGGGGGACTTCATTGTCCTACACACCACAACCCAGCCTACATGTGTACCAGATGGTTTCTTTGTGGAGACCTGTGGTATCAATGGTGTAGAGAGATTCCAGGTAAGGAAACTCTATCAATGCAAATCCCCAACCTGTGTTATTTCAGAGTTGTCTGGGCATTGAAAGGTACACTTTCCTGGTGTAACACAGCTAGGATATGTCAGAGAATGGACTTGAGCTCAGCTACTTCTAACTCTGGTTCAGTCTACTACTTCATGCTGCCTTTGAGGAAGGGATGCTCATGATAGTAATGTTAGTTATTACTAATAATTATATAGTCCTTTAAGCTTTGCAAAGCTCTTTACATACATTATGTGATCATCACTACAATCCTGTGAGATAAGTATTCTTTAAGTATTATCATCTACAGATAAAGAAACTTGAGAGGTTAAATTATTTATCTGTGGTCACAAAGCCATTGTAAGAGGTTCAAACTGTAATTTATAATAAGTTCAAACTGAAAGGGTGCCACTAACCATATTTTGGGATGCCTATAAATTGCATATTGTCTTAGAAAATCATGTATTAGTAGTATCTATGTTTTGGTGAATGTTTATTTATTTTATTAGATATTTCCCAATTATATTTTAATCTGGTTCAGGTCTCAACAGGGGGTATTATGGGCTTCATGTTTGATGCTTCTGGTGTAATGCATTGGGTTAGTTGGCCTATAAGTTCCCTTTCAATTTATAAATTCTGTGATTCTGTGACTATGAAATGCTTTGGTTAAAGGAAATGCTTTGATTACAAAGAATGTTTTCATTCAAATAAATAGCACTTCAATTGGTTTAGTTATCTTCAAAGTGATATAAAATTATGACTATGGGTTGTGGTCTTAACAAATTCACATAATATAAACTAAGTACACAAGTACTAAAGGGAAACTAATCAGGAGAAATTAGGTGAAATAAATCATGGAAGACATCTTTTTTCGGAAGAGATGATTCTTGTTATGTTTTCAAGAATGTTAAATAATTTTCTTTAATAATTTAACTCAGTTCTTAACTGCCCTTATTGGTAATATTTCCAAAGGTTATCAAAAAGTCAAAGAGCTAAGGGGAATAAAAATTTCTGAAAAGTCTGTTATTGGAGCAGGACCTTTTCTTTAGAGAAAACTTTAAGCCACTCAAAAATTGTTCCACATTTCAGAAAACAAGCAAACAAATAAACAAACACTTCTCTTAAAGGGGGCTTATCTGGAAATTAACATTAAAAATCATTCTAAATGTAGACATGTCCCATACTATTAATTTGCTTTATTTTTTAAAATGCATACCTCCTTTTCTTAAGTACTCTTCAGAAGACATCATGGTTGGAGATGCACAGCTATCATCATATACTGTGGGGAAAAATGAAATATTTTAAATTATAATGTATAGCATACTTTATACAAAAAAAAACCTTTTTCTCTTTCATTTCTTGCTAATTAGCATCCACTTATAGTCAAAGTTGTCTGAAATGCTGAGTGAGGAAATAATGTTCCAAAAATCAGACAACCATTATGTGCCAGCGGTCATATCTTCCTGACCAGGTAATGAGATCTGTCCTCTGTGTCAAGCTGCCTCTTTTCTTGCACAAAAGAAGTACTTAATAAATTCTTACTGAACAAAATTCATTCATCTTGTCAGGGAACTACACTTTAGCAAGAAAGGATCATTTGAACAACATTTGAACATTTGAACAACACAGAATCATTTACTGTGTTCACTATGGACTAATGCTACCATATTGTAGTCCTCAGAATTTGTAGAGCAAGTTGGTTTTCCATAATAATGCTGTATAAAAAGATAGAGAAACAGAGAGAGGATTTCAAGAAACTGAAATTCCAAAGGCTATTGACTCATATCATATGTCCCCCAAATGAAATATGATTCAGTGTATTATATATGAGCTCACTACTTAAGAAATAAACACATGCTTTCCTCAAGCAAGCTGAGTAAACTGATCTATCAAGTGCCATTAATGCCTCCCTCCTCATCTGCAACTGGCCAAAGTAATGTCACTGCAGTCTAAGGAGCACAGATCCTGCCTAAGGTCAATGAGGGAGTTAGCTATGAGGTAAGAAGCAAGTATGAGTACCTAGTGGGAGGTAGTTGGTACAGGAGATAAGAGATGAGTAGTTAAAATAAGCTCTGAGTGTAGACAGGTAGATACCCTGAGAAAACAAACATAATAATAAAATGCTCAGGGACAAATCTATCAAGAAATAAAAAACTAGATTTTTCTAAACTGAGTACAAAGATGCTCATCGGGACACAAAGTACCTAGGATGCTCACCAGTACAGGTAATGAAGGATAGTCACGCTCTATTCCTTTCCCCTTTTTGTTTGATATGCTACAGCTGTGCTACAAGCTCCATCTCTGCTATGATGGAATATCCCTTCATTCAGAAGTTGTTAGAGTTGTCCTTCCTTTTAGAAAAGGACCAAAGACAATACGAGGAATGCCCTGATGAGCCTGTGATTGGGATCTAAGTGAGATGGAGCAGCAGAAAGTCATGGCTCCACTCTCTCTTTCAGTCAGCAGGATGCTTGGGAACGGCCCGGATGCAGTGTGGGAGCTTTGGTGCTGTTGGTGTTTGACGAGTTGTAAGTGCCCCATGGCACCTGCTTCAGCCGCCTCTGTGGCCATTGGACAAACTGTCCTCATGCACCCATTCTGCTGAGAGAAGTTTCTCATGCTTGGGATCTCCTGATGGGGTTGAAGCCTCTCAGTTACCTTCAGCCTGCTTTAGTCCATCTGCCAAGATGGCTAGCCAGCTGTGACCATGGTGCATGCTACAGACTCTTGGAACTGCAGGTGAGAGCTGAATGACAGCTGGACACACACCATGAAGTAAGTTTGGCAAGCCCTCAAACCAGAGGTACTTGTCTTCCCTGAACACCCCATACACCCAGAGTAACTGCAATGAGATATTCTCATTCTGGAGGAAGAAAATTATAGGCAGGTACCAAAGCTTTCTTCTTAATTCATAGTTCTAAATATATAAACATTTACATTTTAAAAGTGAGGAAACTGAGGCCCATGAAGGTTAAGTGAATAGGACAAGGTCACAAAGGTTATACATGTCAGAGGCAGGAATGTTTGCAGACTCCAGTTTTGTACCAAACTAAATGGTTGCAGTTATCTAACCTCTGCCAGTGTGTCAGTGACCACCATGATGGTATTCGGGCTTGGGGTGGTGCTGAGTCTGTGATAAAGTATAAAGTTATTGACCCTGCAAGGCAACAAGGCATTGGAAGAAATATCAGCATCCATGCGAGCTTTCCTACAAGAAAAGTTGGCAGAGGTTCACATTTAACTTATTCTCATATTTAGATCAGTATCTCTGATCTATGACCACTAAATCGTGAGTGACTTCTTGGAGGACTTTTAAAAAATTCATAGTTGGGCTGTCATGACATATATGGAGCATCTTCCAACAACATTCTTCTGAGAAAATGATTGTATATCAGGCACCCACTAGGAACTTATTTCTTCTTTGGGGAGGGGATTGTATTCATTTGAAAGACAGTGTTTCCTTTGGGATGTGTTTCAAACTTGCTGTTGACTGTTCAATCTAGGAAGTACAGGTATCATTGAATGGTTGGGAAGTTTGTTGAGGGCAGGAGTCATCATATTGGCTGGAGGAAAATTTACAACTCTGTTTTTTTGGATCCCCCAGTGAATACTACATCCTGAAAATCAGTGATTCTGAATCACCTTGACTTGTTATGTTTGAATCTGGTTTGGGCCAGAAATCTGAAAGACTTAGTGAGCTCACAAATACTTCTCAGTTTCTCAGATGGTTTGGTCCAGCAGGTTATCCTGTTCCTGGCTAAGAAGGGAGCAGCCAGAAAGATAGTAATGCTGTGGAACTCAGGAACTACACATAAGATGGACAGAGAAGTATTTTTGTTTAGAGCTGTGAAGATGCGAAAGCATGCTTCAGGTACCCAGTTATTGTTAGAAAAGTTCATCCTTCATTTTCAAAGAGAAACAATGACATCATATTTTAACTTGCCTCTGAATTAGATTTAGGTGAGATAGAGTTGCAAAAAAGTCATCAGCTTCAATCTCTCTTCCAGAGTCATCAAAATCCAGTGGTATGACAAAAAGTTAAGATGACTGGCACCTGGGATGCATCGGATGACCTTTGTGTCCATGTCTGACCAAGCTCTTAAGTACTGCACAGCATCCATTTTAACCCCCTTCGTGGCCGTTAGAACAAAATTGAGAGCTGTTGGTTACATCCAACCTCATTTAGCCAATTTTCCAAGATGGCTTATCAGGTTTACCAGAGTATGCATGCTATAATGCTAATGATAAGCAACCTTGAAACTCTGTAAGGTAAATATTGATTTAGTCTCTGTGAAGATGGGCTGAAAGATTGGATTGGGAGGACAAACAGAAGCAGCTGTAAAGTAAGAATGAGAGAAACAGCAGAGAATTCTGAGAAACTACTCAAATTGAGTGCAAGGACCAGTAGGAAGAGATCCATGCAGTTACTGCTGCCAGAGCTGGCTAGCTCAGAGAACCAGGTAATATTCAATGATTCTGGTTACAAAATGCTCCTTGTCTAGTTTGTATTATTTGTACAAAATTCTTTTGACCCCATTGGCCTTCAAATAAATACTCAAGTACCTCCCTATGTAATACTTCTGGGTCTATTTATATAATTTAACATAGATGAATGTATTAAGGGACTCACTGATAAGTTTAAACCCCAACCAGTTCATACAGCAATCTAGTCTTGCCTTTTGGTTTTGCATAATTATTATTTATGTCTTTCTATCAGTCTTCCACTGAGAATTTACCCAAATCATTGGTAACCTTATTCCTTTTCCTTTTATATTTCATGGCCTCCAAAATAAGGCTTGAATTCTTGCTACATAACCAATCCATTTCACTTTCTTAAAGCTGTCTTTTGAAGCATTTATTATTACTAATTTATGACTAGTCAGTCAGTTAAGAGTCAATAAGCATTTATTAAGGATCTACTATGTCAGGAACTATGTTAAGGGTTAAACATACAAAGAAAGGCATAAGAAAGAACCTGTTCTCTAGGAGTTCAGATTGATGAGGAAGACACCATAGAAATAGCTATGTTAAAAATACTAAGATGTGCTATCTACATTATTAACTTTTAGATCATGAATCTCTTAATTTCTAAATCTGATAGATTTTTTTCAGTCCTTATGCTTTATGATCTTGATGCAACTTTGATACTGGCAATGATTCTCCCTCTCTTAGATACTGTCTCCTTACCTGACTTTCATAACATTGTTCATTCCTACTTTTCTTTCTGTCTACATGCCTGCCATTTCTCAGATTCCTTTGCTAACTTACCATCCATTTCCTATTACCTATATGGAGGTAATCCCCAAGGTTCTATTATAGACTAACTTTACTTTTCTCAGTGTATTCTCTCTCTTTGTGATCTCAACAGCGATTATGGGCAGGGTTATTATCTTCACTCAGTTTACTCCCAAATCTTTGTATTTAGCCACAGCATTTCTACTGAACTCCATCCTCCTAGCATCACCAACTGAATTTTGAACATTTCTATCTAGATGCCTCAAGGGTATTTCGAATTCAAAATATCTAACAGAATTTATTATCTTTCCCCACAAATTGTACCTCTTGCAGACTTCTTTCTTTCTGTTGGGATCAACACTATTCTTTCATTTATCCAAGTTTACAACCTCAGAGTTACTCTTAACTCTTTCTTCTCCCCCACCATGATATCAAGTTAGTCACCAAATCTTTTCAAATCTACTTCCACAGTCTTGCCATTCATCTCACCACTATCCAAATTCAGATCCTTATATCCTTGCCTAAATTATTGCAATGACCTCCTAATTAATGTTTCTGATTCCAGTGTGCTAAGTTTTGGGTATATTAAGAACTGGGTTTCAAATGTATATGTCTAGAAAAGGTTAGCAAAGCCATTTCTTACCTGATGACAGTGACAGGATAGTGACAAGCTGACTTTCTCCATTAATCAAAAGAATATGACCTTCTTCACAGCAAACATAGAGCTCATTCGTTGCATTCCAGCAATGTGCAGTAGGATGAAGCAAGGGACGAAAACGATCTTTTGGCTTCAATAAAACATTAAAAATCCTTTTTTGGTTAAGATTGCTAAATGTATTATAGACTTACAAACATAGCTTCTCTTAGAATGGAGGGGAGAACTCAACCTTGGTAGCAGATGTCTGAGAAAATAAGCATGCACCCTACTTCTGGAAAAGATGGGAACAATATATACCAAGGGCCAGAGATAAAGCCCCTGGGTAGAAAATATATCCCAAAGTAAGGATATGATCACCAAGGCTGAGGCCAGGCAAAAGAGAATGTATTTCATACCTCTAAGGTCTACAACTCTGGCCCCTGGCATATGCTGCTTGGGTTAAGGGAGAAAGCATGTCCAAGGATAGGGCTTTCCATGCTCTTCAAAATTTCAATACCCTAAAACTCTAGTTACCCACCCTAGTTATGCTTATGTTTTCAAATACACTTCAAAAATTTCCCTCTCCCCCTGCCACACACACACACACACACACACACACACACACACACACACACACACATTTTTTTTCTTTGCACTGGACCTAACCTTTTGTCAATGTCACCAGCATCACATTTAACCATCTTTATACCTCTTCTGCCTTAAATTCACTCCTGCTAAAAAATACAAGTATCTACTCAAAATTATTCTCAAAACCCCTTGTCTGTTGACTTTTTTTTGGTTCAAATATGTCTTCAAATCTAAAGAAAATGCTTAGCCTGAGGTCCCCAATGTTAAACATCGAATTCAACACATGTCCTCTGTGGTGGTGTTGTGGAAATAGAATCCTTCTAGATTCCCTACTAAAATTTTGTTTTTATCTCACAAAAAATTATCAAAGGGACAGGTATACTACCGGTAATTATATCCTTGGGGGTTGAGGAGAAATTCAGACTTCTGAACTGTTATCATTATGATTTTTATTTCCTGTAGTATTGCAGAAGAGAAAGCCATTCTCCCTTTCTCTGTTACAGAAGATCATAGGTAACAATATAATGGAAAGCACATTATTATCCTCTAAATTAGGAGATATGAATTCCAGTTCTGCCTCTGATATTAGCTAAAGATATGAACTTAAATCATTTCCCTTTATTAAATTTCAGTCTCTGAGTCTATAAAATTAGGTTGAAAACCAAAAGGTCCTCTCTGACATTTGAAAAAAAAAACAATTTTAGGGAATTCCCAAAAGATGTCGAAAAAGTAGAATCAAGCCTTGGCAATGGGTTAGATATTCAAAGTTAGGGGGAAGATGGAGTTGAATTTTGAGTGACTGGGAAGATGGCAGAGAATTTGATAGTAATAGGATTAGGAAGAGGAGAGAAATTGGGGGAAAAGATAAATTTTGGACAAGTTGGTTTCAAATATGTATGAAATATTCAATTCTAGATTTCCAATTTGCATTTGGTGATTTAAGGAAGTCAGGAGAGAGGTTAGGGCTGGATTAATTATGTAAGAAATCATTTTTGTAGAGATAACAATCCTTTGGAGCTAAGGAGATCACAAAGCAAGACTATATACAGAAAACTGTCACAAAGACTGAAGAGAAGATAAGAAGAATGAGGATTTAGAAAAGGCTATTAGATTTGTCAGGAGATCAGAAGTCATATTTGAGAGAATTTAAGAGAATGGGAGGAAAGAAAGTGGAGAGACCAATTTTGGACAACTTTCTCAAGCAGTTTAGCGATGAGGAGGCAAATAATAGAATGATAATAGGCAATCTACTGCAGAAGATAGGATGGTTTGGAATTAAGAATACATGTAGACAGGTTTGCCTTCATAAGGAGTAGAAAAAGGTCTTCATGGGAAATAGGGTGGAAGGAGGAGATAGTGGGGGGTAGGGGGAAACCATTAGAGAGATGTAAGATGAGAAGGTGTGAAGAAGGAGCTCTTGGCAAATAACCTCAATTTTTCAGTGAAATATAAAGCAAGCTTCTCAGCTTAAAAAGTGGGTAGGGGGTGAGGACTAGTGAAAGTTTGAGGAAGAATAAAAATGTTTGGAAAAACTGCTGTGGTAAGTGGGAAAGTGAATCAATTGGGGAGGTAAAAAAGGATTACCTTAGTGGATCTAGTCAGCATGGTTTGATGGATTTTTTTTCAGCTTTATTGACTAGTACATGAATATGAATGAAGTCAGTGGATAGTGGGAGTAATTCAAGATTGGAGCTTGGCAAGGAAGTGTTGGAGATAAGGTTAAAGAGCAAGAGACTCAAGAGAAGAGAATAATGTAGAAATGGTTCACTTGGGCATCAATTAAGGTAGGGAAAGGAGGAAAATATAGAAAAGTGCAAGGGTAATGGCCTGGAAAAGAACTGGGAAACAGAGAGGTTGAGGTAAGAATGATAAGAAATAGATTTAGAAATCATAAGGCCAAGAAAAAGATTGAATGATAAAAAGATTACAGTCAAGGAAAATTCAATGCTTTATGAACTCAGGAGAAAAATATTTGTGGGTAAAAGATCAAGGGTATAACCATCTTTGTATATGGCTGAGATGGATGGAACAGTAGAAAATGAGAAATAAGAAATTGAGGAACTAGGAAGTTAGAGTATTTGAGGGAGTACTAGTTTTTATGTTGAAGGCTCCTGCTATGTTGGTGAAGAAAAAACACAAGTCAGGCACTCAATGAGTGGAGGAGAGTATTCTAATAATTGGTAGATAATAGCCACCAGAATCTTGATTAAACTATGCTTTGAAATGATCCTTGAGGAGAAGAGATTAATAAAAATTATGGGAAAAGAGAATTTAAAAGTGGCAGTTGAGGAGCAAGGAACATTCTAACATCCATGACCATGATTATTCACTTGGGAAGTGTTCATAGAAGATGATGGCTAAGAGTTCTGTTTCATTGAAGCTGTTTCATTTTGTTCCAGAAGATAGAAGAAGAGAAAAGAAAAGCTTTAAATGAAATTGTTTGTTAATGGAGAAAACATTCCAGAGAGTACAGCAAGAGGAGTAGATAGATCTGGAGGGTAGGGTTGAGGGGACTGGTTCCTGGGGAATAGAGAATAAAATTTGTACTGTTATAGAGGTTCAGAATTACTGGAATGTGGAAATTATAACAATAAAAGTAAATAATACAATTATCAAGAAAAGAATATGTAATGAAATAAATTACTCTTTGTCTATAGGTTTTTTAAAAAATAAAGTAAAAAGATAAAAGACTGACCTATAGAATTAAAGAGATATCAAAGGATTTGTAAAAAGTATATTAGGTGATAAAGACATAAATGGGATTTAATAACTAAGAAAAATGAAAGAAGAGTGG
This sequence comes from Myrmecobius fasciatus, assembly GCA_023553655.1. Lineage (NCBI taxonomy): Eukaryota > Metazoa > Chordata > Mammalia > Dasyuromorphia > Myrmecobiidae > Myrmecobius > Myrmecobius fasciatus. The sequence goes on from JAJPUD010002562.1 coordinate 161,820, forward strand.
AACTAAAGCATAGTGAACTAAAAATCCATAACCTCTCACAGATTATACAATATAATTTGTAGTACTAAATCATGAAATTAGAGGGTGAATTAATGGAGAGAAGGAAGGTAAAATAAAAAAAGGAATGTGTGATGACTGGTAAAGATGCTGGAATAGAGGCAGCAACTCAGCAAAATTGTTCCAATATTCTCCTCCAAACAACTTTAAAATAACATATAAAGTCAAATTCTGAAGCCACATAGCTAACAAAAGGTTAGGGTAAGTCATTTTTTTCTAGCCCAAGACAACTTAGGTGATTGGAAGGAAAGGTCTGTGACAATGGGCTGGGGTATAGACTGCAGAAACAACAAACTTGAGCCTTTGAGGAAGCTGTGACAGCATCAGCAGCAGTTTAAGGCATTGTCTAGCCAGAGACAGAAAGGGAATGGGGCAACTGGTCAGATTACAGGGGACCCTGTATTGTAAGCTCTTTGGCAATCCCATTGCCCATACGCAGTTCCAGGGCCAAGAGGAGTGCTAACATTTGCTCAACAGCAAGAGGAGCAGGAGCATTTCCTAAGCAGATCAGGAGTCAGGAGCATAGTGACCACATCTTTCCCTGATCACATCATCTTAGAAGTCCCCAAAACTTACAGAACACCAGAAATAACTTTGAAAATAGCAGTATGAAAACAGCTTCCCCCCATCAATTGAGCAGAGCCCAACTCCAATACAAAATTTAAAGTCAAGAAATATGCTGGGAAAATGAGTAAACAACAGAAAAGTAACTTGACCATAAAAAACTACTATGGTGACAGGGAAAATCTATTTACTTTGGGTGAGGTAGAAAAAAAGGCAGATGGATCAATCATGATCTCAAAGTAAAAGCAAAAATCTATTAAAAGAAATAAGCAGGGAAACTACATTTTGCTAAAAAGCTACTGCAGACAATAAATAATCAATATTAGCCACATATTCATCAAATGACTTCCAAATTCCTAAGGGAAAAGTTAAGTGAGCTATAGGAGGAAATTAAGTAAAATTATGCTAATAAGAGAATTCTCTCTCATAACTTTGTCTCTCTAAAAACTAGATAAATCTAACCAGAAATTAATAAGAAAGACATTAAGGGAGATGAAGAGAATTTTTAGGAAATTATATGATGAACCTCTGGAGAAAAATGATTTGAAATAGAAAAGAGTATATCTTTTTTTCTTCTGCTGTACATAGCACCTTCCAAAAATTGACAATATATGGAGGAATGAAAATCTTGAAAAAATGCAGAAAAGCAGAAATATTAAATACAATCTCTTTAAGACCATAGTGCAATAAAAATTATATTCACTTAATAGTGTAATCCAAAAGATAACAGTGAGACGATATGCCAAAATTTGTGAGATGCAGCCAAAACAGAAGGGGAATTTTTTTTTTATCTCTAAATGCTTATGTTGATAAAAAGAGAAAGAGAATATTAGGTAATTGGGTATGCAATTAAAAAATTAGAAAAGAACACCTTCAAATTCCTCAACAAACACCAAAATAGAAATTCAGGAATAAAATTTAAATTATAAAAACCAATTGAATTAATAAACTAGGAACTGGTTTTTAATGGAAAAAAAACCCAATAAATAGACCACTAGTTAATTTGATTTCTTAAAAAAGAAAGAAAAAACCCAACTACCAGTATCAAAAATAAAAATTTATGGTACCATCAATGAAGATGAAATTAAACCAATTATTAGGAGATATAATGCCAATTCCGTGCCAATAAATATGACAATTTTAAGTAATTTTTTAAAAAAATTAATTTACTTTTTTTTTTGCTGAGGCTATTGGAGTTAAGTGACTTGCCCAGAGTCTCACATCTAAGAAGTAAATGTCTGAGGTCAAATTTGAACTCGGATCCTCCTGACTTCAGGGCTGGTGCTCTATCCACTGTACCACCTAGCTGCCTTATCTAAGTAAAATTAATGAATAATTAGAAAAATGTAAATTTCTCAGTTTAACAGAAAAGGAAACAGAATACTTAAATAATGCTTAAAATACTTTTTTTTAGAAAAAGAAATTGGAGGCAGATAGGTGGCACAGAGGATAGAGTACCAGCCCTGAAGTCAGGAGGACCTGAAACACTTAACATGTCCTAGCTGTGTGATCCTGAGCAAGTCACTTTACCCCAATTGCCTCAGCAAAAAGCAGAAAAAAAAAGCAAAAAAGAAGAAAAAAAAGAAAATGAACAAGCCATCAATGAAGTCCCCAAGAAAAAATCCCCATGACCAGTTGGATTTACTAGTGAATTATACTAAGCATTTAAGGAACAGTTAATTCCAATACTATATAAACTGTTTGGGAAAAAAAATAGTCAAATAAGGAGTCCTACCAAATTCCTTCTAAGACATAAACATGGTTTTGATACCTAAACTAGGAAGAGCCATAAGCAGAAATAAAACTATAGACCAATTTCCCTAATTTTGAAGTAAAAATTTTAAATCAAATGCTATCAAGGATATTAGAGCAATATACCACAAAAATCATGTATTGTGAATCAGGGCTGGTAAAATATTAAAAAAAAACTAGAAGCATAATTGACTACATCAATAGTAAAACCAACAATCATATCATAATGTGGATGCAAAGCCAAAAGATTTTGACAAAATTCAATACTCATTCCTATTAGAAAACACTAGCCATCACAGGAATAAATGTAGAATTTCTGAAAATGATAAGTAGTATCTATCTAAAACCAAGAGCAATCATTATCTGTAATGGGGATAAACTAGAAGCCTCTCCAACAGGGTGAAACAAGGATGTCCATCATTATTCAGTATTGTACTAGAAGTGCTAACTATAGCAATAAAACAATAAATCGAAGGAATAAAAATAGGCAATGAAGACAAAAACTATCAATCTTTGCAGAATATCTTGGTATACTGAGAGAATTCTAGAGAATTGATTAAAAAACTAGTTGAAAAAAATGGACAACTTTAGCAAAGTTATAGGATATAAAATAAACTCACATAAATGATCAGTACTTATAAATACCTTCCCCAACAAAACTAAGCTAAAAAAGTTAGAAAAATAAATTCCATGTAAAAGAATTGTAGACAATATAAAAGAGTTGGAAATTTACCTATCAAAACAAACTCAGGGACTACAGGAAAGCAAACACAAAATACTACACACAAAAAAGACAGATCTAAACAATTGGAGAAATACTAATTGTTTATGGCTTAGGCTAAGCCAATATAATAAAAGTTACAGTTCTGCCAAAATAAATTTATTTAGTCCTATGCCAATCAAACTGTCCAAGAATTATTTTTATAGAGCTAAAAAAAAGAACAAAAGATCAAAAATATCCACGGAATCAGTGGGAAAAAATGTGAAAGAAGGTACCATATTTCACACTATATTTCAAAATAATAATCATCAAAACAATCTGGTACTGTTTAAGAAATAGAATGCAGTTTTATCAGTGGAGTAGATTAGGTACACAATACACAGTAGTAAATGACCATAATAATCTAGAGTTTGATAAACTAAAAATCCAAACTTTGGGCCAAGAACTGAGTATTAGACAAAAATTGCAGGGAAAACTAGAAAATAGTTTGGCAGAAACTAGGCATAGTCCAGTATCTCACACCATATGCCAACTATGGGTCAAAATGGATATATAATTTAGACATAAAGGGTGATATCAAAAGAAAATTAGAGGAGCATGGAAATTTTTACTTGTCAGATCTATGAATAAAGGGAGAATTTGTAATCAAATAAGAGATAGAGAGAATCACAGGAGATAAAATAGATAATCTTGATTACATTAATTTAAAAAAAAATTTGCACAAACAAAACCAGTGAAACCAAGATTAGAAAAAAAGCAGGAAAATGGGGAAGGAAAATTTACAGTAAGTTCTCTGATAAAAGCCTCATTTCTGAAATATATGGGGAACTGAGTCAAATTTATAAAAATAAGCCTTAAATGGTCAAAGGCCATAAACAAGCAGTTTTCAAAAGAAATCAGTTATCTATAGTCAAATGAAGAAATGCTTTTAAGTCACTACTGATTACTGTTATTGTTCATTAATTCATTCATGACAGACCTTTATCATCTCATGGTCTTTTATCCATGAGATTCTCTTGGCAAAGATACTGGAGTGGTTTGCCATTTCCTTCTCCAATTTGTCCCCATTTTAAAAATAAGAAACTGAGGCAAATAATAATAAATACAATTAAGAATAATAATATACACAATTAAGAAGCATGGGCTAACCCCCCCCAAAAAATCAACATACTAAATGAAAACCAAAAAAGATGGTAATTTTTGAAGACCTAAGAGTATTTGTATGTAGCAGACCTATATTATATAGAAGACCTAAATAGTATTTATAGTTAAGCCTCCATTCCCAAAAGATAAATATTTAAAATATGTTGAAATAGTTATAAAGATAAGCCCAAATAGTTTCATGCCCAATGAATTATACTCTCAATGAAACATCAACAACTAAAGAAAAGTCGAGATCTGTTCTTTCCTATTCTTAAATCATAGAATATACTCTTATATCCCAAACTAGTATGTAACAAATAATGACAGATATTTATATTGTGACTTGTGGTTTTCAAAGAACTTTGGTATCCACTATACCATAATAGATCCATAAGTTAGGTGGTTATTATTCCGAATGATCTAAGAAAAAGAATCAAAAACTAGTTAGACATCTCTCCTCAATGATGTCATAGCTTATTTTCCTCTTGTTCCTTGCCCAGTGCTCTACAGATAGAAAAGAGATACTTCACAATATATGCTGAATTGAATTGAATTGCATCTAGAGCTAAAGTGAAAACAGGCATATTGTGTCTAATGACCTCTACATGACTGTTTTCTTACCTTCCAACTTCCCAGTTTTAGTTCAAGTGCCCTTTTAATAAAATATACAGATTGGATTATTGAGAAAAGAGTGTATTGTCAATTACCTTGAAAGTTTCTGCTTCGGTACCAACTAACCCAGCAACAGCAGAAAATGGTAATAAGGGTCCATATGAAGGATCTTTGAGCCCTTGAGAGAACAGGCCTACATATTCTTTTATAAAAGTCCCATCTTCTGTAGGAAGATTTACTGGCCTAAAGAAACAAAGAAATGTTAAAGTAATCAGGAATATCATTAATAGAAAAATATTTCTTATAAAAAGGAGATTTAAAAAAAATTCCTTGGTCATTTCTATATGAATTGTAAAACTCTGCATTACAATGAAATAGCTACCTAAATCAGAAGTTAGCAAAATAGGGGTTCCAGCTCCTTGAGAGGCTGTGGCACAATCTCAGAGGGGTTCTGGCATGGCTTCATAAGTCCCTAATATACCCTCCCCATCCCTGATCCTAGATCTGTACAAATTCCCAATTTCCCCCATTCTGTTCTAGGGCAAAACCTAATATACAGTGGTACCTACAGGCTGCTTCCAAGATCAACATAAACTTTTCAGGCTCCTTCAGAGGGCAAGCCCTGTAGCAGCCATCTATTGATTAAGGGATCTCTTCAATTGGCAAAGACATTGATGGAGTTTTATCTGCTTTTAAGAATCTTCTTATGGTTATCTTTCCTTCAGTGGTACCAGTGGTCAGCTTCTACCACCTAGTCACTCAGGATCACAACCACCTATACTATTCCTCATATTCACTCACCCAAATAATCAAAGCATTTGGCAAATGTAGTCACTTTTATCTCTGCAACTTCTCTCCCATCTGTCCTCTTCATTCTACTCAGATAAAAATCACCCAAGTTTAGATCCTCATCGGCTATTACCCGAACTTGCAACAGCTTCTTACTTGGTTTCCCTTCTTCTTCCAGTCAATCTTCTCTATATTTCCCAAGGTGCAGTTTTTTGACTGGCACTTCACTTACTCAGTAAACTGTGGCCCTTCTTATCTCAAGACCTTCCTTTCCAGACTTATTATATATTTCCCCAGCCTCCTGCATTCTACAGACCAGTAAAACTAATCTTCTTTTTCTTCACACTCATATAAACAGCCAAAAATATCTAGACATTATTTAGAAATTAAGTTTTGCTAGTATTTAGCAAAACCAGGTAAAAAAAATGGGTTTATGAAATCAGAAAATTCACTTTTGCTTTTTTGCATTGTATATAATGAATTTCTCCAGAGAAATATATCTCCTGCTGAAAAATTGTCATGCTTATTGACTTTTCACATCCCCTACAAAACTGACAAATACCTTTGATGAACACACTTTTTTATGATTGTCATAGAATTATCAGAAGGCTTTGGAACAGAGATCTCTACCAAGGACTCTTGCATTATTTAATATAATCCTGGAGACTTTAAGGCTCCACTTTGCTTTTCTGAGGCAAATGCTTAAAAAATATTTTTATTAACAAAAGTATACATTAATAACCTTTAAATTTCAGAATAAATGCATGTAAAAATGTGGTCTGCTGTAGAGAAACATTCATGAAAACCTGCCTATTCTCTCTTCATGTATTCATCAGATATTACCTTTGGTATGTATGTAGATCATAAAGATAAGGGAATAGATGAGAGTTAATAGTTATTGATATTTTTTTCAATTCCTTTGTTGGTTAGTATTACTATCTTTTAAAAATTCTTTTGGCATTTCCCCTACCTTGAGATATCACAGAATCATATAAACTGTGCCCTTTGTGCTTTCAAAGTTATGTTGCCTTCATGATAAAGTTTCTAAGAATGTACTTGTTGGGTTTAGACATTATTCCATTTTCTTGGCTGCCTTTTCAGCTTCTTACATAGATATCACTAATTAAAATGTTAGTGTCTAAATATATTTTTTCCAAGCATAATACAAATGGATTATTGAAGAAAAAGTGAAAATTTTCTTCCATTTTCCACTTACTCTCTTCCAAACATTTTGCCTATAAATGCTCTTAAGATGTTATATTTTAAAATATATATATATACATATACATATATATATATACATATATATTTCATTGAGTAGGGGTCAGGAAAGGGTTATATTCATAAGTGAAAGTGATGCAAAAAGTAACTAAAAAATTAAAAACCAAAAGAAATTCCTCCAATATACAATAGGATGCCCAGATACCAACTGAAGAAATCCTAATCCAGAGGATTCCTACAAATGAGGCAATCTAAAATAATCTATTCAAATCCTCTAAAAGATGCCTTTTACTTATCAGCTTCACACATGTTAATACATATTGATGAAGATTCAAATTACCTGGATTGTACCAGAATCTTCTATCATATAACCAAGTTGTTGCTAGTCCTTGAAGTTGGGAAACTATTTGGAGAAATTTATTTCAGAAGTATATTGAAGATATGTTAGTCAGTCTATGATCTCTAAAGTACAGCTCCAAAATCTCAAATACCTTTCCAAATTCTAGTACTGCTTGGAAAACAGTGCAATATTCAGGCTGTACATTTCTTAACACTTGATCTTTTTACATCATCATTCGATCCCCCTTTCCTATTGAAAGTATCCTCAATGATGTCTTCACATGACTTCTAAATAGCAGTATTGTTGGTAACATGTGGAAACATGTTTACACCTTTTCATTTCCTTTTTGATCTTCTGCAATTCCAACCCTTCTAAAAGATGCTATTCAGCCATAGCATCATTGAGGAAAATATTGGTGCTGAACACTTTTTAAAGACCAAGCATACCCCTCCAATACACTGACCTAATAAACTTGACCCCTAAAATTTCAAAAAAAGTCATATTTTAATTGGAGTCTCATGCCAAACGTTCTGTAGACTCAATTTCACTCCTTTTTCCTTTTTAAAAAAATTGTTATTACATATAACCTGATGGTAGCATCATGTTTTTAAAATGAAGTTGTTTTATAAACTAGTAGTATTTTTTACTGCCATATTTCTATATCTAGCAAGGAGATCAGATATTTTTCTTTCACTACAGCATTTTCTGGGCTGTTTTAGCCTTCTTGTGATAATTATTTTTATTGGTTAATCTTTTGCAGAAAAAAGAATATAATATATTGTTGTTATTCATTTCCTTTTTTTCTGCATTAATGATCATTCTGAATTGGTCATGCTGAAGCTACTGCTGTTACTTGCACTGTCTTCTTAGCTTTAACCTTACTTCTAACTTTGTGTTGATTTTTACTTTTTTTCTTTGATCTGACTACACACAGAGCAAATTATGATATTATACCTAAAGCAATTATTAATAATTTCCCCCACCTCTATAGAATATAAACTCCTCAAGGATTGATATTGTTTTTTTCCTTCTTTTTATTCCTATCACCCAGCACAATGCCTGGCAAATAGTAGGTGCTTAAAAGCTTGTTGAATTGAATCAAATTGTTGAGAATAATTTCACTTTGATGATGTTGTTTAGTTCTCACAATGTCTGTGAGCTTATGAATTTCTTTTTGAAGTTAGCATTCATGATATTGTAAGAAAAACAGTAACATAGAACAAAAAAAAGAAGTGAGACAAAAAGTCACTAACAACTTTCAATTTTCTGCATTTAGCCCTTTCATTTTCAAAGACCACAGAGTGACATCCTGGGAATCAAAAAGAGTTTACATAATTTTTTTTAGCGTAAGTCAAATAATTATTTGGACTAAAAGAACACAAATGGCAAGATTTTAAATGAAATATGCCAGAGAGGGAAGATTTACATGTCACTGAACTCGGTGACCACTATATGATAAACCCCCAATTGGTAAGAATTAATGGGGAAAAATGGAAAGCAATCTGGCTACCAGAAACTAGTTTAAACAAAGTCTTGCACTATATATCCTACAACAAAATCCAGATGGCAATGTGGTCTGAGTAGTAACAATCATAGCATAAAAAAATTAGAAAAGAACCAGAATGGGCTCCCTTAACAATGGATAGACAAATTCTCAACCTTCTAACAAAAATGATTAGAGACAATTACTAAAAAATGGACAATATTTATTACATTAAATTTAAAAGTTTTGCAAGAATAATATTAATACTAGAATAAAAAGATAAGTAGTCAACTGGGAAAAATATTTGTATCATATATCTCTGATAAAATTGTGATAGCCAAAACTTATAAAAATCTACTACGTATATCTAAATAAGATTAAAAAAAAGCTTAAGTTTCAACCTCATACAACTCAAGTTGGTAAATGACAAAATATGCAAATAATCAATTTTGAAGGAAGTTATAGAAAGAGAGGTAACATTCATACACTTTGATAGAATTATGAACTGCCCAAACATTCTGAAAAGTAATTTGGAATTTTTATCTAAAAGTGACTAACCCAGAGATTCCACTCCTCCAGGTTTATATTCCAAAGATGCAGAAGATAGAAACTTTTATTCCAAAATATTCATAGAACTTTTTTTTGAGAGAAACTTCTTTGTGTAAAGAAATAGAAAATGTGTGTTCATTGACTGAGGAATGACCAAAGGAAAATTGTTACCCGGTAAGAAAAAAAAAAGGAATAATGAAGAATTCAGAGAAACATGAAAAAGTTTATATGAACTGGATAAATATAGAATTATAATGACTGATCTTGATTTCAGAGAAAAGTTGAGAAAACGTACTTCACTACTTAATACCTCCTTCACTACAAAGGGGGAGGATCTATGAGGGAAGTGGAATTTTACATATACTTTATTACATGTACTGAAAGATTCCATTGATACGTTAGTTTTTTGCTAAATTTTTTAAATTTTTTGTTAAAGGAATGGCTTGGGGTAGGGTAAGTTGGAAAAATATTCTTGAAAATCAATGTGATGTTAAAGGAAAGCATTAGTAAATATAAGTTCCATTAAAATGGATCTTTATACAATAACATGACTGGAAGCAGAACAAAAAACACTTTATTTTATTATTTTTTATTAAACACTATGTTATTGTGAAAAACTATGAATTTTTTTCATGAATAGATGCTTCAAGATAAAAGCGTTGTAGGGAGGATAGGAATGCAGAAAAAGAGATGAGATAAAAGAAACAATTGCTGGGTCACCTTTCCCAGTATTCACATCCTTCCCCACTATTTTAGGAAGAGCTAACATTTATATAGTTCTTGAAGATTTGCCAGGTGTTGTAATCTTTGCAAAGATACAAAGTAGATGCTAGTCAGTCAGTCACTTAGTAGACATATATTAAGTGCCTGCTGTATACCAGACATTGTGCTGAGCACTAACGAAATAAAAAAAGACAAAAGGCAGTCCCTGCTCACAAGGAAATTATAACAAATAGACAAATATGGACAAACTATGTACAAGATAGATGAGAAATAAACAGAGTGAAGGCAGTAAGAGGGGATTTCAAGGAAGCCAGTGGGTAAAGAGGAGGGAGAGCATTCTGGACATACGGGACAACCAGAGAAATTGCTTGGAGTGAAGAAATGGAGAGTTTTGTTCCTGGAACATCAAGAAGGGCAGTGTCACTGGATCAACATTATCCTCGTTTTATAGATAAGGAAATTGAGGTTGACAGAGATTAAATGTCAGTATTCAAACTTAGGTTTTCCTGATTCCACATCCAAATCAATCAAATTAATTTTATAACAAAAATATGTCTGAAACTTTCATATTTCATAGAAATTTTTGAAAAAAAAGAATAACCAATAAAATTATGCAAAGTCCTCATCATTCTCTTATCCAACAAGATAAAGTACCTATGAGAAAGTTATTGATAAGTTTACAAAATTATATACTTTCTCTAGTTTAAAAAATACTTTTCATGCAAATGAAAAGTAAATGTGCTTATTAGTTACCTGAATGGTCTTTAGGAGCACTTTCCATTTGATTTTAAAGATTAGATATTTTAAAATATAGTTTGGAAAAATACTCATTTAGCATGGATATATTTATGATACATTTGATTTTACTCTATCTCTTCTAGAACAATTAACACTTGTCTAATGCCAAACAATATTTGAATTTGAAAATTTCATTATATTTTTACTACAAGCAAACAAAAAATTCTCTAATTTACTAAAAGTGCTACAAATTTCATTAACAATTGCAAAATCTGGTCAAGGGATATGAACAGACAATTTTCAGATGATGAAATTAAAACCATCTCTAGTCATATGAAAAGTTGCTCCAAATCACTATTGATCAGAGAAATGCAAATTAAGACAATTCTGAGATACCACTACACACCTGTCAGATTGGCTAAAATGACAGGAAAAGATAACGACGAATGTTGGAGGGGATGTGGGAAAACTGGGACACTGTTACATTGTTGGTGGAACTGTGAACGGATCCAACCATTCTGGAGAGCAACTTGGAACTATGCCCAAAAAGTTGTCAAACTGTGCATACCCTTTGACCCAGCAGTGTTTCTACTGGGCCTATATCCCAAAGAGATCTTAGAGGAGGGAAAGGGCCCCACATGTGCAAGAATGTTTGTGGTGGCCCTTTTTGTGGTGGCTAGAAACTGGAAACTGAAGGGATGCCCATCAATTGGAGAGTGGCTGAATAAATTATGGTATATGAATATTATGGAATATTATTGCTCTGTAAGAAACGACCAGCAGGATGATTTCAGAGAGGCCTGGAGAGACTTGCATGAACTGATGCTGAGTGAAACGAGCAGAACCAGGAGATCATCATACACAGCAACAACAGTATTACATGATGATCAATTCTGATGGACATGGCTCTCTGCAACAAAGAATTGTCTCAAACCAGTTCCAATTGTTCACTGAAGAAAACCATATACACCCAGAGAGAGGGAAATGAAATATGGACCACAACGTAACATTTTCATGATCTCTACTGACATTTGTTTGCATTGTGTTGCCTTTCTCTGATTCTTTTTTTTTTTCTTGGATATAGGATTTTTCTTGCATAACTTCTCAAGCATTTCAACATTATTAGCATGTAGTGGACTTCCTGCCATCTAGGGGAGGGGAGGGGACTGGGGGTAAAATTTGTAATGGAAAGCTTTGTAAAGATCAATGTTGGGGAACTACCCATACATATGTTATACAAATAAAAAGCTTTAATTAAAAAAAAAACAATTGCAAAATCTTATTTGTGGATTTTCTTCTGTAAGTTCAGAACAAAATATTAATCTAAATTACTAGTTGAAAGAGCATTATGAAAAACAGTATCATCAACTGCATCATTGAGAAATTTTGTGCCAAAAAAGATACCACAGAGTCACATTAAAACATTATTTTATGGTTGTTAATACATTATTAATATGAAAATAATCAAGGATTTTGTAGGTACATGTTATATATTTTGTTATTTTTCTCATGTGTTTAAGATTTGTATTGTTATAAAATGTAGCAATTCCTTAATTTTGTTTTACAAAAATGAGGTAGAAAATGCATTACTTAAATTGTTTTATGAAATGTTTGGGTGGTTCAATTAAAAAAAACAGGAAAAAATAACCAATTAAAAATCAACAATTAAAGACTAAAATGGAAATCCTGAAAATTAAAATAGATATGAATAAAACTGAAAGGAAAAAAATTGACCTGATGAATAAAACTAGGAACTGTTTTTTATTTAAAACACAAACATAAACACACTGAAAACCCACTGATTTTTAAAAAAGAAGAAAACCAAATTACAGATATGAAAAATGAAAAGGGTGAATGAAGATGAAATTAAAATAATTATTCAATGCCAATAAGTCTTAACAATTTAACTAAAATGAATGAATATTTATAAAGATATAAATTATCAGACTAACAGAAAAGAAAATACAATTCTCAAATAACCCTATCTTAGAAAAAGAAATTGAACAAGCTATAAATGATCTCTCCAAGAAAAAATTTCCAGTAACTTATAGATTTGCAAATGAATTGTGCAAATAGTTAAAGAACAATTAATTGTCAATATTACATAAACTATTTGGAAAAATAGGTAAAGAAGGAATCCCACAAATTCCTTCTATGTCACATGTTTGTGATACCCAAACCAGGAAAAGAAAAATAAGAAAGAAGGCTATAGACCAATTTCCTTAATGAATACTGATACAAAAATTTTAAATAAAATACTGGCAAGGAGATTACTGCAATATATCACAAAGATCATACCCTCTGACCAGGTGGGATTTAAACCAAGAATGTAGGGCTGGTTCAATATTAGAAAAACTAGAAGCATAACTGATTATATCAATAGTAAAATCAACAACCCTATGATTATCTCAACAGATGCAGAAAAAAAGTTTTTGACAAAAAACAACACTCATTCGTATTAAAAATATTAGAAACCAAAGGAATAAATGGACCTTTTCTTAAAATGATAAGTAGTATCTATGTAAAACTAAGAGCAACCATTATCTAAAAGGGGATAAATAAAAGCCTCCTCAATAAGATCAGAGGTAAAGCATGGATATACATTTTTATTCAATATTGCTAGCTTATTGTTGTTATTATTTAATGCTATCATTCAATAATTTTGTTATTCAACGCTAACTTATAGCAATAAGACAAAAAATTGAAGGAATGAATATAAGCAATGAAAAAATGCTATTGTTCTTTGTAGAGCACATAATTGTATACTTAGAGAATCAACTAAAGTATTTAGTTGAAAAAATGAACTTTAGCAAAGTTTCAGGATAGAAAATAAACCTACATAAATCATCAGCACTTCTAAATGTTATCCAACAAAACCAAACTGAGTTAGAAAAATTTCACTAAAAACAACTGTAGACAATGTAAAAGAGTTGGAGATCTAACTACCAAGACAAACCCAAGGACGAGTATATAAAAGCACATATAAAACACTTTTCACACAAATAGGATAGTTCTAAACAAGTAGAGAAATTGTCATTGTTTATGGGAAGGCTGAGACAATATAATAAAAATGATAATTCTACCAAAATTAATTTAGTGCCATATCAAACTATCCAATAATTATTTTTTAGAGCCAGAAAAGAAAACAAAATAAAAGGACAATGTTATCAAAGTAGGGAAAGCTGTGAAGGAAGGTACTATATTTCAAACTATATTACAAAATAGTAATCATTAATCATTAAAGCAATATGGTACTGGCTAAGAAATAAAAGTTATATATGTAGTAGGTTAGGTACATAATACACAGTAGTAAATGATCATATTAGTCTAGAGTTTGATAAACCCATAGATCCAAGCTTTAGGACAAGAACTGTCTATTTGACAAAAATTGTTGGGGAAACTGGAAAGCAGTTTGACAGAATTAGACAGAGACATCTTATACCATATATGAACTTTTGGCCAAAATGAATAAATCATTTGGATATAAAGAGTGATATAAGCAAATTAGAGGAGCTTGCAAATTTTTACCTGTTAGATCTATGAATAAAGGAAAAAATTATGATCAAACAGAAAGGACCATAGGGGGTAAAATGGGTAATTTTGATAACATTAAAAGAGTTACATAAACAAACAAATTAGCCAAGATTAAAAGGAAATCAGATAGTTGAAGAAGGGGGATTTACAAGTTTCTCTGATAAAAGCCTCATATCTTAAAATATATAGTGAGCCACATCAAATTTATAAAATAAAGAGCTTTTGTCCAGTTGATAAGTGGTCAAAGGCTAGGAACAGGCAATTTTCAGAAGGAATCAAAAGCAGTCTATAGTCATGTGAAGAAATGCCCTCAAACACTAATGATTAAAGAAATGCAAATTAAAACAACTCTAAAGTACCACCTCACACCTATTAGATGGGCATATGACAGAAAAGGAGAATGACAAATGTTAGCAGAGATGTGTAATAATTGGGACACAGATGCACTGTTGGTGGATTTTGAGCTGGTCCAATCATTCTTGAGAACAGTTTTCTATGTGCATACCCTTTGACCCAACAATACTACTAATAGGTCTGTATCCCAAGGAAATCAAAGAGAGAAAGGACCTATATGTACAAGGACATTTTTAACAGCTCTTTTTGTGTTAGCAAGGAATTGAAAATTAAGGAGATATCTATCATTTGGAGCATGACTGAATGAATTGTGAATGAATTGTGGTATATTATTGTAATGAAATACTTTTGTGCTACAAGAAATGACAAACAGGATTTTTTTTTTAAATCTGGGAATCCTTATATGAATTGATGCAAAGTGAATTGAGCAGAACCAGAACCACATTGTACACGGTAATAGCCCAATACTATAATAATGATCAACTGAGAAAAACTTAGCAACTCTGATTAATACAATGATCTAAGATACTTCCAAGGACTCATGATAAAAAAAAAAAATGTGATCCACTTTCAGAGGGAAAACTGATGAGCTCTGAGTACAGAGCTTTTGGGGGGGGGGTGCATCATGGCTGATACTGAAATATACTTTGCTTGATTTCACATGTGTAATTGATATCATTGCTTGCTTTCACAATGGGTGAAAGGAAAGGATTTAGAACTCAACATTTTTAGAAAGAATGTTAAAAGTAAATAATATATTTTTAAAATTAAATGAGGGGCATGACACTTTTTTAAGGGGGAATCACTACATAAAATTTTGAAACAGGGGCAGCTAGGTGGCACAGTGGATAGAGCACCAGCCCTGAAGTCAGGAGGACCTGAGTTCAAATCTGGTTTCAGACACTTAGATTCCCTAGCTGTGTGACCCTGGGCAAGTCACTTAACCTCAATTGCCTCAGAAAAAAGCAAAAAAAAAAATTGAAACAATGCTGATGCTCATTATAACTTGATGCAAAGAAATGCCATTGTTTTATTTTTGTTACTTACTTTGGTTTAAAATAATGATCCTTGTTAAATCTTTCAATATTCCATACAGTTATATAATTTGTATTAGATAAGCACAATTGGCGCCAGTTCTTGGGGTTAAAAGTCATCTGGCCCACTGTCAAACCTGGTTGTGATCTTCTACACAAAATGATGTTTTTTCTCCAATCCCTTAAAAAAATAAAAAAATCATTTTATGAAATAACAATAATTATTATAGCTAACATTTATATAGTTCTTATATGCCAAGAGCTAGGCTAATCATTTTATAATTATTACATCATTTGATCTTTATCATAACTTTAGGGAGGTACCTGCTATTTTTGTTTTCTTTTTACAGATGAAGAAAATGAGGCTTAATTATAGTCAAATGTCATAAAAGTATTGTTTGATTATATATATATTTATATGACTAATTACATGACACTAATAAGCTTATAAATATTTTATTTTACATGTAAATAATAATATATTTTAATGTCTTAATAATGCCAGAGTAATCCATGCCACCTATTAATTTTCATGATTAAAATCTGAATCATATTTGAATCCAAACTGGTAATTTAGCAGACAGACACTAAGAACAAAATGTCATAGAAAAGAGACTAATCTACTGATATAATCATGCTTATTTTTAAAATGTCTAAGCACTGCTTGTATATGTGAAAAGAGAAGCAGCATAGCCCTTGGTATCTGCCTCAGTGAAGAAAATTTTCATAGAAGTCTAGATTTTTAAAAAAAGGCAGGGGGGCAATATGATTGACTATCCATTATGACAAGGTTCTAGTGATGCCTAATGATTTTTCATTTATTTTTATCAATCTCCAGAATTTTTTAACATGGATTTATTCATTATTTGCTCAATAAATATTTATTGAATACTTAGAAAGCTCAAGGCTCTATCAGTGATACAAAGTTGTATAAGTCAACATTGCTGCTGTATTGGAGCTTGCAGTCTAGTAACGCTTGTTCATAATAAATTTTGTTAATTGCTGCTTTTGCTCTTATTCACATGCTATTGAATGGACATCAAGATCACAGGAACAACAAGATGATGGACTAGATATTTTCTACAATCCCCATTACTTCTTGGCCTCTCCAAAACAAAAATTGTACACCAAAGAAAATAACTGTTTCCAGAGTTTAGAACACCAAGCACCTAACAGGAGTTTTAAAAAAGCAAAGAAACCGTAAAGCCAGGAACTGATAGTCACTGACACTGAGCTGTCTCAGCACTCTTTCCATCAAAGCTTGTACTAGCAGACCCACAAACAGGACACAGACAGACATCTCTCCTATGGCCTGGTCCCACTTTCCAATGCACTAAAGACTTAAGCTTCAGGCTGAGAAAGTTTCTCAGCTGCCTTGACAATCAGCTTAGCTAAGAGCCTTCAGGAGTAAAAGCAACCTGGAAGCATAAGTTCTGCAAAGCCCTGGATTGTCAATGGCTCTGAACTTCCAGTGTCTCAAGAGATTGCCAGTGCCAGGCCAGCAAGCTAAGCCACAGAATGGGTGGATCAGGTCACCAGGACGAGATGATGTGTCTGTGGGATGTTGTGTGCACTCCACCAAGCCAGAAGGAAGAACACAATATCCAGCCAGGGCCTGTTCTGACCATCCAAGTCAGTTGGGACAGAGACCTGGGACACCTGTGTAATGTGAAAGACACTGGGTTGTTTTCCTTAAGTTTGTGTTATTTAATTGTAACCGGGCCCTCCCTGCAGCAAGGTAAACATTTCATTTTGTATGAAGATTCAGAATGATAGAAGGGGAAATTATTAGTGACTGAATTCAGAATCTTCCACTTCACTCTATTCTACATTCTATATGTACCCTCAATACCCTCCCCTCCCAGTTTCTTCAGTTGATTGCATCTAATGTTAACCCATTCTGTCTTATTTTCAAGCTCTCGCCATCTGGATCCTCCTACCTAAAAACTAACTATGTTTTATATTATATAAAAGGAAACAAAACAAAACTGATACCTCACTTGATCCTACCATTCTCATTAGTTATCTCCCTTTAATCTTAATTCTCCTTAATGGCTAAAATACTAGAGAAAGTGATTTACATTCAGTATATCCCCATCCTATTCTCTCATACTTTTCTAAACACTGCAATCATCATTTAACAGAAACTTCCTTCTCCAGAGTTTTGAGTGATCTCTTATTGGACAAGTCTAATGGTCTTTTCTTAATCCTCATCCTTCCTAACCTCTCTACAACATTTGACCTTCTTTCTCTTCCCAGATACTGGCTCACCTCTGGGGTTCCTCATCAATGTTTCAACCACAAATATAAGTATTCCTCAAAGCTCTGTCTTAAGTGTTTGTCTCTCTCTATATTTTATGTTTCATTCGGTGCCCTCATCAGCTCCCATAGATTCAAATCAACATGCATTAAGTATGTTATGTTACAAGAACTGTACTAAACACTAGGGATACAAGGAAAAGCAATAACAGCCCTTTCAAAGAGCTTGTACTTGAATGGGTGTGGGAAAATAAGAAAACAGCCAAATTCAAACAAAATATATACAGGATGATTTGAAAGTCATTTCAGAGGGAAAGAATTAGCATTGAGGAAGATTGGGAGAGGTTTCTTGCAGATTAGGATTTGAGCTGAGGCTTGAAGGAAACCAGGGAAGCTTGGAGATAGAGATGAGAGTGGCCCAGTTATTCTCTTTATGTAGCCAATTCCCAGATTTATATATCCAATCTTACTGTCTTCTGTACTCCAGTCTCCTATCATCAGTTACCTTTTGACATCTTGAAGTGGATATGTCAGTTGAGTTAACATTAACAAAACACAACCCATATATTTAATTTCCTGCCTCCTATTACAAATGAGAGCACTCCTGCCTTCCCAATTATTGTGCCCATTTACAACCTTGGTATCACGCCCCCCCCCCAACTCCTCAAACTCATTTATGCCACATTTCCATCCTATTGCCAAATCTGTCTATTTCTACTTCCACAATCTTTCCTACAAACCCTCCATTCACACAGCCATAATCCTTTTTTTTATTTTTTAAATTTTATTTGCATAACATGTGTGGGTAATTCTTCAACAATAACCCTTACATAGCTTTCCGTTACAAATTTTTCCCCCAACTCCCCACCCCTTCCCTAGATGGCAGGATATCCACTATATGTTAATTATGTTAAAATATTGGTAAATCGAATATATGTATACATATTTCCAAACTTGTCATTGTTGTGCAAGAAAAATCTTGTCTACACAAACAATATATCAGATAAAGGATACACAGTGTAAGCAAACATCAATCAAGGAGTATGAGAATGTTATCTACACTAAAGACATATCAGATAAAGGAAACATAATGTAAGCAAACATCAATCAAGGAGTATGAGAATGTTATGTTGTGGTCCACATTTCACATCCCTCTCTCTGGGTGTATATGGCTTTCTTCAGTGAACAATTGGAGGTGGTTTGAAACATTTCATTGTTGAAGAGAGCCATGTCCATCAGAATTGATCATCATATAGTACTGTTGTTGCCGTGTATAATGATCTCCTGGTTCTGCTCATTTCACTCAGCATCAGTTCATGTAAGTCTCTCCAGGCCTCTCTGAAATCATCTTGCACACAGCCATAATCATCACTTCTTGTCTAAACTCTTGCAATAAATAGTCTTTTAATTAAACTGCCTGCTTCTAGCCTCTCAACTTTAATCCATCCTTCACTTGGCTACTGTTTTTAAAGTACAAGTTTTGACTATCATGCCACACACACACAAACTCTAGGTGAGTTTCAGTATCCCTTTGTTTGGCACTTAAAAGTTGACTTCTTCCTACCATTCTAGTCTACTTATACTTTACTTCCTCTTTTACTCAATCTACTTGTAGTTCCTCCATTAGAAACTTGATTTCCTCCTCCTACTCCATTCCAACATTCTGGCTACTCATTTTCACCTCTTAGTTTCTCTGGCTTTAAATTCTACCTTCTACAACTGGTCTTTCCAAGTTCCTCAAACTGCTGTTACCTTCCTTGCAGTAGTCTTTGATTTTCCCTGTATATATCTTTTGTGTAACTAGTTATATACATTTTTCTCCCACTAGAATATAAGCTCCTTGACAGGGACATTTTCTTTTGTTTGAATCTATAAGATTAGGCAGAGCACTTAGTATATAGTAAGAGCTTAAAGGTTGTTGACTAACTGAATAATATCGTTGGGACATTGCTACTATAGAAGGCATGGGAAGAACTTTGGATTTTAAGATTTACATCTATATATATGTATGTATATATACATATATACAAATATATGTTTTATGTATATGTCTATATCTATATTTAATATCTATCTTTTATCTCCCTTCTAAATGTTAAAGTCTTTGGAGTCAGGTATGTCTTATTTATTATATTAAGAGTTTAACAAAATGAATTGTACTTAATAGGATTTAATGTTTGTTAATGATTATGATAATGGATTCAAATTGAAAATTTAAATTTTGGTATTCTCTTCATGCTTTGCTATACTTCTGCTTTCTTTCATGTTCTTTTCAATGACAAAGAATTAAATTAAACATTTAAAAACCCTGTCTAAAAACTTTGTCCTTTAAGAGATATTTGATTTCTTAAAAACTTAGATTATGTAATATTTCATTCTCTGAAAATAGTTTTAAATTCTTGAGAACTATTAAGTTACTTTAATAAGTAACCAAATTAGGAAATATATTTCATAAACCACCAATGAAAAACATTAAAAAACTATTTTCTCCTAAGTAAAACACAAAAGTGTGCTAGATATTGAAACTTACCAAAGTGTCACTTCATGTTCTGGAATTTCAGAAAAACTAGCCAGGTATATTCCGGAGTAACTAAATTCAAGTAACGTGTAGTCCAACTGAGCATTTCCTGATGCAGAAAATCAGATCCATTTCAGGTAAGTATTCAGATCAAGAAAGTTCATTTCCCTTTTTCTAATTTTAAATTCTAATTTTCTCCTTCTATGTCACTCTCACATCCTATGTTTTACTTACATTTCCCCCCTTTCTCAAAAATGTCTTAAAAGTAAAAATGCTTAAAAAATTTTTTTTAAATAGACACTGGTGATAAAAGAAATACTCTTTCTTTTAATATTGAATTTACATTTGCTTTCTTTAAATTGCTATCATAACTTTCTTTAGTGCCTTCAAATAATGATTGTAAAGCCCACAAGTTCTCTAAGGTCATATTTAGCCCTCAGTTTAGTTTCCTAATACCTCCAGGATATGTTTGAAAAGATTAGGAGATAACATGGAATAGTGATTATAAAGCTGCACATTGAAACCAGAATTCAAACTTTGTACACTTATTAGCTGTGTGAGAATGGGGAAATCACTAAACCTCTTGATTCAGTTTCCTTACATATAGTGTGAGGTAGTGGTAGTGGAGGGCGTTGGATCACATAGCTTCTAATCTAGGATCTCTATGCTTTTACCTGTAAAATATCTGACTTTAATAAAAATTTTATATCAGCAATACCCTAAACTACAAAGGATGGAAATAATTCATTATGAATGTCATATCTCTATGTATCATTCCCTCTCAGGATCTCTATGTTAGTCTGTCCTTTTGCATCCCTCTATGTATTTCTTGATCTCTTATCGTCCCTGCACTTCTGTCTCTTTTTTATGTGTATATGCTATATGAATATTTCCATTCACATATTGGATATATTTAAAGTTGTCTATTGAATCACTTATTAACACATCAAATTTTAATATAAAAACCAAAAATTGCTTTCTCAACTTAATGTAAAAGCCATCCAACTTTTAAGTTACTAACCATTTAGCACAGCAAGAAAGGTACCTTGAATGAATTATGAGGCCAGGAAGGCAGTCATTTTCATCAAAGGAAGGGAAAAAAACAACTTTCTCTTTCTCTTTTTCTGTGTTCTCTGTCTCTTTCTCTCTCAGTATCTACATCTCTGTCTCTCTGCCTCTTTCTCTTTGTATTTCTGTCTCTGTCTCTGTCTGTCTCTCTGTCTCCCTCCCTCCCTCCCTCTCCCTCTCCCTACCTCTCCTTCCCCCTCTCTTCCTTCCCCTTCTCTTCCTCCCCCCCTTTCCCTTTCCCTCTCCCTTTTTCTCTCCTTCTTCTTCTCTCTCCCTCTTTCTTAAAGGAAGAAAAATTTATGTTCCACTACTGCCATGGTAATGGTAGTGAACCATTATATTATTGTAAAAAAACCCCTATAAAGCTCACAGAGAGTACAACAGTCTTCCTCTGCAGCACAGAAATGAAGCCAAATGGTCAAGTATTCTGGAATAACTGTTCTGCCTTTGAGTATAGTTCCCTCCTACTATTTTCCTAGGTAGGACCAGGAGGAAATCTCTTGGGAGTCTCTTGTGTAATTCTTGTTGTCAGGTTGCCCCTCTCTTGGAATGCCAAAGAGACTTAGTGGCCCCTTTGGGACCCTTCCCACTCTCTTAGGATATGCCTGTGTCAGAGGACCAGGAACATGAATCATTAATAGAAAGAAAAGTTCCCCAATACTAACTTCTGTAACTGAGGATAGACATTCTAAAGGATCCTCAATCTAAAGCTGGAAGGGAGCAGCTCAGAAGCTCCCACCCCCCACATCAAATCTTTCACCTTGGAGATAAGGAAGCAGATGCCTACATGGTAAAGGACTTGCTCAAAGTCACACAAGTTGGAAGAACCAGAAATTGGATTTGAACCCAGGTCTTCCAACTTGAGAAGCAGGGCTTTCCTCACACCCTCATACTATTCCTGCCTCAAAAAGGGCTAATTAAATTTCATGATAGAAATTTGCTCCTGAAATTTTAATATTTGGTGGCTATTTTAATAACCTCAAAACAATGAAGTTTTCATAAAGCAGAGCCCACAAATTCTTGCCTCTTATCTAGGAAGATGAAGTGGATGAATTTATGAAAATTTAAAGTTTTGAACAATAAATTCAAAGCATATTTTAGATGATTTTTCCCAATTAAAATGTCAGCCTTATAAATGAATCAGAAGACCTATATATTAGTGACACAAATTATCTCTAAAACTAATTCTTCTAGTATTTTGAAGACCTAGATATTTCTAAATATAAATGGATGAGGCCATTTTTCCAAGGATAAGTATGATACATTTAGTTTTACTATATTTGAAAAATAATAATAAATTGAGTTGTCTTATGATAGTATGCTGAAACAAGTTGTTTAACCTCAAAATCATAGGGTTTGGCTTCAGGTGAGTAATCAGTTATCTGGTTTTCTAAACAAAATGATACAAATTTTAGTACTGGTTCATATTTGTATAAAATGAATTTCTGCTACTTTAAAGACAAATCTCAATCTTGGTTAGTATTTGAAAAAAAACTTATAACAAGCTCTCAAATACTTGAAAAAGTATGTCCATATTGTCAAATTATGTACAATTTGTTCATTTAAAGATGAGCATAAAGTATGATATGTCATAACTTAAGAACAGATTGTGTTCCAAGTTTCTTTGTAAGCCAATTGTAAAAAATGAATTTTTTCCAATGTCATACCTTATCATTAGGTTACCAAGTTATCCTACCAAAACTTCCTTAGTATAATACACTTCAGATAGACAGGCATATAAATATATCTATATACATATTTCCATGCCTATGTAGACATATCTGAACTGTATTGTTCTAATAGTAACTCCAAGACTTGACTGAATCTGTTTGAGATTTAAGTCTTTTTTTTCCCAAAGAGAAAAAAGTAGAGGGACTATTTAGAGAATAGCCTTTGATAGCAATAGGGGAACAAAACATTAGCTATTTTGTATATATGAGTTACTTTTACATTGTATGACTATCTAGTTCTTTTTTATCAGTAACTTCAGATAGTTGCACAAATAGCAATTCACCTACATTTTCAATAAATCATAACAAAATAACACCACTCTGAAAAGAACATTTCAACTGAACATAAGATGTGACTTCTCCAGCTTACTAATTAATCAAATTTCTAATATTTAGATCTTATTTCTAAGTGTATATTTGTCAAAGTTCTCATTTCTTCAAAAAGAACGGTTTAATGTTAGATTTTTATGATAATATATTCAATTCCAGAATGAATAATTCTCATAGAATACCTCTTAATTTTGCTTTTTTGGTCAATGAAGGAAAGTTGTATATGTGGATGAAGGGTCGAAACTTCTGGTCTGAAAAAGCCACCACTTTATAAGGAATATTAGTTGCCACAGAGCCCACTTTTCCATCCATACACTGTAGAACAGTCTTCTTCTCTTTTTCAATATTCATAAAAATTATAAAATTCCCACAAGGGTAGCAAATTGTGTTGTTGTTGATAAAAGCAATCTTCTTCACAGGGAATCCATGCACCCATCTTTGGGGAAGGAAACATTACCATCAATAATTAGATTGAAACATTTATTAAAAAAGAAAAGAAAAAGACCATCAAAAATTAGAAAAGTTATGCCATTCCCCTCCTCCATGATATATTTCTTTCTTTCTTTTTGGTTTTAAAGCTCTCTCAAAAGTTTTCAGCCTATCCAGATTATATCATGAATTACAGAATTTTAAAAATACATCTTTAAAGACTAGCCTCAACAATCTTATTCCAAGAATAAATTTATATCATTTTCTGGTCCCTATGAGGTGACTGATAGGAGCATGTGTATTTAGAGATGGAAAAAAAAAAAGAAACACAGAAAGTTGTGTTCTAATTGTAAAGTATAATGCAGCCAGCCATTCATTCTTTTTTAAAGTGTACTTACAAAAACAGACATTTCTTTTTTAAAAATAACATGATAATGTAGAAGATTTCTATGGTAGTAGAAAGAAAAACGATTCTTTGTTACCGTAAGTCGTATGAAAAGTTAACAAATATGGTACAAGTGAAACAAGAATTCAAAGAAGAAATGAGGAGCTTTGCATGAGAATGAACTGGGCTAGGCTACCTAAGCTGCAGTGTCTTAAAGAACGGGAATAGTATGTTTGATGGCAAGAGAGCCATTTAATGTTAAAGTTATGGATTGTCTTGATTGAGCAAGTAAGTAGCAAATGAAAGCATAGCAAGAAAAAAAAATCAGATATGAATGAACTGGAATTGGCTAGCCTGAAAGTGTGTTTAATAGGGATAAATGGAGACAATTTAAAAAGCTATCTTGCATTGACGTAGTCATAGATTGGAGAATGGGAATCACTGGGGAGCAGAGTAGAGCCATGTCCGGATGGTGATAGTTAATCAGGGAGTGGGAATCAGCAAAAGAGAGTTAGAGATCTATGGAAGACTGGGATGAGCATCACAGTTGAGCAACACAGTGGTGATGAAAGGGCAATAATGCAATAAAAAGCAATCAGAGAGCGATAGATGTCAAGGGACAGGGTAATAATAATTGCTAGAAAGAAAGCGTCACAAGGGATATTGGAGTTCGGAGAAAGCGGGAGGCAAGTCAGAGCACCTCACAGACAGGCTTGCGCTCAGGGTGTCTGATCCCTCTTTGTCTTTGGCACTCATCATAGCCGGAGATGTTCAGAACAATGGAAAACTTCAAGAAATCGTGAATTTCCTTCTACAAAAATGCAGCGGTCATACGCTTCTCCTTTAGCTAGCAGCAGACGCTATGCCGACTGTTTGCATTAATATCCAAGAGACCGTAACCCTGGTGCCCTTTGATTCGTCCAGTCTCTGGAGTGATCGTCACTGTTGCGGGACGGGTGGAATATCGAACATCAGGAGTCAAAAGGGAAGGCAACAATGGGTGATCAAGAAGGCAGAGTCACAAGGAATAATGGAGATCAGAGAGAAGATTGAGTTACAGGAAAGGGCTAAGAGGATAAAGAATAATGTATTTGAGAAAAAAGCACTTTTCTTCCCGAATTCTTCGTTTCATTCTCAGCAGTATGCCCTTATAGTCAAGTACCCAAATTTGTTTGGCCATTCCGGGCTCAATGGGTACAAAGTCTCTTTCCAGTTACGATAAAGAACGGATAGGAGCTGGAAAACCCAACCGAATAGGAAAGTATCCGGACATATCAGCCAATTGATAGGGCAGAGAATATTTAAGGTGCTGTCCAGGAAGGGGACGGAGCGGAGTGAGGGGCTCCAAGCATTTATAAGCATACGAGTTGTGAGTGGGGTGAAGAGTTTGGGAAAAGCGACAGATAGCAAAAATACGCTAAGAGAAGTGTTGGGATTTGAAGCAAGAGAAAATAGGATCTCGCTATCAACTGATTGGGTCAATTGGCTATGCGCAAACCAAAGAAGAAGGGAGGGGGAGGGGGGTCTGAAGCGCAGTGGTGGGAAACACTGCCCTAGTGCGGAGAAGAAAATATCTTCGTTTACTGAAAGGTTTGTTAAGGAGGGCAGGAAAATGGACACGCTTTTCAGCACTCAGGTTATCTCACGAATAGTACACCCACGCAGTGGTTACTCCAGCCACGTATTGTCCTAGAGAAGTAGAGACCAGGAAAAGCGCAGATTAGGAAAAGAACTGTCTTTTCTCAGGAAAAATCATTTATCCAAATTACCCAGGGTCGGGGGCAGCTAGGTGGCGCAGTGGATAGAGCACCAGCCCTGAAGTCAGGAGGACCTGAGTTCAAATTTGACCTCAAACATTTAACACGTCCTAGCTGTGTGACCCTGGGCAAGTCACTTAACCCCAATTGCCTCGGCATAAAAAAAAATTCCCAGGTCACCGCTATCATTAAAAGTCCAATCCAAGGCCTCCGATTTCCCGTTATTGCTCCTCTCTTCCCCACAATTCCTCCCCCAGCTATTCCCCACTGGAGTCTGCACCTCCTTCCCGGAATCACACTATCCCAGACCGCAGTTCGGAGCCCCGAGGTTCCGGTCTCAGCTCCACAACTCAGTGCTCCGGTCTTCCAGCACCGACCCCTCGTCTTCCTCTTTGACTCCCCGATCTTCATCCCACCCAGTTTCCCGTAGCTTTGACATTTGAGCTTTCATCCTAAGGAGAATACGAAAGTTAACTGAGGAGATCTCCCAGATAACTCGATTGGTTAAGACCTTGAGTGATGGACTCTTATGAGAGGAGTCCCTGCCCCCTTTGTCTTTGCTTAGGAGAAAGGGCGCGGCTCTTTACTTTCCCATACCCCCCCTTTTTTTTCCTTTTCTCTTGCAAAATTCTCATCCCCACTTTTTTTTCCCCCTGCTTCCCAATAAGTATTAGTGCCTTTGGGCAGAAATGGGAAGAACTGTATTTATTCTAAAGTGGCTCAAGAATCTTCCTGGACCCCATCTATGCCTTAGCCTAGTGATAGCAGCCTTTTGGTCCAGAGGGGGCAGCAGCCCAGGCAATAGTGGGAGTGTTTTGGACGATCACACCAAAGCTTCACGAGAGATTACAAAATAGAATTTGAACTCCAGCCCTGACTCCAAAACCTTCATTCTGTCTCCACTTCCCGCCTGTCAATGTAGTTTTCTTTGGTAATGCTACACATTTTATGCACATAGCATTCTGAGATGGCGTTCTTAGGCTTCATCCGAGAGCCGAAAGGATCCATGGCACAAAAAAAGATTTAAGAACTCGGGAACTGAGGAGTTCCTGAGCTCTGTCCCTCTTGGATAAAGAGGTCCATAAAATCTACTGAACCTGGAGAGAAGTAACAGACTATAGCCATGAGATGGGGGAGCTGAGGGCCCATACTTTGCCCCCTCATTGTTAGTCCGAAAAAATGCAGTCAGGGTCTTTACAGTGGGAAGGAGAATACCTTGCCTTCTGGGAAGAGACCAAACCAGAGCGCCATTATGAAGGTTGCTGTGTCAGCCTTACCTGGAAGCCCTAATTCAATTCCTTTGCAAAGGGACCTTATGTTGTAGGTTCTTGTGAGTAGTCCTTTTTTTTCTTTCTACATTTTCTGTAGGGAAAAATAAAAGCTCTTCCCTGGGGAAAAAAAATCTGTTTTTATTTTAAATGCTTATATGGAACCTGGGGACGTAGTTAGTTACCCACATTTATGGAAACCTTGGATGTATATATTTTGAGATTTCCCAGAATTAACTTTCACCATAACAAGCCAAAAAAAAAAAAAATACTAGCCACTTGAGACAAGTCCTGAAATTAGGCCCAGATCATTGTGGGGTTATATAGGGCATGGGTTACAAAGTTTATGGCCTCTCAAATTTTTTTAGATTATCACTTTTCAAGGAAAATTGTAAGCACAGGAAGATGTTAATGAGAAAACATTTTAGTGAATGTGGAATGGTAAGTGGGGAAGGGGATTCTGAAATCCTATTTTTCATTTTTCTTGAAACCATCAATATTGTTCATTCCCTAATTTAGGGTCATCTGGATGGATTCCTTTTCTTCATAATTCCAAGTCAATTCAACCAATATTTATGAAGTATTTGCCAGATGAGGATCCACAGTGATAGAGTCAAGGAGAGTTAAAAAGATTAACAAAATTCACGGTCTTTCATGCAATTTACAATTTATTAGGAAATACACATATACAATCACAATACAAAATATGAAATGATAAATGTATAAAAAGATACAAATTTAAACCTAAGCACAAAAGGGCTATAGTTGTAGCAAATATTTAAGAGAATAAGCCAGATAGCCAGATATAACAAATCCAAATATAGGCTTGGGTTGTTTTGAGGTTATTTTTAGATAACAAGAATTATTTTATAGAAGTATTTTCACTAGTGAATTCTATTGGTACATTTAAAATATTTAATTTACACAAATTTTATTCATTTTTCTGCAACATATTTTATAGGAAGTAAGATATACTTGTCATTCATTGCTAGACTAAAACTTTATTCCCATAATAGCTTTCCTTCTGGAACATTAAAAAAAAAAAAGCAACATCTAATCTGGGACATATAAAAAATTGTCCTAATTTTAGCCTGTAGTAAATGGAACAAAAATAAGTACATCATGATATAAATTGAGTAATACTTATTTAAATTCTAAATTTTAAAACATTACTGTGCTAAGACTAAGAAAAACTTGTTTGATTCTGACTGTCAAATACTATTTGGGTAATCTTGGGCAAACCACTCAATGACTCTGTTTCCTTACTTATAAAATGAAGATAACTGATCTATTTTAGGGATTTTTATAAAATATATTCACAAATGTATAGTTTTTTTTGGTAACCCTAAACCACTTTTCAACATAAATTACTTGCTTTTCTGTTTCCTAAAGAATGGTGTTTCAAAAAAAGCTTAAAATTCTCACTTCAAGTTTTGTTCATTTAAAAACATTTAAGTATTAGAGAAAATCTACCCTTGAAGTCTAAGAATTTGCACAGGAGGCGGCAGTCAATGTTAGAAGCAATAGAGATTTTATTTGGTGGATTTATAGGAAAATTATTTGGGTTAAAACACTAAAGACAACATGGAGCAGTGATGCATGGGGCAGCAAAGGAAAGATACTAGGGCAGCATCCAACCATCCAAAAAAATTAGCAGTATTATATAATCAGTAGTAACTGATACCCTACAACTACTACCAAATATGAATGCTTAACCTTAGAGCCTGTAATATAACTGCAACAATGAAATGATGCTCTGTACCAGGGCCAAGACTGATACTTTCAAAGTGAAATAGGGAAGAGAGATGACTAGGGATGTCTTGAGAATTTCTGGCATGGTGGTCTTCAGGCTAAGGGAGGGAGAGGAAGACTAATTTTTGAGAAGCTGCTTCCAGAAATCACGAAATGATTATATCAAATTTACACCAGTTTTAAGGATAAAATTCTTGGGTCCATCTTTACTCCATGCTTCAGGAAAACTCAGGGAGACTGAAGAGAATCAGGCATTTTATAAAAACACCCTCTGAGAGGATCTGATTTCAGTCTCATTCCTTTGATTAGGATGTCCTAATCAGGAAATAGAGAATCTAGCAGAAAAGGAATAAGGTAAGAGAAGAAGAAGCACTACATAGAAAAAAATTGTCTCTTTACAATATAAAGTCTGTGTGAGGGTTTTTATAGACTCTGTCTTACTACAGGCTATAACTATAAATGTTGGAGAGGATGTGGGATGTAACTCCTATAGATGCTAGTTCTGACCTCCAGAAACATGCAAAGCATCAAATTACCTTTCCACAAGATATCAATAGCACAAAATATCAAAGTCTCTCTGTCTCTTTGTCTGCCCCTCTCTCTCCTTTTCCCTATTACTCCTACCCCTTCTCATTCCCTCTGCCTCTCATTCTCCTCCCCAGTTCTGTAGCTTGGGACTTAGCTCTATTTTCATTCCCCAACCCCATATGAACGTAAAGTCCAGCCCATCAATTGACTTTGGGGGATGGTGAGGGAACATGTAGTTCTTTCCTGAGTAAGCAGTACAACCAGAGACCTTCCAGGGGAAAAGTTCTGCACCGAAGGAGCAAAAATGTCCCAAGACTCAAGTAAGAGCCTGGGGAAAGGTGAGTTCTTAGCAAAGGCCTAAGAAGCCTGGGGTACGGAGTGTTAGTCACTAGAAATAGTCTTTGTCTGATTACTTTCCCAAGAGAAGAGAGACAGAGCACTTGTGTTCCTGGGTCTAATGGAGGAGAACAGGGATAATGGGTCCCAGCAGGCCTCCTTGTTCCAGTTCCTGGAGAAGCTCTAGAGCCAGAAGGAAACTCTCAGAGGCCATCTAGTCTAACCCTCACGCTGGACAGAGGGGAAACCCTCAGCTCAGTGATTTGTCCAACATCTTCCAGGTAATAAGAGGTGAATTCAAAGCCAGGTGGCTCCAAATTCTGTCATGTCACCTCTCAAATTTCTTCCTGCCTTAGCTCCTTAAGGGACAAAGTAAGGGGGACTTCTCCTTCACTTAGTAGTCTGATAACAAACATTTAGCATTTACTACATGTGTGAGGCTATTCTAAGCCCTGGGGGTATGAAGAAAAGGAAAACTAGCCAATGCCCTTGAGGAATTCACCTAAGAGGGGAGACAACATGCAAACACAACTCTACACAAATAATTCATATGCAGGATAAATCTTAGAGGGAAGGCAGTGGGGATGAGGGAGGAGGGAAAGGCATGGAGTAAGGAAGTGGGGGCTGGAGATGAAAGGTCTTGAGAAGCACCAAGATTATTATTTCACCAGATCTTACAAGATATGATACACACACATGACTAGAGAGGGAGGGACCCAGTTGTGAAGGGCTTTAAGGGAAAGATTCCCTGTTTGATCCTGGAGGCAATAGGGAGCCACAGGAGTTTATTAAATAGGGAAGTGGAAAGGTCAGAGCGAGCTTTTGGAAGACTTCTTGGGCATTTGATTGGCTGGCAAGGAAACTAACCAGCAGGCCCTTGTGATAGACCAAGTTAGAGGCAATGAAGGCCTCTGTCTCAATGACCGTGTGAGTGGAGAGAAGAGGAGGTGAATAAGGCATTCAGCAAAAGCAAGCACCTATGAGGGGCTGATAGGGCTCTTCCCAGAAGCATAACTGGCCTAACAAACACTCTTGCAGGAAGCTCTCCCCCGGGTCCTGTACCAGGTGGAATCATCCGTGTCTACAGCATGAGATTCTGTCCCTTTGCCCAGAGAACTCTGCTTGTCCTGAAGGCCAAAGGAATCAAGTGAGAACAAAGATTTCTAATTCCTTAAGCTAGCCTTAAAGCAATAGTGGTACCAAGCAAAAATAATCTAAGGACTCCAACTACTTTTTATTAATTACAAATCAGATTAGATCTCTTGGGATAACTGGGAAGGTTCTGTCATTTTGCAAAATTACATAACTCATTTAGGTTTCACAGCAATTCTGGGAATATCATTCATTACTCATCTCTTAAAGTTGAGTAAACAGAGCTGATTGAAGGGAAATAAATCACTCATGATGAATAAGATGATTTCCAAAGGGAACATGAAACTTTGGTTTTCTCAACTCTAAGCTACTATTTTCTTTCTTCTGCTACCCTACAAAAGTGCAGGCAGATAAAGGACTTAGTAGTCATTTAGAATAAGCCCCTCCTTTTATTTTTAGTGCCTTATTGTTGACTTTTGTTTTTTATGTAGTAATTCCTGACCAATAACAATTCCCAACACCCTCACTTACAACAGTTATCAAATCAACAAAAGGCAGTGACTTTCTGGCAGCAGGTGCAAAAATCTACACCCTTAGTCCATCACCTCTTTTCCAGAGGCAAGAAATTTGTTTTGTCTTTGGTCCTTTAGTACCAACCTTGGTCTTGCATTTAAATCTAGATTCTTATGCCTTTTAGTCTTATTTTCATTTACATTATCATAGTTGTGTGTTGTTTTCCTGCTCCTTTCTTTGTTCTGCATCAGCTCATAGTTACATACGTTTTCCCTTATTTCTCTGAATTCCTTATATTTGTCATTTTTTAAAGGTATTCTGTTACATTCATGTAACACAATTCAGCCATTCTCTAGTCAGGGGGCCTCCATTTTTTCCTGGTTTTTTTTTTGTTGTTCTTACAAAAAAACATATCTATGAATACTTTCTTATATAAAGAGTTTATAAATATGATTTTTGAGCCAAAGAATATGAATAACCCAGTACTTTTTCTCACCTAATTCTAATTCTAAACTGATCACACTGCTATGCCAACAATGATTTAGTATGCTTGTTTTCCTATTGCCGTTGACTTTTTTCATCTTTTATAACTTTAATCAGTTTGAAACATATGAAATAAAATCACAATTGTCTTGTTACATTCTTTTATCATAGTAATTTGGAATATTTTTAATGGTTATTAAATTGCATTTCTTATTTTTGAAAGTCTATTCCTTTGACTGATACTGGGGAGTACCATAATCATGTTTGCATAATTTTCCTTTCTATCTTTAATATTAGGTTTCATGCTCCCACTTGATAGCTCTTTTTGTTTTAGCCTCATTGTTTTTCACGTAAAAGCTTTTAAATTTTGTATATAATTTTTCTCTATTGTTTGATTCCACTATAGTTGAAAAGTAGTACTTCCTTCTCCACTTTTTTTTTTAGGATTTTTAAAAATTTTATTGCTTATGTTCTTTTTCACTTAGATTACATCTATTTGAAGCTTACTATTGTAAATTGTGCAAGAGATACTGGTATGAACATGTTTTCTCTCAAATTTCTTTCCAATATTTCTAGTAGCTCTTAACAAATTAGGGGTCTTGGTCCTGTTATTTCTGTCCTTATTCTGTTAAATCACCCACCCACTTTTAACGACAGAAAGAATGGAAGTGCAAAGTCATGCTTTGTTGCATATCTGGAAATAGAATTCAGGTCTTCTGACTCTCTGTAATTCCCTGCATGTCTATTTCTTCCTGTGGCAGAGGGTTCCCATCATTTTATGGATCTTCCCATTGTTTCATGAATTATTTTCCCAATTATGCCCTTTTTTAGAGCAAGGACCATGTCTTATTCTTTTGAATCTGCTACAGTACTGAGCAGAGTTCTAGTAATAAAACAAATGTGAAGAAATATTCTATGATCCTATGATCGTCATTCAAGTCCCAATTTTGATATGTACTGGCTTTATGATTTTTGGTAAGTTGTCTAAGCTCAGTGAATCTAAGCATCTTCATATGTAAAATAGGAATAACACCATCATCAGTGATGGTGTGAGATTATTAAAATGAATATCCTAGATTTGTTTCCCTCTTAAATCACAAAGTAAAATTTCGACCTTTTTCAGGCACTCAGGCATTCTGTCATATATTTGTAGCTGGAATGAATTTAAGTACATTTAGTCCAACTCTAATTTTGGAGTTAAGGAAACTTGAAATTCAATAGGTGATTTACTACAAAGATAATAATGTTCAGTTATTTCAAAGTCTTCTTGACCCCATTTCTTGGCAAAAATACTGGAGTAGTTTGACATTTCCTTTTCTAGCTCATTTTACAAATGAGGTAACTGAGGTAAACAGGGTGAACTAACTTGCTAGGGGTCACACAGTAAATGTCTGAGGTCAAATTCAAACTCGAATGTTCCTGAATGAAGACTTGTATTCTATCCACTATACCATGAAGTTGCCCAAATGTGTTATTAACATAGGTATAAAACTTTAATTATTATCCAAATCTTTCTCTTACTATCTGTAAAGTATAAAACTTTAATTATTATCCAAATCTAACTTTCTCTTACTATCTGTAAAACCTCTTAGGCAAGATAATAGGAAGTTGTAATTGTGT
Source organism: Myrmecobius fasciatus (assembly GCA_023553655.1). Lineage (NCBI taxonomy): Eukaryota > Metazoa > Chordata > Mammalia > Dasyuromorphia > Myrmecobiidae > Myrmecobius > Myrmecobius fasciatus. Next base: position 195,502 of record JAJPUD010002562.1, read on the forward strand.
TTTGAATAGAACAAGCACTTCATGTGCTTCTTTTCTAGGTTTGTTGGAAACCCAGAAAACTGAGCCAAAGAAAAGAAAATTAGAAAATTCATCAAAAAATTGGATTTACAAAAATGATTCTTTAACATCCTTAATTTCATTGCCTCCAATAAAATAAAGTTTTATATAACTGGTTCCTTTTCACACTATGAAGGTTTATGGTAGGAGTAGATGTAATTCAAATGTATATCTGATAGTGTATGACCTAGAACTAACAGTAGATTTTCATTCACTAGTGAATAAGCCGTCTTGACCTACATAGCTCTGGAGGTAGATAACGCCACATAGGTAGTAAAATTTGGGATAATATACAAAATGATTTGCAAGCACTATAAATAAATAACAAATAAATGCCAGTTGTTATTAAACATTTCATCCTTTAAAAAATTCATTTCTTTTTCACTCTCAGGCATGAAATCATCAACATCAATCTGAAAAATAAACCTGATTGGTTCTTTAAGAAGAATCCCTTTGGTCTAGTACCAGTTCTGGAGACCAGTCAGGGTCAACTAATCTATGAATCTATTATCACTTGTGAGTACTTGGATGAAGCTTATCCAGGGAAATTGTTTCCAGAAGATCCCTATGAGAAAGCTTTACAAAAGATGATTTTGGAGTCGTTCTCTAAGGTATAGTGTATAAAAGAAATCCCAACTTTTTTTTCTTTTAGTCATGTCAATAAATTGCCCAATTATTTGAAACCCAGATGAGGGCTAAAAATATACATATATTAAAAATTTCATTAAATTATATTTTAAACCAACAATTTAGCAAGCATTTAAAAGACTGCAAAAGGAAATAGCATAAACATAATATAGATGTGTCTAAACAATGTATGACTGACAAACGTGTTTTAGACTTTAAAACTAATGGTCTTAAATGACGTTTCTAAAGTGTTATGCTTAAACTTGGTAGTTTATATGCAGTAAATATTATAACTAGGTAGTTTATATTATGAGAAAGGAATGTTTCAATCCAATAATTCAATAATTTAACAATCGTATGCAAAGTATTATGTGATGTGAAATAAAACTAGAAGATATAGATTTTAAAGTAAATATTGTAACCAGACAGATTTGGGTACTACATAAAAAGGAAAAGACATTGGGGATAGAGGAAGCTTATGAAAGGGGAAGCTAATGACCCTTTATTGGGAAGCTAACTGTCAAAACAAGATGGGGATGATATGATAGAAGAAATTGACATTGTAGAAGGGAATGGAAAGGGAAGAATAGGAAAATAAAAGTTGTAAGGTAGAAAACCACTGTTCAGAAGTGGCAGAAGTAAGTGAGGTCAAAATTAAAGTCACATTGAAAATTCATCTTGCTATAAAATACAGTTGCTTATTAAAAAGTTGTATTTTTCCCTCAATATTTCTCTCCATATGAATAAACATATATTTGTATATGCATATAATGTGTCCATTAATATTGTTCCCTTAAGTTCAAGATTAAAAATAGGGATCTCTATATTGAGATGATAGAGTAGTGCATAGTTACCTTAAATCCATAAATGAAAGATCTTTTGCATTTATTGATTTATGTTCAAATACTGCCTTTGATTGTAAAATGTAGCTTAGCTGTTCTGAAAACAAAGGAATACTTATAAAGTGTGTGTAAAATTTGTAAAGTAGATACTATATTTAAGGATCAAGGATCAAGATGAGAAGAATACTCTGCTATGTTTTTAGGTTAAAGATAAATATATATTCACCCTTGAACAGTATTTGCAAACTCTATTTAGGTACCACTTTTGTTTAAGAAATCTTTGATAGCTGTAAGGAATGGAGAAGACTGCTCTGCTCAGAAAGCAGAACTACGAATGGTGTTCAGCAATCTGGAGGAGGTAAATGGAGTGTTCTTGTATCAAACATAATCGAGTAAATAACATGCTGGAACCAATTTATTCCTCTTTTCTTCTTGAAAATACTTATTTTCCTTTTGGTCTTTCCTTTTTTTTCCACATTGACATTTCTGTCCCCCATTTCTATAGGGTAGTTTTATAGCACTAGTTTCAGTAATTTTTCTTTTTTTTAAACTTTAATGTAACTTTTTAGTAGGGAAAAATTAAATCTTTTCTTATTGTCTTTTACTCAGTCAGGGGAAATTTTAAGAGTTGTACAAAAATGTGATGAGGACTTGATTTGCAAAAAGAAAAGTATTTTCATAAGTGTGTCCAATTTTTCAAAATTAATTATAATAAGTATCAGATAATTTTTAATGTAATTCCACTGACCATAAAGAATTGGTACTAAATCCTTCCTTATGTCTACTAGAAAAGGCAATATGACATCGTATATAGAATACTGGACTTGTATTCAAGAAGACCTGTATATCAGGAAGATCCAAGCTATTTAGCCATATACAAGTAATTTATCCTCTTTAAACCTCACATAACTTTCAAAGACTTATCTATCAACTTATAGACCAGTTGTGATTTGTGCTGAAAATCAGAATTGCATTATGTATTCACTAGAGTTAAGTTTATTATTTATAAATGAGTAATTTTCCAAGCAACCAATTTATATGATAAATACATTTTAGAGTTATTAAGGAAAGTAGATGATCTTGCAATATCCATATAGGGTAGACAGGAATTCAAGTTTTTCTTTAATTTTTAGGTTAGGAGATATCAAATTTAATTCAATTGAACAAACATTTATTAAAGGACATAATATTTCTAGAACAGTTTACTAAGTATTGGGAAAAATGCAAAACTTTGGTTAAACATATTCTTTTCCCTAATAGAGCTTATAATTTATTATGGAGAGGCTAAAATGCATACACAAATAGCTACACAAACTAACAAATAAAAAATAGCACAGAAAAGCACTGAAAGGGTGCAAATGCATGAAGTTTAAACAATCAAAAATGGATCACATAGTATACCAATGGAAAGAAGTGGGACTGAAAGAAACATAAACTACTTAAATTCATCTTTTAGACTTTCATTTAAAGAGAAACTCTTGGAAAATAGGTGACTTGTTTGTCCTACTACAATAGCTGAAGTTGTCTTATATTAACTAGCCAAGTTTATTATTGACATCCATTATTAGCTAGCTTATTAAGGAATATTTGGGAACTGGTCTAACTTAGAAGTGGTTTATGTTTAGTGACATATTTACAAATGAATAGATCTTTAAGTAATAGCCTTGCTAAGAACTTCCATCTGTGAATTTGAATTCTTTGGGCCATAATTCTTCATAATTCTGTACTCCACCCAATTTCCCTTCTCATTCTTTCCCTGGCTCCAAGGCCATCTCTTCCAGAACCCATCCAAATTGAGCTTTGAATGGGAAGATCTGTGACCACCTGGCTCATTTTCCCATTTTTACCCCTTCCTTGGCAAAATATTGGCTTAGGTAAAATTTTTGTGTGTAAGACTTTTATCTTTAAAATAAAGTTCCCACTCTATGGTCCTAGCCCATGCTAATTGATATCATTGTTGTTCAGTTGTGTTCTATTCTTCATGATCTCCATTGGGGTTCTTTTGGCAAAGATTTTGGAATGATTGGTCGTTTCGTTTTCCAACTTATTTTACAAAAAAAGGAACTGAGTCAAACAGACTTGCCAGGGATCACACAACCAGATCCAAGGCCAGATTTGGACTCAGGAAGATGAGTCTCTCTGATTCCCAGCACAGTGTTTTATCCAACTGCTCCTAATTGATTAGTGACTGAGTATGGGCAACTTAGCCCTCTTAGCTCACTAGATTTACTTGACTGGCTCTGAAATCAGAACCGTTTCCACTACGTGTTCCCATTGGCTGGCCAGCCAGGCCTCCTTATTTTCTGTTTGCCCTCCCTTTTGCTTTCCTTCTCTTCCCTGGTCACCTCTTCTTTATATTTGTTGTTTCCTTTATTAGGATTTTTAAATTTCCTTAGTGCTTAGCACATTGCCTGGTACACAGCAGGCATTTAATAAAGATTTTTATCATTCATTCATTGAAGATAAGAGCCTTCAGAGTGGTTCAGGTGTCCTTTTCAGTTCAGTGTCCATCTGTCTTGGTTACCCCTCTTGTGACCAATGCCACGCTTTTCTGCCCTGCTCCCTAGCAAATGGTCTTTGTTGACTTACAGATCAGACAGGCTGCCATAGGAAAATGACCTACAATCACATAATCAAAGTTTAAGCAAATATACACAGAGTAGATTGAGACTTGGTTGTAGGCATCAAAAAGACCTGGATTCAAGTCTGGCTTTAAGCACATACTGGCTTCGTAAGGCTAAGCAAGTCATTTAATATCTCAGTATCTTAGGCAGGGAACTGGGGAGTTAGCCAGAACTAGTTTGGGAGAGAAATATTCAGTATGAGCATCTATACTTCAGAAACCAGCTAATGTCAAACCAGGGCTTGCTTAATTTTTGATTGTCTAGACTTAATGATGGAGAAAATATTTATAATGCAGATTAAACTTGTGGATAGCTGGTTGGTAAACATTTACAGGCACTCAGTGGCCCTGAATAACTAAGACTTCAAAGTGATAGAGCAGGAACTAATTAACATTGATTAATCAACTAATTAAACAGGAATTCTTCACCAGGAAGACCAGTGAAGACCAGTGTATTTAAAAAAAAAAAATACATGTCACATAAGCTAAAGTGTTTTTCTTTTCTCAGTTCTCCTCATCCCACTTTGGTAGAAATTTAGCAATATCATGCTTCCAAATTAACTAATCCTTTAACTTTTAAAATCCCAAATATGTCATACTCCTGTTATTTTAACATTCATCTCAGCATTAAATCAAGTGTTATTTTACCTTCTTTTGTATTTTCGTTGTCTGATAGCATGGGCTAGTTTGTACATTTGGATATTTAAGGATTATTTACTTTTAAAGTGACTGACCTGTTGAGCAGTCAACAAATCCTAAGGTCAGAGGGCTCAACTGGGCAAAAATAATATAACAAAAAGCCAGGCCTGTTGGGAAAATGAAAGCTTTTTATCTCTTTGGTTTGGATTACATTTATTAGTACTGGTTTGAAGTCTCTACGTAACTGAATGGGAACAAAAAGAACAACTTATTTTCTGTCTACCCAACTTTTCAGATTCTTTTTCGTCAGAAGACAACCTTCTTTGGTGGCAACACTATATCCATGATCGATTACCTCATTTGGCCCTGGTTTGAACGTCTGGGATCATTTCAGATAGCAGAGTAAGAAAGCATATGTATGTGTGTGTATGTATATATATATATATATATATATATACATACACACACATACATACACATACATACACACACCATGTTGCGGTATATTTCTTGATCTTCTGGAGGATGGTTTTTGAAATAATTTCATCCCAAATTATCTAATCTTTTTCAGGAGGAGGAAAAAGTGGAGTAGGGTGTTAGGAATTAAAGTCAACTTTTAAAATAACAGTATTCTCCTGATTAAAAATGCCAGTCTATAACGCCAATGATCACAGGCTTTAGGCCCAGAGCAAGGCTAAATACTGTGCAACTTTGCCTTATTTAAATCCATGTACAAGTCATCACATCACTGTGATGTCCTTAGTCTTCTTTGAAAACAAAAGATAGTTTTTCAAAGCAAAGCTAAAATGTCCATTCACTCTGATAAAATTTTATATTTGTTTTTCATGCCACCCCATCCAAACAGCCCAGATTGCAAAGACATTGAAAATCAGCACATTATAACAAACTGTGGTATTGGCTTTTTTTTTTTTCAGCTGTTTTCATGGAAATTATTTGCTTTTATTTACAGTACTATAATGTGGTTGGCCATGCTTAATATACTGGGTGGTCTTGTGCATGTTTCTAATATTTTAAAAATAATTTTTAACTTAACAGTAAGAATTTAGACAGAGACATTGGTCTCTGACACTAATTAGTTATGTGACCTTGAACAAGTAAGTTCAACTCTTTGTACCTTAATTTCTTCATATAAAGTTCTTTCTAGTTTTGACATTCTAAATAAAACTATCATTCAATTAAACTCAGCAATCATTTATTAAGTATTTACTATGTATAAGCAAGCCACAGCCATGGAATGAAAATGGAAGTCATGGAAGCTGAAAAGACTGAAGAATTGAGAGATCAGAGTGTTTGTGGGACATTGATACAAATCGATGCAGGGCACTGCAAACATCAGGGCAGGATTTGGGCTACAAAGGAAGACTGTGATACAATTACTGAACTATAAAGAAAGGAGGTAGAATCATCTGGAGGTCTGTAGATAATTCAGAAAAAGTGTGGACTCAAGATATTCAAGAAGCATGTAGTAAATCTCAAAAGGAGGAGAAGCTTGCTGAATGATGGTAGGAAAGGTACAATTTGAAAATGAATTTACACCTATTTTTCTTCTGTGGAGTCAAAAATTGTCCAATCTGCAAGAAAAGCCATTTAGGCAGAGCTCTAAGCCAGTAGCATTTTATTAGTGTCCATGGCTTCCTCTAATGGAGTGGACCTCAGATCTTCCTCTCTTTCTGAGACATGCCTGGTCCCCCAGATCGTGTTTTTATAGTATTTGATGCCATGTTAAATCTAGGACCCCATGGAGAGGTAACACAAAATCTCTTTGCTTGATGGGTCTTGTTTTGAGAGCCAAAAAGGAGGCATTAGCTAAAAAATAGTATATAAATTAGGGGTTCATGCATTGGGTGAAGCATGGGATATCTCCACTGGCTAATGGCTCAGAGGAGGGGCAAGGCAATGGACAGCTCCAGTGACTAAGTGGTCATAAGACAGTCACCTGCTTATGTGGGACATCTGTGGGTACAAAAACAAGTTGGGAGACTTTCCAAAAAGTTAAGGCATCCCACCCTTACTGAGGTTGGGTGGAGATAGCTTTTTCAACATTCTTGTGCTTGTGCAAGTGAGCTTCATAACTGGTCAACAAGTGATAAACATTGAATTAAAAGTTTGAGGCCTACTATTAATACCTTTGTCTAATTATCTATATATGATTTATGTAAAATATCAAACTGATTAATACTAATTGAAATAGTGTAAGGCTCTAAATGAATCTTTCCTCATACCTCCTAACTCAGTGTTAAAAAGTTTTTCTCTTGAGAGTATAAGCCAGAGGTAAAATATGTTCTATTTAGGGTGAAAAATAATTTTAAAGATAGTGAAAAATAAAATAAAACTGCAAAGTAAAAACACTAATAAATGTGAAAATTTGTGGTGCTGCCTTCCTATTTCATGCAGGTAATACCTTTTTTTTTTTTTTTTTTTTTCCTCTTTTAAAATCTATTCTTCCAGCTGTGTGGACCACACTTTGAAACTTAAGCTCTGGATAGCAGCCATGAAGAAGGATCCTACAGTATTGGCCCTCCTTGTAGAAGAGAAAACTCTTCAAAATTTCATACATCTCTATTTACAGAATAGTCCTGAAGCCTGTGATTATGGTCTGTGAGGGGAGAGTGATCAGTGAAATAGATTGTATATTTGGATCTGAATTTTTTTCATACTTAAAATTATATCCTGTATTATTTTTTTAAGCAGATTGTTCTCATACCCATGCATGGCCTGCTTTGTACTCATTCTGTTTGCTTTTCTTTTGCAAATCTCATAAGGCCTAGCTTTTCTCTGGATATCTTTATTGCTACAGTGAATTTGCACTATCAGCTCTATGCTAATTATGATGATCAAAATTTTCTACATTTTGTTCCTTTATTTCTTAATGCCTGAAGAATATTATTTACTTTAGTGTGTTGCTGTTATCTCAGACCTGTAATATTATCATCTTCACCAATCGAACTCCTAATTTTAAAAAAATGTGGAATAGTTGGGTAGTATTATCTTTAATTTATTGCAGTAATAGCTATGAATTTGGGTTTAGATCTTGTTTATTTTCTTTGTGAACAAGGGCAAATTACATAATCTCTCAGGTCCTCAGTTTTGTCAAGATTAGAGAATCATGATTCTATCAGTGCAATTTCTGTATCTTCTATCTCAAACCCCAAACTCTGGCACTCTAGGAACCTGCAAACCCCCAGCTGGTTCCTCCTTTTTAAGGATTCTAGGAGTAACACTGAGTAATTGCTGGTGTCTTTCTAATGCTATTGCTCAGGATCCTCTATTAGAGTGTTCCACCTCACTGATTATCAGTTGCTATCAATTAGCCAGCCAGACTTAAGCTTTACAAAGGAATATTTATTAAAATAGTATAATAAAAAAATATAAACGGTCAAAATCCTTTTTTCCCTTTTGTAAGCTCCTCATGAAGCTCCCTTTTGTAAACCGAGGCTGACACACTCTCTAGGGAATTTAGACTTCTCTTTTCCCCAAAAGGAAAGATACCCAGAGATCACAAATGCCATTTCTAAAGATCCAAATCCCATTTTCTCTAAAGAGAAGAAAATCAAAAGGAAGACAAAGCTTATCAATTAAAGTTTTTTAATCAGCATAGAAATAATATGGGCATAGGAGCAGTTATCAGCCTAAGTAGTGGGTGAGAATTTGGCTGGTCCTGGGGAGAAATAGGGTAGTGATTATTATTCCTAAGGAAAAGGGGAGATCCTGGGAAGGGTGAGGGATGGGGATAAGAAATTCCAGGGTCAGAACTCTGGCCCTCTTGATACATAAATCAGAAGACATTCGGGGTGCTAAGCTACGGTGAAAGTTGAAGGCTTGAGCACAAACAGTAAGTTGTAAGGGGATGTGTCCCACGTAAAGAAGTCTCTCAAGATAAATGGCTCAGGGAGATATGAGAAATTAGCCTCCGAGGTATAATTCTCCATCCACCCGGGTCACCATAAAAGCCCGTGGCTACCGCCAGCCACCTCTCCAGGCCTCCTACGGCCCTCCCGGGTTAAGTGGAGAACTTGAGCCAGTCCAGGTGGTTGGTATTAATTTGCAAATCCACGGCTCGATTTATTCAGGACGCCTCTTTCTAGGGGCCTCGCAGTACCCCCAGATCCTGGTGCGGGCGGGTCTCTCCCCACTCGTGGCTCAGTCCGGCTTGTGACCCTAGACTTTTGTCTGTGCGGGATCCAGTTCACTTTATAGATGTAGAAACTGAGGCCAACTGGGGTTAAGGAGCTTGTTCAGGGTCACCTAGTTAGGAAGCGACTGAGGCCCTATCGGAACTCAGACCTTCCTGCCATCAGGCCCCGGGCTCGGTCTAGCCTCCCCGCAGTTGAGATCGACTCGGGGAAACCTCTGAAGTTTACGGAGGAAGAAGAGGGATCTCGGAGCTTTAGGAAATTCCCTTTGGGCATTGTGTGGAGGGGACCCAAACGCGGGGGTGGGGTGGGGAGCGGGGAGGGCATTCGTAAGTGGGGGATGCGCTTCCCGAAGAATATGGAAAAGTTAGGGAGGCTTTGTGAACCAGAACCTTTTAAAGTTTATCTTACAACTGCCTTTCTAGAAGCACAGGATCGAGGTTCAAATCCTGCCATGGACGCTAAGGACCACTAGTAACCGGGAAGGTTACTCGAACTAAAGTCTTCTCGTTTGTAACCGGGCGATTCAGAGAGGACAGTGATCCATTCTGTGGCGGAAGCTGGACTTTAGGCAGAGGTCGTGATTTAGCGTGACCTGGTTATGTGGCGGCGCCAGAGCGGCTCTCCCTCGGAGGAAGCAGCGCCCGAATGTGGCGGAGAACCCTTTTCTTCAGCAAAGGTCTGCCTTTTTGACTCGCCAGGAAGCAAACAAAAGCCATGCGGCCTTCTCCCCGCCCCTCCTTTCCTGTGATGGGCCAACGGCGGCTCCTTCCGAGTTTGCTCAGTGTTCCCGCCACGCCAGGAAGGGGCGGGGCAGGGCGGGGCGTGCCGAAGAAGAGTAACCGCCATCCCAGCGCGCGTGTGTACTAGGAGCCTGTCGCCTCGGTGTAGAGCTGAAGGAAGAGGTGGTGGGCGGGGCAAACCGCGTTCTCCTAGGGGTTCTCAGCTCTGCCTCAGGTGCGCTCCTTGTTCTCGCTCAGAAGCCTGAGTTTGCATTTCGGCCTAGGAATCGCGCGTTCCTTGGGGTTCCGGGGCCTTTGGTTCTCCTTCGGGCTGGAGGCTGGACGGTCCGAATGTCTGAGGAGGAAGGTTTGGGAGGCGCGGCCCCCAAACTCTGGGCTTTTTCCGAAGTCTTGGGACGTCATATCCGTGGGAATCTCCAGTAACAGTCTTGCTAATTAGTATTTAGTGCCAGACATGGAAGCTCCTTGGGGCCGAGAGGAGGGAGCATTTGTGGTCGTTTTGAAACATACTTTGTTTTAACTTCATGAAGGTTTTATGCGTTTGTATTTTCTAGAGCAAACGTTCCATTTTGAAGATGGAAATTCCATCAGATGGAGCTCCGCCCTTCCCTGCGACTCCCCAGGCTCGGGAGGTGGCAGCAACCAGTCCTCCAAGGCAGATTTCTGGGAAACAGGTGAGTGGGGGCCCCTCCCGCCGTCCTCGGGAACTCCTGTATTCTTCATCACCCCGCTATTAAGCTATTTGAACTGGGGAATTCTCATTATTGCATGTTAAGCACTCTACAATATAAGGCAAAATACATCTTTAATAAATGTTTGGTTGAATGGATCACCGGAAATTTCAGTCATAGCATGATGTGTAAAGTGAATAATAGGATTTTAAGGTACAAGAGATTTTAGAAATCATTTCATCCAACTCATTTTACAGGAGAAACTTCAGTTTACAAATTGAAGGATTTGCCCAAGATCAATATCACCCAATGCAATAAACGTAATTCAAACCTAGTGCTTTTCCTACCATATCATATGATACCTTTCTTAAACATACTACTATTCACTTTTAACTAAAAGTTATCACTTGTAATTTTTTGGAAATTGGATAATTACTTTTGGCAATATCACAGAGGTACTTCTGTATCAGGTTATAACTAAGGTTATAAATTGAATTACTTGAGTAATTTCAACTTTTTTTTTTTTTGAATGAAAGAATTTGGCCTTTTTTGAGTGCTTTCTTGTATCAGTTTTGTGAATCTCCTAAAAGGGGACTACAATTTCACCTTTACATTTTACTCTGTACTCCTCTAATAGGAAACAGTGTGGCTCCCATTATATAGATACTAAGGTTTCCCCTCTCTATTAATAGGGATAGCTGTAGTATAAGAGGGCATAGAGACAGAATGTATCTGGCATCTTGTGATGTTTGCCACACAAGTGGGATATTGTTTGAATGGTTGATATATTTACATTTTAAAAAATTTAATATTAATTTTGGTTCTTTTTTAGCTAATGAGTACAACACTGAGAGAACGGTTAAGGAAAACAAGAAATTCATTTCATTCCTGTAATACTGTGGCAAAACGTCTTAAAGTAGGTACTGAAAATAACTCTACAACTTTAAAGGAAGCAACATCTTCCAATGATGAAAACTGTTCTGGGTCTCCAGAAAACTGTAAAAATATAGAAAAAGCATCTGAAGAAAGTCTGTCTTTGAAAGACTGCTTAATGGATGTTGATATTTATAGAAACAAGCCCCTTGTCATAAGTACTCTGCCAGATAGTCTCCCCCAGGTAATGTCAGAAGGCTATAATGTTGGCAAGCAAGAATTATTTGAAGAAAAGATGAAATTGTTGAAGCAAATTCAAGAGAAAGAAGAGCTTCTTCGAAGGCTAAAATTGACCAAAATGTATAGATCAAAGGTAAGAACCTTAAGATTGGTTGCCCAAATATGTTTTGTAAGATAAATTACAGCAAACAGACTTATGTAATACATAACATACCCTGTCCTACCGATTAGGAAATAAGGTTTTGACAGCCTTCCGTAGGGCAGATAAACTGCCATATCTCTTTTGAGTTTAATGAATGAACCTTAAAAATACAAGTGGATATTTACTCCTGTTCAAAGATCATTTTATTAAATCTTTCCTAATGTTCTAATCAATTAGAGCCTTGTTATGTAATGTTTTGCCATTCCCAGCTTTGTGTTATTTACAAATTTGGTAAGTGTACTATGCTATCATTGAAACATTGAAAAAAGTGTTGGAACAGTACTGGGCAGAGGCTAAATTCCTGGGGCTCATCTCTGGAAATTTTTGTCTAAATTGACAACAAACCTAATTCATTATACCCTTGTGTCAGGGAAAGGCTTGAGAGCTATCATCCTCTTTTACTTCTGGTTCAATTTGAGGATGAAATGAGACACTCATAAGTCGTCTAGCAGTTTACAAAAAGGTTTATGGAGCCCAAACTTATTAAGGCTATGCAGCAGACATACAGTGGTACTTACCTTCTATAGATATCCTCCCTCATCAAACCCACCTCCATCATCAAGGGGGAAAATGTGTTGGGTCAGTCTAGTATGATATGATGACTTGCTCAGTTTTTTGATATCCATCAAGTCTGAAGGGCCCAAACTTCATTCTGCATAGGAATGTTTATGCCCTTAGGTGACCAGGAAAGCTGTGTCAGGGGAGACAGTTGTCAATCAGGTCTCAGAGACAACTTTGTTAGCTTTTAGGAAAACTGCTGCCTGAGAGTAAACCAGAGAACCCTGGTGCTATCACATCACGATACAATCATTTAACTTATTGTGAATACATCTATTTATCTAGACCACTTTGTGCATGGAAGACTTTCCAGATCTTTCTTTTTTTTTTTTTTTTTCCCTGAGAGCATCCTGCTCATTTTCCAGAGAAGGATAATATTCTATCAGAAATAAATACCACAGTTTATTGAGCCAATCCCCAATTGATGGGCATCTCTTCAATTTCCCTTTTTTAATTTTTTTTGTCCTGAGAAGAGAACTGCTATGAATGATTTTTTTGTACATGAGTCATTTTCTTTTCTTTTTTTAAATTTTCTCCAAATTTCTTGATATTCATACCTAACAGTGATGGTGTTAGGTCAAAGAATATATATGAATTTTATAGCCCTTTAGACACATCATGTAATTTGATCGTTTATCAATTGGGGCAGAGTACATATTTTTTAAAAATTTGACTCAATTCCCTCTATGTTGGAGAAATGAGGCTTTATCAGAGAAACTTAGAAAATGTTTTACAGTTACTATTGATAATTTTATTTCCCCCATTTATTCTTTCTCCTTTTTTTTAGTGACCCCCCCCCCCAAATGCCCTCTCTTTTATCACACTCTCTCTTTTCTATATCCCATTCCCCTCCTGTTTTCCTGCAGGGCAAGATAGTTTTCTATACCCCTGAGAGTATGTATGTTATTGCCTATTTGAGCCAGTTCTGATGAAAGTAAGGTTCACTCACCCTCTCTTCCTCCTCTTCCCCTCCACTGTAAAAGCTTTTTCTTGACTTTTTTTTTTTATGGCAGATAATTTGCACCATTCCACTTCTCCCTTTTCCTTTCTCCCAGTACATTCCTCTCTTACCCCTAAATTTCATCACTTAAAAAAAATACTATTCCTTCATATTGAGTGCCTACCTTCAAACTGCTTTAACACTGAAAAAGTTCTAAGGAGTTACAAGTATCATCCTTCTATGTAGGAATGTAAACAGATAAATATTATTAAGTCCCTTATGATAGCACTTTCATGATTACCTCCTTATCCTTCTCCAGAGTCCTGTATTTGAAAATCAAATTTCCCTTCAACTCTGGTCTTTTCATCATGAATGCTTGAAAATCCTCTGTTTCATTGAATATCCATCTTTTCCTCTGAAGGATTATACTCAGTTTTGCTGGGTAGGTGATTTTTTCCCCCCCCTGAAGCAATTGGGGTTAAGTGAATTGCCCAGGGTCACATGGCTGAGAATTGTTGTGTCTTGAGACCAGATTTGAACTCAGGTCCTCCTGACTTCAGGGCTGGTGCTGTAACCACTGCACTACCTAGCTGCCCCGGGGTAGATGATTCTTGGTTGCAGCGCTAGCTCCATTGCTCTCCAGAATATCATAGTCCAAACCCTCTGGCCCTTTAATGTAGAAACTGCTAAATCTTATGTTATCCTGACTATGGCTTCATTATACTTGAATTGTTTCTTTCCAGATGCTTGTAGTATTTTCTCCTTGACCTGGAACTTCTGGAATTTGGCTATACTATTCTTGGAAGTTTTCATTTTAGGACATCTTTTATGAGGTGGTCAGTGGATTCTTTCAATTTCTATTGTACCCTCTGGTTCTAGAATATCAGGACAGTTTTCCTTGATAATTTCTTGAAAGATGAGGGCCAGGCTCTTATTTGATCATGACTTTTAGGTAGACCAATAATTTTTAAATTATCTCTCCTGGATCTCTTTTTCAGATCAGTTGTTTTCTAATGAGATATTTCACATTTTCCCCTTCCCCCAATTTTTCATATTTTGGTTTTGCTTTATTGTGTTTTGATTTCTCATAAAGTTATTAGTTTCCTTTTGCTAAATTCTGTTTTTTTTGGCGTTTATTAAAGCTTTTTATTTTTAAAACATAAGCATGGATAATTTTCCAGTTTTGACCTTTACAAAACCTTGTGTTGCAAATTTTCCCCTCTTCCTCACCCCCTCCCCTAGATAGCAAGTAATCTAATATATGTTAAACATGTTAAAATATATGTTAAATCCAATATATGCATACATATTTATACAGTAATCTTGTTCTGCACAAGAAAAATCAGATCAAAAAGGAAAAAAAAGAAAGAAAACAAAATGTAATCAAACAACAACAAAAAGAGTGAAAATGCTATGTTGTAGTCCACCCTCAGTTCCCACAGTCCAGAGCAGTCCTCTCTCTGGGTGTGAATGCTCTATCACAAGATCATTGGAATGGGTTGAAACATCTCATTGTTGAAGAGAGCCATGTCCATCAGAGTTGATCATCATAATATTGTTGCTGTGCATAATGATCTCCTGGTTCTGCTCATTTCACTTAGCATCAGTTTATGTAAGTCTCTCCAGGCTTCCTTGAAATCTTCCTGCTGATTGTTTCTTATAGATAATATTCTGTAACATTCATATACCATGACTCATTCAAGCATTCTCCAATTGATGGGCACCCACTCAGTTTCCAGTTTCTAGCCACTACAAAAAAGGCTGCCATAAACATTTTTGCACATGTGGGGCCGTTTCCTTCCTTTAAGATCTCTTTGGGATATAAGCCTGTTAGAAACACTGCTGGTTTAAAGGGTCTGGATAGTTTGATAGCTTCTTTAGCATAGTTCCCATCCTATTTTTTTTAAGAATTATTTTCCTCAGGATTTTTTGTACCTTTTTCCCCATTTGGCCAATTTTGCTTTTTAGAGCATTCTTCTCATTAGCTTTTTGTATTTCTTTTTGTACCTCTCTCAATTCTTTCCCTAATTTTTCCTCTATTTCTTTTAATTGATTTTCAGTTCCCTTTTGAGCTCTTCATGACCTGAGCCCAATTCTTAGTTTTCTTGGAGGCTTTGGATGTAGGAGATTTGACTTTGTCATCATCTTCTGAGTGTGTGTTTTGATCTTCTTTGTCATAATAACTTTCAGTGGTCAAGAAACTGTTTTCTGCTCATTTTCCTAGCCTATTACTCTACTTTTAACTCTTTGTTAAAAGTAAGGCTATCTTTCCAGGGTGGAGTTTGCAGTGACCCAAGCTTCGGGGGTTTCGTGCAGCTATTTTCAGAAGTCCTTCTAGGAATCTGACCACAAGCCCTCTTTGCTGCTCTGTAGATAATAGGTGTGTCCCAGCCCCACTGTAACAGTAAGATCTATTGTGCTGGTTGGCTGACCTGGGGCTTAGATGACCAGGGCTTCACTGGGACTGCATACCAGACTCCCACCTTGTTGCCACAGACCCTGTTTGCTGATCTTCCGAGTCCTCCCTGGTGTCTTGGGCTGAGAGGTCCAGGATCCTCCAGACCTGCTGTTGATGCAGAAGTCCTGCCTCACTGATGCTGGGGTCTAAGCTGGAGCTGGATCCGGGGCCACAGGGACTCCATGATGAGGCCCCACCCTAGTGTCAGAGACCTTTTCTGTAGAGCTAAGTTTCCTTCAGCTGGAAAATGTTCTACTCCATCATTTTGGTTGTTGTGATGCTCTCTAAAATTTGTTTATAGTCATTTAAAAGTTTGGAGCAGTCCAAATCAGTATTGATCAGAGAAATGCAAATTAAAACAACTCTGAGGTACCACTACACACCTGTCAGATTAGCTAAAATGACAGGAAAAGATAACGATGAATGTTGGAGGGGATGTGGGAAGGCTGGGACACTAATACATTGTTGGTGGAACTGTGAACGGATCCAACCATTCTGGAGAGCAATTTGGAGCTATGCTCAAAAAGTTGTCAAACTGTGCATACCCTTTGACCCAGCAGTGTTTCTACTGGGCCTATATCCCAAAGAGATCTTAGAGAAGGGAAAGGGACCCACATGTGCAAGAATGTTTGTGGCAGCCCTTTTTGTAGTTGCTAGAAACTGGAAACTGAATGGATGCCCATCAGTTGGAGAGTGGCTGAATAAATTATGGTATATGAATATTATGAAATATTATTGTTCTGTGAGAAACGACCAGCAGGACGATTTCAGAGAGGCCTGGAGAGACTTACATGAACTGATGCTGAGTGAAACGAGCAAAACCAGGAGATCATTATACACAGCAACAACAGTATTACGTGATGATCGATTCTGATGGACATGGCTGTCTACAACAAAGATTTGTCTCAAACCACTTCCAATTGTTTACTGAAGAAAACCATATACACCCAGAGAGAGGGATATGAAATATGGACCACAACATAACATTTTCATGATCTCTATTGACATTTGCTTGCATTGTGTTGCCTTTCTCTGATTCTTTTTTTTTTTCTTGTAGATAGGATTTTTCTTGCACAACTTGTCAAGTATTTCAACATTATTAACATGTAGTGGACGTCCTGCCATCTAGGGGAGGGGAGGGGACTCGGGGTAAAATTTGTAACGGAAAGCTTTGTAAAGTTCAATGCTGGGGAACTACCCAGTTATATGTTATACAAATAAAAAGCTTTAATTAAAAAAAAAAAGTTTGGAGCAGTTTGGGGGAGAGGTTGGGCAAGTTCCTGCCTTTACTGCATCATCTTGGCTCTGCCCCCTCTATAGAATTTTTTTTTTTTTAATTAAAGCTTTTTATTTGTATAACATATGTATGGGTAGTTCCTCAGCATTGAATTTTACAAAGTTTTCCATTACAAATTTTACCCCCAATCCCCTCCCCTCCCCTAGATGGCAGGAAGTCCACTACATGTTAATAATGTTAAAGTACTTGACAAGTTGTGCAAGACAAATCCTATCTACAAGAAAAAAAAAAAGAAAATCAGAGAAAGGAAACACAATGCAAGCAAACCTCAATAGAGAGCATGAAAATGTTATGTTGTCCATATTTCATATCCCTCTCTCTGGGTGTATATGCTTTTCTTCACTGAACAATTGGAATTGGTTTGAGACAATTCTTTGTTGCAGAGAGCCATGTCCATCAGAATTGATCATCACGCAATATTGTTGTTGCTGTGTATAATGATCTCCTGGTTCTGCTCGTTTCACTCAGCATCAGTTCATGCAAGTCTCTCCAGGCCTCTCTGAAATAGTCCTGCTGGTCGTTTCTTACAGAGCAATAATATTCCATAACATTCATATACCATAATTTATTCAGCCACTCTCCAATTGATGGGCATCCATTCAGTTTCCAGTTTCTAGCCACTACAAAAAGGGCTGCCACAAATATTCTTGCACATGTGGGTCCCTTTCCCTCCTCTAAGATCTCTTTGGGATATAGGTCCAATAGAAACACTGCTGGGTCAAAGGGTATGCACAGTTTGATAACCTTTTGAGCGTAGCTCCAAATTGCTCTCCAGAATGGTTGGATCCGTTCAGTTCCACCAACAATGTATTAGTGTCCCAGTTTTCCCACATCCCCTCCAACATTCATCGTTATCTTTTCCTGTCATTTTAGCCAATCTGACAGGTGTGTAGTGGTACCTCAGAGTTGTCTTAATTTGCATTTCTCTGATCAATAGTGATTTGGAGCAACTTTTCATATGACTACAGATGGTTTTAATTTCATCATCTGAAAATTGTTCATATCCCTTGACCACTTATCTATTGAAGGGTGGCTTGAATTCTTATATATATGAGACAATTCTCTATATATTTTAGAAATGAGGCCTTTATCAGAACCATTAAATGTAAAGATGATTTCCCAATTTGATGCTTCCCTCCTAATCTTGTCTGCATTAGTTTTATTTGTACAGAAACTTTTTAACTTAATATAATCAAAATTTTCTATCTGGTGTTCAATTAGGAGTTCCAGATCTTCTTTGGACATAAATTTATTCCATCTCCACAGGTCTGAGAGGTAAATTATATTACGGTCCTCTAACTTGCTTACAAAATCACTCTTTATATCTAGATCTTGAACCCATTTAGATCTTATCTTGGTATGTGGTGTTAGGTATGGGTCCAGCCCTAATTTCTTCCACACTAGTTTCCAATTTTCCCAGCAATTTTTGCCAAATAGTGAGTACTTATCCCAAAAGCTGGGGTCTTTGGGTTTATCAAACACTAAATTGTTAAGGTTATTGCCTAGATTGTCCTGATAACCTATCCTGTGCCACTGATTGACTGCTCTATTTCTTAGCCAGTATCAAATGGTTTTGATGACCGCTGCTTTATAATATAGTTTTAGAT